>WEKX01013562.1:0-12784 GCA_013390025.1 Pitta sordida | reverse complement strand
CACCCCGGTTCCGCCTCCCAAATGTTCATTTGGGGGTCTTTTGGGGGTCTTTTGGGGGTCTTTGAGACTGAAGTAAGAAGTCTTCCTCAGGTAAACTTTTGAACTGTCTAGATCTTTCAGTGTTTGGCATCCTTTCCAAGTGCTAATTGCTACATCAAGCAGGGGAGTTTCCTTTCCAGCCTCGCTGGGATGAGAAGTGTATAATTTATGGGGTAGCCAGCTGCCCAGGCTTATCTTTTCCATTCTTTCTCAAGGTTGAGAAAACCATTCCTTATAAAAATGTTTTCATTAGTTCTAACCACACTAATCTATAAAATACAAAAGTGATACATACATAACCACACTGATATAATGCGACTTCTATGTTACTAACAAGGCCTTATATACTTTTACAAAATATAAAAATGATAGATCCTCTATTCAAGGTGAACATGGTATTTATGAGATAAAGCAGCCGTGGAAGACTCACCACATGCACCACTGACCCATGGAGCTGGAATAAAAGGGTGGACAAACAGTTGTGAATATGTCTGTGACTGTCTATAACAAGGCAGGTGTGACCAAGTGACCAGAGTTTTTCTGTCACAAGTGTAGCTCCACATCACACTAACAAACTCCTGCTCTGTTTCCAAGGGAAAGAAAATTGAGCACTTAGTGATTTCTGCACCAGCATTTCCCATCAGTATGCACACTCACGTTACCTCAGTGCGTGGAAGGAAGGTGATCTGTGTTGATCCACCACCCAAATCCAGCATCCCTACACTTCTCTTCTGCGGATCATCTAGCCTACCTAAAATGTGTGACAGAACAGAGAAAGCCATGATGGGCACTGTGAGAAACTAGCTAGGAACAAAAACAGAAGTACAGTGTAAAGAAAGAGAACAAGCTAACTCCATTTGTCAGCTTTCAGATAGCACTAGATTATACTGTTTTCTACAGGGCACTGCTTTTGGCTTAATCAGACTTCAAAATCTTAAAGTGACAGAGTTTCTCTTATTTCTCTGGTGTTCATCTTGTAATTACAGCAGCTTTGGTTATTGCATTCCTAAACCTTTCTCAGTGGATGCAAGGGCCCTTTTGTGAACTCCGCTCTGGCAACCACTTTGTAACACAGAGGAATGTGGTTTTCTTGGCTACCTCTCCCTGATCACCTAATGATATTTTTCAGATTCCTATGGCCAAAGGGTTGACATACTGAAAAGAGCTGGCCTAATAGAATCAGCTCTCTTGGAATTCTTCATGTTGCCAGCCAAGGCCTGTCCTCTCATTTAAATCTAGTTCTTCTCTAGAAGATCCTTCTCAACAAGGACAGTTTGTGCCAAGTACGTACTGCAGTATTCCTTGTGATAGTTGATGCTTGAAGATCACTGACCTTTCTGGCATTTCCTGTGAGCATAAAAAGCTTCAGAGCATATTGCTCCACACATTATGTGTGCTGAACAGAGAACTCAGATGGCAGACTGCTTTACATACTGTCAGAGAGGTCTTCAGCTTATTTTTTTTTCTCAACTGTTCCCTTTTCTCACTTAGCAGCGTAAACATTTGTGGCATTTCTATGCTATAAATCTGTCTCGAAGTAGCATGGCACTTTCTCTTACTCTGTGCAGCTGCCAAGCCCATCTTGAACATTCACATGAAAAATTGAGTCAGAGTCACAGCAGACTCTAAAATGGAATAAAATGCTCTGGTACCCTACAGCAAATTGAAAGAAAAGCTACATTAAACATCTAAGTAAAAGGATTAAACTCCTCACTCTATCAAGTAAATGACGAAAATCCTAATGACTTGAATAGGCCAGGCCAAAAATAACTGTTGACTTATTCTCAGATTCCTTGTCCGATTCCAACCCATTCCAAATCCCATGCAGGGACAGAAAACTGCATGAATTTCACAGTATCCATCATATCTTTATGCACATGCTTATGTACACATACCTGTTAAAAAATTTATTGTGATCCAGGCTGAAATACCTAGTAAAAGATTCAGAGGATACACTGTTAGATTATACACATTTTATCTAATAGCACTAACAAATAAGTTACATTTCCAGAACTGTCAGTGGCTGTCCAAAACCAAGATTAGACACCTGGAGAGAATTACCTTGTCTATCAGAGCTCATGTGATATTTAGAAGAGAAGTCCATGTATGAAATTCCTGGAGAACTCTCTATTTCACAGATCAAAAACTTAGGCAGTACATCACAAATGCTAAAAGACAGGATGACTGAGACTCATATTGTCCATTTTCTAGGAAAACATCCATTTATAGACTCTTGTTTGATGTCAGGCATTCAACTTTGCTTTTGAATACTAAGAATTTTCATCTTTCAGCATTCTAACTTTTCCTGTTTTCCTCTAAGCATGCTATGCTGCTATTTCCTCTAAGTAAGTTATGCTGTTTCTGTTCTCGTTTTATAAACTGTTTCTCCATAAATTAGGTGAATTAGTGGGCCTTATGTTAACAAATTCAAATATTTATTCACATGGTTAAAACTCATGGCATGCTAAGGAGCATGGTCTAGTTCAACCCTTGGATGAACCAAAGCTGTCAGTGTTATTAATGATTTTAAAACAAAAGAAGAATTAAGATGCCTTTCTTCCATTAAGTAACAAAAAAAGAAACTCATAAACAGCTCCACCTATTTTAAAAGTTTGTTTTCTAAGCAGCTTTAAAACACATTTCAACGCTCAGTTATTTAGAATCTAGATGTCCTCAGCATTTTTTGATGCACATTAGCTTACTTCAGCATATATTTTCTTTATATAACATTTTTTTTCAGATTGAACTCACAATCCCACTCAATAGATCAGTTATAATTAACGTTATGACCAAATACTGCCAGAAAGCTCTGATATGCATTGTCAAGAACCAAATGGGCAAACCTAGTTCACAGGTTATCCTGAGTTGGAAGGGACCCACAAGGATCATCTAGTCCAACTCCCAAGTGAATGCCCACCCAGGGNAGTTTCCTGTCAACCATTACTCCTAAATCCCTCTCCATTTCACCACTCTTCAGCCACTCCTCCCCCAGCCAATAGTGGTGCACGGGGTTGTTATGTGCAAAGTGAAGAACCCGACATTTGGACTTGTTAAATATCATATTATTAGAATCTGCCCATCTCTCTAGCCTGTCAAGGTCCCTCTGAAGGGCCCTCCTGCCCTCTGGCAGTTCAACATTTGTTGTTTAAGACCATCTAAACAAGCAGATATTCAGAAACTCTTCTAGAAGTGCAGCTGCACAGTGACTTCCCAATTATCCACCAATAACTGCCCAACACTTAGAGCTTTCAAAATCAGGACACAGTTCAGGACTTCGAAATGGAAAATGTAAGCACAAGATCTTTTTGGCAGGTACTGCCTGTGGCAGCATTAAGAACTCTGTCAAATCGGCTGCTTGTGGGTTCCCAGTACAGTGAGTAGAGGGCTTGTCACAGTGCAGCAGGAATCTCCAGGACTGCAGAATCAGTCTCCACAAGACAGCTTACCTTCATCAGTTCCATTCATTATTGACACACAGTTGTCCCTCACAAAGAAGGGGGAGGCCTGAAAAATCTCTTTCACCTGTAGTTCAAATAAAAGCTACATTCAGAGAAACATTTCTTCATCTGCAAAACCAAGTTTTTTAAAACTTCACGTTTACACTACTGCTTCTCTTCTTGGGCCAGATCCTGAGTGCTGCTCACCACTTTGTTTGAAGTTCAAGTCCAACAAGCATCAGCCCTGTGCTGGCTCTGTAGTTTGGTGCAGAGACAGGGATGGATGTGTGGGTTTTCAAGCATGAAGACTGCTCAGAAATGCCACTAGCAAGCCATGGACATGGGTAGGAAAGGGAATCCAGTTTACTTTGCTGCAATTGGTGACTCAAAGAGCTTTTCTAAAAATAGCATCCTGATCAAAAACACCAGCAAATATTCCCAGTAAGAACAGGCCTGTGGTTACTGTTAGTGTGATCTCACTACCTTTGTCATGTTATCTGTCATTTTCCAGTTTATTTGGAGATGCCATCATTCATCTGTGCTTTCACTCACACAATTTCTCCCTCCAACCCTATTTGAGATCACTGTTTTCAGGGTAAAACAATGGGAATAACTCATATACACAAAGAGAATGCACTTTACACAGAAGGGACCACAGTTTGCTATAAAATTTCTGGAAAGCAAATGGAAAGACAAAAAATTGTACCTTATCCAGCAACTTTTGAGCTTTCTCTCCTGGCAGCAACCGTAGGCCAGCTGTGGCTTTCAGGACCAGAGGTGTAAACTTCCACAGCCCCGTAGGAACTTCCTTCTTCGCCACCTCCAGGAGCTCTTTTATTCCCTGGCCACTCTGTGAACAGAAAGATAATAATAAATGGCATCTTAAAAACTCTTTTGAAAGGGCAAAAGAGTGATCAGAGGTACAATTTACTGTAAATGTTAAACAGAGACAAATTAGTATCACAAGAGGCCAGGAGAAGGTGCAGGACTATCTCCTACAAGGCAAGTCCTAGTGGAGAAATGGGGATTATTGAGCTACAGGCCAAACCCAGAAAAAGTCACCTTTTCAAACAGTAAGACAGAATTCTCTGCCGCTGAATGTTTTGGCTACAAAGAACTCAAAAGGCAGTATGACAATTTCTTGGAAAATAAAAGCTTTTGGAGCCAGTAAAATACTATAAGCTGCATGTAAGTCTGGCTCAGGGAGTGCCTAAATCCCTGTGAGCTAGAAGGTGAGGGAGACAAAAGAGAAGTCACTTAAATTACCTTTTCGACATCATCAGCATATGCAGATAGACCTGGTTTCAGTGCTTTAAATGTCTCATGGGTTAATTTGGGAGTTTCTGTTGAAAAGCAGTATTCCAAAATAAGTAATGGTACAAATAATTTTGCATACACAAAAAGAAAACCATTTAACAAATTACATTATTATGTGCAAATGGAAGTCAATTGAAGCCTCTGTCTAATGATCTAATAACAGCCACTTGGCCTTTAAATACAGCCCTTGCTATGGAATTAGATCCTGAGAAAACCATTTTTAAAGTCATGATTAATTTTCAGGTGCTCCTCTCACTATGCTCATATTCTTCACACACATCAGACAACAGGTGTGAAGTGCCTTTGATGCCTTACACCTCCCATGTGCAGCTTTTCAAACTGCACCTGTAACAAAGACTCTAAATTTTAGCATACTCTGTTCTGGCTAAACTTGACTCCAGCAAAACCTAGTGGAAGCTTTTGCGCTATTTTCAATGGCAGCCCAGGGAACCAGACTTAAGTGTTTGGGAAATGTGCAGTACATTATATGAACCTGCTGTCAAGACAACATGAGCTTGACAACATCCTCCTCCTGTACCTAACTACACTCCATAAAGTTTGTTGCATATTCTGAAATTGTGTTTAAAGAGAACCAGGTAAGGAAGAAGTGAAGACTTGGGAATACACTAAAAGAAGAAAACCAATGGACAGTTGTCAAACATCTTTGGTTGCTAAGCCTTACACTAGCCCACTATGAAAACCTAAGGTGCTCCCCAGAGGTCAACCACAGCATACATCAAACTGCTAATCCTTATAATAACCTTCAGATCACCTACTAAGAGCACAAACACAGGTTCTTTGATCTTTAAGACTTTTACAAATAGGAGCTGACAACATGTAAACAAATGAAACTTACTGCTCCAGAGGAAAGCTGGAGCTTTTTGGTACACTTCTGTCTCACTTCTCAGTAGTTTCTGTCCAGATGCAATATACAGCAATTTTGATCAAACAATTTGCAATTTCTGCTTCATTTTGTTTTGCAACACTGAAGCCAAGGATGTGCTAAAACAGACACTGCAGAGAAAGCAGCTGACTGCCAGGAACTGGAGACAGTCAATAACATCACAGTGAAAATCTCGGTAAATAAGGCAGTTTGAATTTATGATCTCCTTTTCCACCAGTGTGACAAAAAATTGTGCATCTTCAGGGCACTGCTCTAAAATGCACAGCTGCTATTTGGTTAACATTTTGATGATACAGTATTTTGTTCTTGCTGAATGTTTTCCAAATGCATCCAAATGCATGCCTAAATCATAATATACTTCCTGATGACTCTATAGAAAGAGCTGAGGCATTTTTGTTCAAGTAATCCCTAGAAAAGAATCATCAATAATCTGTTCCATAATGTTGTGGAAGACTTAATCTATCATGCAATGAGCAGAACCTACCTCTTGGCTGCTGTGTAAATTTAAATACATGGATGCGAGTTCCTGTGCTTCCTGCATCAAACATAATTCCATAAAAGACTGAGAGATCTGTGGTCACTGCCTGATGGTTCAGTTTATCTCCTCTGCCTTCAGCAATTCCTTCTGGTGCTCCTATGAGTGGTTTGGAATCCAAGTGCCATTTTATGTAGGCAACATAAATAGCTATGCATGCCAAAATCCCAAAAGTGAAGAACCGTTTTGATATCTTCATGATTCCATTTATCAGATGTTCTGTTTCTTCCCTTTATCAAATGGTTTATTTCTTGACCTTCACATAGAACAGGTGGTTCCCACATCATTCCTACATCCAACAGAAAAGCTGGTTAAAGGATCTAAAAGTATGACACCGAACACTATTTTCCCAACTGTTCAGAAGGAACATATCTTTTTTCAGTATGTCATTGAGATCTACAGATAACTTTCAGGCATGAGCCAGCATAAATCTTCTTTCCCCCCGTTGCTACAGAGGCCTTAGAGATACAAAGTAAGGAGAGTTCAGAGAAGCTAAATACAGTAACTGGGGTGGGAAGGGACCTCAAGAGGCCTCTCATCCAATCCGCTGTTTACATCATGGACAGCTATGGGGACCTTCTATGTTGCTTACAGTTATGTATGTACAACTACATCTTAAGAGACTCAGAGGATGAAGATCCCACAACTTCTCTGGCAGTTATCTTTGTTAGCTCCTGGACAGAGAAGGAAGTCCCAGAAAAGTAGACAGAGGCAATTTAAAATCGGGGTTTAAAAGGCAAGATGGAGGATCCAGTGAATTGAGTGTCCCCCTCCCCCATCTCCAATACTGGGAAGAATTCACATCAAAGCACAATGCAAGAAATCTGCAAGTGCTCACATGGCATCATCCAGTTGACTGAAAAACAGTCAGTGGTGATTTATGGAAAGCAAAATTACGTATTATTTTTCCTTTTTGGTTAAGAGTAATGACAGAACAAGCCAATTGATGAAGTTGAGTTAAACAAGGTTTTGGCACATATGTAATCTGGTGATGATATGAACACATTAGGCATACAGAAGGAGTGAAGGGGAGGAATTTCAAATCAAGGTGATTCGAGTGTATTGCCAAAAATGGGTATGACAAAATTTCATAAAAATGGAGGAAAGCTAAACCTCAGGCAGAAACACATGTAAGACTAGACCAAGGTAAGGGGAAGGCAACTGTAGGCTCTCATGACACAGCAGGAATCAGGAAGATGGCATTGGGAAAAAAAATGTTTCTGGCTTCTATCAGCAGGCAGAGACATTCAGGTGGCAATCGCTGCAGGCCTACAAGGTAAGCACTCCAATCCTTCTGTTATCAGCCCTCAAATGCAGCTGCACAGGAGCTAAAGGTGGGAGGCGAGCCGCAAAGGGTTTCCGTTTTCAAGGAGACAGGCGCCCCACCGCAGGAAAGGGGAAGCTGGAACGATGAGGGGCAGGCGTGGAGGCACTACCCCCTACTGCCGCTTGCCTGAAGTGAATCGGGATTGTTTCTTCCCTGCCTTTGTCAGGGGACGCCGAGATTTTCAGAGGGCGGACAGGAACACCGCAAAATCCGGATGCCGCCATCCGGGAACAGCTCAGCCAACAGCCCGGACCTGCGCGGGCCCGGCCCGGCACCATCCAGCCCAGCCCGCGAGGCGCCCCCCGCTCACATACGAACTCATACCCCACCCACATACGGACAGCCACTCCCGCCGCCTGCGCTCCCTTCCTCCCTCACTCCCTCGCTCCCTCACTCACGCCGGCCCCGCCATCGGCCCGCCGCTGCCCGGCCCGCGGGCGGCCCCATTCCTATCGCGCAGGCGCGGTCCCGGGAGGCGAGGCCGGTTCCTCGGCGGCGGAGTTTTTCGCAGTAGTGCTGTGGAAAGGTGTGCTTGAAAAAGAGCAAAACGCCGCAAAATCAGTTACGGGGACCAGTCGTGGATAAATATGGAATACATCAAAATTATCTTAAGTCGGGATGTTGGTGTTTGGTCTTTGTATACTTTCAAAACTAATAACGTAGTGAGAAAGGAGATTTAATCAGTGTAACAGCAGCTAGCAAGCTCTAAGGATGATGTAAATCAAGATACGTGTTGCTGTATGTCAGTAGAACGTAGTAGAGTGTGTCCCTTTGTCTAGGACACGCTGGAGCCAAGAAGCTCTAAGGATGCAGTAAATCAAGATACTTGTGTATATATTGTCAACATGGCAAAAGACTCAAGGTCCTGTAGCTGAACTATCTTCATTACAGTGCTAAAAATCACCCCTACATGTCAAAAAAATCCTTTCTGGGTCTTCACCTGTAGTGATGGATGAGAGGCACAGACCGAGTATGTTGGTGAACACACTGAATCGGTTTATTGAAATCCCATGCGATTCTTATACAATGAAGTAAAAATGTTTTTAACCTTGCAGGTGGTGTTGACCAGCAAGCTTCACATGAGAGCCTGTCTATAAGTTTACATACTTTAGCATGGGAGAGCAGGGAGTAATATTTCACTCCCATGGGATCCCTTCAGCGTCAGAGGATGCTCTCATGGGAGGCCCCAGGGAAGTGAAGGACACTTCTCTCATTACCATGAGATTGCTTAAGGGAATAGAAATCAACATCTCTGGTACCGTGAGATAGTTTTCGTTAGCTGCAGGCATGCCTGACGTCTCAGATCCTCTCAGACCTTTGCTCTTTTTCATGTTGCTATGCTTTTTTAGCCCAATGTGGCTTGCTCCTCCAAAGACCCTTCTCCTGAGCATGCGGAGAGGTTAGGTGGAATTACATTATACGTATGACAATTACTAACCAATCCTAATAGTGTGACTGTAATTCAGAGGTTACTCACACTAAATTTCTATGTATAAAGAATGGTGTGGAAAGTCTGGAGGTGCATCCTTGACTTGTAGAATACCACAGAACACCCAAGCTTCCACAACATTGAAATAAAAAAATAATCAGTGTCTCTCTTGAGTATGTGATTATTGGTCTGTCGCGCTGTTGTGGTTTGGCCCTGGCTGGATGCCAGAGACCCACCCCAACTTCAGGAGAGAAACTGGAGAATAAACCTGGTTACAGGCAAAAACAAGGCAAAACTATAAGTAAAGAACATAAAGAATTTATTTTCTAACTAACGAGATCAGAACTGCAAGGGAAGCATCATTTAGAAGGCAACCTTTCTCCCCCACCCCTCCTTCTCTTACAACAGATATAATATTCCCTTTTTCACCAGGAGACAAAGGGGGAACATAGGGTAGGGGTAAACCAGGCAAGTTGGTATTTCTGACCAGATCCAGGGCAGGAACCATCTCTCTGCCCTTCCATAAAGTTCTCTCTCTCTCACGAGAGGGAAAGGTCTTTCATGACCCCTCCCAAGTGAGATCTCGACCTGAGGACGACAGTTCTTCTGAAAATTCTCTGTTGTCCAAAAGNCCTGGTTTGGACCCTGTTAGGGGTTGCTTTCAAAGAAAAATGGACGAGAGATCGTTAAGAGAAAACACCAACCTTAAGGAGGGGAATATATATACAAATATATATATAATGTATATATATTTTTATATATATATTTATTGGAATGTATGAAAAAAGATATATATATGAGTCAAACCAACACTGGCACACAACAGGGAAATACCCCAATCACCCTCAAAACCACCCACACAAACAGAGTATCCCTCACTGAGGTAACAATACCCAAAGGGGAGGTCCCAACAGCGGCAAAACTTGGATGAAAAAAAATTGAGAGCAATGTCCAGCTTTCATTGGGGAGGGCTCCAGCAAGGAGCGGCTGGGAGGATGGGGGTCCGCAGGAATGCAGGGATTGGCCGGGGGAAGCAGCGATCCCAGGAATGCAGGGATCGGTAGGATGCAGGAGCGGCTGGGAGAAGCGGCGATTCGGGAGCAGAAAGGGGCCTCCCTCCTCCCGCGTTTCCCTTTTAAATGTCTCGTTAGTTCCTGCCCAGTAGTTCCCCCGTCCAATGGGATAAAGCTTTGAGCTGTCAGTCTTGTCTGTCTCTCCGGAAGAACTGGTGTTTTTTGTCATCATCGAGGCGACCCCCGTCCCCTCTGGGGACCGGGCAGGCACACCGCCACGCTCTGCCTCAGCACACCTGGGGCCCAGCCGGGCCGGGCTGCGCACCCCTCCCCCCCACCGGCAGCAGCTAAATCCTCTCCCATCCAGGGAGGAGAGGGGGGAAAGAAAGAAAAAAAATGAATAAAACTTTTTACTTTGTAAACATGTAAACCAAAACCTCTAACACTAACCCATGGCACATGCACCAGGTAAGTAATCCAATTTTTGTGGACAAGAGGAGCACTCCTTGTGCTGAGGGGCGGCAGGGAAGAGCAGAGCCTGTTCGAGCTGCAGGAGAGTACCCATGGTCCAGAGATAATGCCACCAGGATGTGACTGGCAGAGCTGCTGGGCGCCCTCGGCACTCTGGTGAGAGCCTGCTGGGAGCTCTTGACCTGCAAGTTTGGGCCAGCTCTGATGCAGGAAGCACAGGTAGACTTGAGCAAAGGAGGCCCTCAGGTAGCTGCCCCTTGCCTTTCCCCATACCTTGTGTTCCTTTAAGTTTTTCTGCTTGAGTAGCGTCCTTAATGACTCTTCTGCCATCTAGCTAATTTTGTCTTTCAACAGCTAAAACTATTCCTGCAACAGCAGCTTTCTGCTCCAGCCCGTCTGGAAGAGTGAGTAGAGACAGTTCAGCAGGGAGACCCTAACAATTAAGTGAAAGGAGGTTATGATAAGGTGTCACTCGGCCTTTCATCCTACGTAGCTCTCCCTCCGCGCCACCCCGGCCCCCTGCCGTGTCCCCCGTGTCCAGCGCTGGCCCGCAAGAGGCAGCCAGGTTCAGACTGAAAAACCTTAAAAGAAATAAAAACAACCCCCCCAAAATGCCAGCTGCCAGTTCCCAATCAGAGCTGTACAAGCTTATATGAGTGTGAGGCAGCTCCTCCCGACACAGGAGCCCTGGTGCTGCGTGGGGAGTGGGGCATGCGGGCACAATGGGGTGCATGGTTGAGCTATTGTTGCTCCCCCAGCTCAGAAGATGCGTTGCAGCCCGTGTCACATCTCGCAACGGGTCCCGGTGTGAGCGGGCGAGTGCACCCGGTGATGGGAGGCGGGGAGAGCCGGGCTGGGCCGAGCTAAGCCCCGCCCTCTCTCCCTGCCTGCTGGACATGCGGCCGTTTTCTGCCTGCCCGCACAAAGCTCTTCCAGGGATGCACAGTAGATACATAATCTTTTACAATGGAATAAAACTTGCAAGAACAGGGAACTTTCTAATAGAATCTCTTCAGAGCTTTTCTCCAGCCCGTCCCTGTCTGCTGCTGTCCTGCCTCCCTCTGTCTCTCACTGGCCGCCTGGGCACCACTGTGCCATATCATTGGCTGTGGCAGCTGCTGTGGGACGAGAGAACAGATATGCTCTAATATAGCATGCTGGCTCTCCTGCTGGCTCCCGCCTCCACACCGTGCTGCAGCCACCCCAAGAGCTGGCTAAAGAACTGCCGTTTCTGAGCACTGCCATAGCCCCGATCTGAAACAGTTTTGGGGACTCCCACCCTCTCCCAGGGCTGGCGGGGGGAAACCTCCCATGGCTCCTGACACACACGGGCATTCCCTGAGGGCTTCCTCCCACCCTGGGAAATGCTGAAGGGCCCCTTTGCTGGGTCGGTCCCGGTGGCGGCTTGGGAAGTGCAGTTGTTGGACTCCTCCTCCTCTGTGCCCAAAGTCAGGTGGATTCCACGGAGCCCAGGGACGGCACTTGCACCTGCCCCTGCCCGGGCCTGGGCCCCGGCCCCTGCGTGCGCCCTGCTGCCAAACGCAGCAGCCGCCCATCCCCTCGCTGGAGCGCGACCATGTCGGGCAGTACCCAGGCAACCAACATGGACGGCTCGGCGCGTTCACCGGCTTCCTGGCTGGGAAGGCATGCCCTTAGGTCTCCTGAGGTGGCTTAGGGTGGTGGGCAGTCGTGGAAACACCCCCTAGAACTCATTATTGTAGGGAGCATGGTTATGGGCAGGGCCTAATTGAATATTCATGAGTTTGGTATCCTGCTGGATTCCATGACTCACTGGACCTGCACAGACACGAACCCCCACGAGTTCCGGAGGTTGACTGTGCAATTTATTTCTCTTAGTTGAAATATCTTCCATATCTGTTCAATAGTCCTGCAGTTAGGATTAGAGATTACAAAGAACTGAGAATGTAATGATGGGTCATTTTTTTTCCTCCTATGAAAAACATTTATGTACTTGGGAACAGTTCTCCAGTGGGGAACCTGGGATGGAGTGTATGTGTTCTAAAATATTTTGGATTTGTTTCTGAGACTTTGGCACGTGCCTTACTGTGGTCATTCCTAGAATTAAGCAATATAGTCTGAGGTTTCTAAAAAATCTTCAAGTATGATGTCTGTATTATACATACAACTTATATGTGCACAGTTAGATTCATAGTTTGGTGTATTATCTATATCACACCTGAACTAGAATGCAGATTATGAGGAACCAGTTCAGGGACTACAGAAGACCCCCGCTTATCCATGGTTCACCTCTCAGTGGTATCACGGAATCACAGAATATTATGATTTGGAAG
>WEKX01013559.1:0-50433 GCA_013390025.1 Pitta sordida | reverse complement strand
GGGGGGAACCCGGACCCACCTCCCCCAGGTGCTGCCCCGAGCATCGCCCCGGCCACCGGCTCCCGCCGCCTCCACGTGTCCCCCAGGGGCCACCAACCACCCAGGGCTTCCATTTTCTGCATTTGAACTTGAGCATCCATCGAGGAGGAAGCAAAGCTCTGGAGATAAAGGGCTGAGCGGGGCACGGAGGGGCTGCATCCTCCCGCGGCCACAAGGATGCCCTCTGCACTCTCCTGCTCCCACATGGACCTGGGGAAGGCGGCACGAGGGCAAGGTGAGCTCTGGGGGGGTTTGAGGGGCAGCACGGGGAGAAGGGGAGGTGTCACTTGGCTCTCCGGTGCGGGGACAAGAGCTCTCGCTGTGATGGCCGCGTGAAATGGAGTCACTGGGCCAGCGTGGCAGGGCCAGGAGGTGTCGGGCAGAGTTCCTGGGTTGGGCAGGGCACGGCTGACTGCCAGCAGGTGCCTGGTGTGGCAGGAGTGGGTGGAGACCTGAGTGATGGAGATGGGACCTCGTAGGGAACCTGGCACTTGTCACACATTCTGTCCCCTTGCCTCCCTGCCACCGAAGGCAGCCACAGCTGGGCTGCCCTGCTGCCCCAAACCCTTGTGCAGCAACTGTGGATTCCCCTCTTAATGTCATTTACCGATCTAATTAACTTCCAAACCATCCAAAATAATCCCCTATACGTAGCACAAACAAAAAGGATGAGGATAGGGATATACTCACCCATGGCATGGTGAACAATTGCACCAAGGAGTGTGGCAGGGTCCTGCTCTGTCTGGGGGCAGTTCGGGGTGCTGGGGCTCAGCAGGGACATGTGGCTGCACACCCAGGAGGGCACAGAGCCTGGGCACACTGGGCTGCCTCAGTGCGTTAGGATCCATCTTGCTGATATTTGAGCACTTTAAGGTTTTTGTAGATACATGTGCCATGAATACGGAGTTGCAGGGAGAGGAGCAGCTGGGGCACGGGCTGGGTGCTGTCACCCACTGGGATGTCACCAGCACCCGGGGTTTGACTGGCACAGGAAGGCTGTGAGTTATTTGGAACCTAGTAACAGCTTGCACACAAAAAAAATGCCCATGTTGCATGAAAATTTCTTTCTGGAGAACTTGCAGCTGCTTTTTGGGATGCTCTGTAACCCCAGGGCTGACCCCAAGCCCCAAACCCAGGAGGTGTGATGGAGGGAGGCAGCAGCTCCTTCCCAATTGTCATCCTGAGATCCTGTGGGTGGGAAGGGTGGCAGCTCTTTGCAGGGAGGATCTGCTTTCCAGTTCCTCTCTTAAATCACCTTCATCTTCAGCCGTTTGAAATCACACAGAGGTTGATTTTTGCCTTTTTTTCCGGTGAGGTTTGGGGTTGGCAGGGCTGGCATCCAGCCCAGGGGCCCTTCCCAGCTCCTCGAGTCCATGACTCTGAAACCCTGCCCTGTCTGGGCCCCGACTGAAGCCAAGGGGGAAAAAAACCCAAACCCAAACCCAAAATAGATTTGGCAATAAATTTTGCCTGTAGGATTTTACCCAGACCAAAAAAGTAAGGCTGCATCTGCAAGGCCTATGTAAACTCAGATCACCGAGTTACTTGCTGCTCTGCAAATGTCATGTATATGTAATGCTGAAGGTGGGGTTTTGCTGCGTTTAATTAACAGAAATGAACGATGTGAAATGTCTTCGATTCTGCCAAAAGGTGGCAGGCTCCCTCCTGGCTTCGGGATTTGCTCCGCTGGGCGGGAATGCCCGGAGATGGTTTGGGGAAGGTTTTCCTTCGCCTCTCCGACCTCCCAGGGGGGATCAGTGCAGGGGGACACGCGGCAGGAGAAATAAATAAAACCTTCCAGTGTGTGTTGGCAAAGGAGCCCGAGAGGAAACCCAGCGTGCCAGGATGTGGTGGGAAGGTCTGGCAGGGCGGGTTTCTCTCCGTTCCCGTGTCTGGGGGTGGCAGAGCAGAGCTGAGATGGGGCTGTGCTGTCCGGGCACCCCAGAGCTCTGCACGGGCAAAGCCCACAGGGATGGGGCAGGAGAGGGCAACAACCAGGGTGAGGTTTCCTTTGGGGCACGGAGCCGAGCTGGAGCTCCTGCAGGTGCTGGTTAATGACCCAATTACTGCCTCATATAAAAAGCTGTTAAACTTACCTAAATGCTGTGGATAACCCATTTTCGGATGTTTTCCACATGTGGGTCCCTGCAGCCACCCCTGAGCTCCTGCCCAGCACTTTGGTGCCTCTCCTGACTTGGCAGCCCCCAGCCCTTGCCCAGCCCATCACGGCAGGTCGGGTCCCCAGGGCTCTGCAAAGCTGAGCTGGGAAGCCCCGCTCAAGGTGCCAACCACTGTCCCCTGGTGCTGCCGGTGAATCTGCCCACGGGCCCCTGTGGGGTGACAACCACAGATTTCCTACTGCTGAGTGTCACAGCGTGGTGCAGCCCAGGTGCTGCTGGCAGTGCTGTGACAGCTCCTGGCTTGGCCTGGTCCCGGGTCCTCGGTGGATTCCCAAAGCACAGAGTGACGGATCTGTGCGAGGGGAGTGTCTGGAGGAAGATCTCAGAGGTTGGGTAGAGCAGAGAGGCAATAAATACCTGTTATGTCCAGAGAACTCCATGCTGTGCCCACCTCAGGACTGTCCCTTCATCTTGGATCCCCTGGCGAGCTGCTTTGCTCATGTTGGACTTCCAGGAGCAAAACTGCACGGCCGTAACTAGAGCCAGGGATGAGCAGGAGTGGGTCTGTGTTCTCTGGTGTTGATGCCAGGCAGTTTGAATCTTGGCACAGGACGGACATAGTGAGAAATGCAGTGGCTGTTTGGGACAGGACTGTCTGTGCTGGAGGCCAGGGACCTTCACTGGAAGGTGGTTGTGGCTCCCAGGCACTGGTGGGTTTAGGCAGAGTGTGGTGGGATGTGGGGATGGTGGGATGTGCTACTGAAGCTGCTGGAAGAACATATCAGTGTTGACTGGACATCCTGAGATGGGAGGATTTTCCCCTAACTGGGCTTTTGAACCACACCAGGCAAAAAAAAAAAAAAAGGTGTTAATGCCAAGCCCTTGTCAAGAAAATCCCTCCTTTCCCTCCCTGGGGTTTGCAGGTGCCATTCATGGGTTTGGCTGGGCAGCCTTTTATCCCGGTGTCCGTGGGGATGCAGGCGGGGCAGGGCAGCCACAAACCATCACTGCTCCTCCAGCTGCTGGTGGGACACATTTCCCTGCTTGATCCTGGCCAGGCAGTAGCTGCACACCCGGGGCTGAGGTCCAGGAGTGCAGGACTGACATGTGAGTCACAGAGGACTGTGGCACTTCCAGAAGATAACTTATCCCAGGAGCCTTGGAACGAGCTGGGTCACATCCTGGGAACACCTTGATCTCTGCAGGGGTTATAGAGCCCGGCTTTGGCTGACCTCTCTTTGGCTTTGGCAGCTCCTGTGAGAGCTGGGAACGCCCTGCACCGCTCTAGGACACAGCCTCCAACACCCCCACATGATCCTGGAGCTGCACCTGAAACTTTGCTGCTGGAACCAGAAAAAAAAAAATCACAGCACCTGCATTATTTCTTCTGCTGCTTTCCTCTCTCAGTGAGATGCCTCTGCATGAGCTGACCCACAGCCGCTGGGTTTGAAGCAGCACCGGAGGAGGCCATCAAATAATCTCTGGTGTCAGAGCAGGTTTCCCCCATCAAAGGGCTTTTTCTCAGCGGCCACGTTTCAGGGGAAGGGCTGTGGGGAACATCCCTGCAGGCAGCAAAGCCCCTTTTATTCTGGCTGCGTTCTGGGGACTGCAGAGACTTAGCTGAACTTTCCAGGCCGGTTAGAGACAAGACATCAAAGGGTGAACATTTGGCTGTGAATTGCTCACTGAGTGACCGAGTCACTGCCTGGGGTGTGAAGAGCAAGAGCAGCTGCCACAGCCCTGCTGCTCCCGGTGTGGAGGACGGGGATCACCACCACTGCCAGGGGCACGTGGACCTCTGACACTGCTGACACCACGGGATCAGAGCTGGGCAGCCAGGGAAGGGTGGAAGGACTCAGGTTTTCCTCCTGGAGGGAGAAGCTGTGGGCTCAGACTCGGCTACAGCAGCAGCTCCCACCCCTATGAGGGGCTGTCCAGGAACCACCTGGGCAGGTGGGGACAGGCTGGTGCCTCTCAGGGACACTTACCCCACTCCATGGGACAAGCCACATGTCTCGATGAGAGATCCAGGTCTTTGAGGGACTCGGCCCTGGGAGATGCTGTGTCTGGTCCCCTCCTGCCCCATCCACACAGCTGGGGTTGCATTCCTGGTGGGAGAAATAAACCTCAGCACGGATCCCTGGGCAGGAGGATGAAGAGAAGGAGATGTTCCAAGCACTTTGGCCTTGCACCATGGACCAGAAATTCTACCAAGCTCTCCTGGTCCAGCTACCTCTGCGCTTTCTCCCTGGAAGAGGTTTGAGTGTTACCTGTACCTGCTGGCACGGCTGCACCAGAGACCCCAGAGTGCCCACGTCCCACTGAGGGGTGGGTTTGGCTGCAGTGCCTCAGACCAGCATGCATGGAGGTGTTCCCATGGATCCAGAGCATCCTAGGAGCTCTGGGATGGAGGGGAGGAAAGGATGCCATGCCAGGACACAGGGATACCCTGCTGTGATCAGACATCCCCTGGAGCTGAGAAGTTCCCACCTGGACACGACTTTTGGGCTGGTGGAGAGGCCACAGTGAAGCTGGGAGCACTGCCTGGCATGGAGGCGCTGCCTTTCCACCTCTGCTCAAAGACTAACAGGACTCTGAGCAGACACAATGCTTGAAAATTCAACACCAAACCCTCGGTGTGGTTTGTCAGCAGCCAAGGCGGGGGCGGAGCAGGTAGATGCTCCTTCTTGGGGTGATGTTTCAGGAGTGCTGATGAAAATGGAGCATCTTCAGAGCCCTGCAACAGGATGTGGTGGTGGCCACGCTCAGCAGCCCCGACAGAGGCTCTGGATGGCAGTGAGGTGGGTTTGAAACTGAAACAGGCCCTTTGCCTGCTGCCCCACAACTTCCTTCACAACAGAGGAGGAGAATAATGCACGAGCAGCTCACAGCCCTCTGGTGACAGTGGTGGCACTCGAGTGCTCTCACCAGGTGACCCACAGATGGCAGAGGGGCATTGTCGAGGCAATTAATGGATCACTTTGTCTGAGAAAGGTTCTGGTGGTGAAGGCACTGAGTTTGTGGCACATGAGATGCTGCAGGATGATGGTGCTGGCTCTGCCCCTGCCAGGCCCACAGTGCCACGATTGTGAACTTGGCCAAAAGCTGATGAATGGGCCCCTGGTTCATCCACAGTCAGCACCACATTGGCTCCTGATGCTTCTCCTCTTCTTTCACCAGGAACATGGCTAAAGGCTCAGGAGCCCCAGGGGACGCTGTGAGCTGGCCAGGGCACACAGGGTGGCCCATGGGACGGCCACGCTGCTGCCCACACAGCGCTCCTCGCCCAGGGATCACCCATGTCACAGGAGGCCTCTGATGGAAGGTGAGTGGTGGCTGGGCAGCTGGAGATCCGTCATCCCAAAGGAGTTTCAGATTCAAAAATGGGACAAGGTGGGGCACCAAGGTGCAAGGGTTGACAGCAGTTCCTAGTTCAAGGGCTTGGGGAGCGTTGTGCTGGTACAAACTTCTATCTTTGGAGGGAAATAATCATGCTCAGACTTTGTCCTCTGCCTGGACTTGGTTTCCAGAGCCAGATGCCACCTCGTGATTGTGTTCTTTACTTTTTGACTCCAATTTCAGTAGCTGCTGCCCTGACCTCGCAGCTCCTAACAACACAGCCTGATGCTGCTCTGGGATGGCATCACACCAAGGAGGACTTGGGCAGGTGTCTCTGGAGGGCTCTGGTTTAACTGCTGCTACCTTCAGAGTCAGAGCGAGTGCTCCACTGCTGCCCTGCCCTGTCACCCCTCAGCAACGTGCCCAGGGCTTGTCCAGGACCCACCTGTCCCTCTCTCCTCTCCCACAGAGGTTTGGGTCAACCAGTACCGCAGGCAGCTGGTGAGGTCCATCTCACCACAGTTCCTGGAGGAGATCACCTGCCACCTGCAGAGGCTGGAGCTGCTGACGGCGGAGGAGGTCGGCCGGGCGCGGGAGGAGAGCTCCCTGCCCGAGCAGGTGAGGGCCGTGGTGGGTGTCCTGGCTGGCAAGGGCAGCTACGCCTCCCAGTCCCTGCAGACCTTCATTGAGACCCCCAACACCCAGCTCTACCTCCACATCACTGTCTATGGAAGGCAGCTCGCCATGGACCCAGCCAGGGGGGTCTGCAGCCATGGCCTGGCTGTGGGCGCTGGCTGGAGCACCCCAGGATGTGCAGGGGCAGCTCCGGGGGGAGCGTCCATGGAGCGATGGTGCCATCACTGCTGGGGAAGGACACGGCTGGGGGTGACAAGGGCTCTCTGCCAGGTCTGAGGGACCTTCCTCCAGGGCCCTCGCTGCCCTCAGCACACCAGTCTGGGCAGCCTGAAGAGCCTTCCATGTCCTCAATGTCCAGCTCACACCAGTCAGCCCCACCAGCTGGGATGGGAACAGGGGCTGGCAGGAGGATGACTGGGCATCCCTGACCCCATCCATCACTCGGTTCCAACTTCAGGCTCTCCTTGCAACCCTCTTCCCAGGAGAGGTTTCCTTCATTTCCCTGCTGGTTTGAAGGCCCCAGCCTTGGCTGCTGTCCACTCCAAGTCTCTCACAGCACCATCCCCTGCTTGTCCAGCCTGTGCTGGAGAGTTTAATTTTGCTGTACCAGGGCTGGGATACCTGAGCCAGGTGAGCAGGACAGGTCCAGAGGTGGTCACCACGTTCAGCCAAGAGCCCAACTCTCAGACAGGTAAGTCCCTGCAGATGAGGTCAAGCCAGAAAGTCAATCCAGAGGTCAGGCTCAGGTCCAGCAAGGACCTGAACCAGGTTCAGACACAGTCCAGTGGTCCCCAGACAAGGTCAGAATGATAAAGTCTGAGACTAAGGTCCAGCTCCTACAAAATAGCTTAAACTGAGACTGAAGACCCAGGGCTGAGCTTAAACGAGCTCCTGGGCTGATTGTGAGGCTGGTCAGGGCCATTTGAACCTGTCAGTGCCCTTCAGGCCCTGGAATGCACTTTCCCTCTTGGATGTAAGGGCTCCATGAGCTTTCCCCTCTGCATGGTCACGGCAGAAAAGTGAAGCAGCTTCTCTCATTTGCATTTGTGGTTACCATCCTCCTCTTCCTCCTCCTCCTCACACCCTTGTTCTGTTTCTCTGTGCAGAGCCCATGGTGCAGAAGCACCTGGAGAGCCTCCAGAGCTACTGTGGGAACGGCCTGGAGACAGGAGCCCTGCAGAGACTCACCAACCTGCTGCTGGTGGAGGGCTTGACCGATATCCAGCAGAAGGAGCACGACATCCTGCAGATTGAAACCACCAAAGGCCGACCCAACGTCGCCAAAAGCATCCCTCTGGAGAAGCTCTTCCTGCCTCTCTCCAAGGTCAGCATCCCACCTCGGATCTCCGTCACCGTCGGAGTGGCCGGCATTGGCAAAAGCACCCTGGTGAAGCTGTTTGTGCACACCTGGGCAAAGGGGGAGGTCAACAGGGACATCACGTTTGTGCTGCCCCTCACCTTCCGGGAGCTCAACACCTACGAGAGGCTCTCTGCTGAGAGGCTGGTCAGCCTGGCCTTCCCTCACATCACGGAGCCCAGCGGCATCGCGGTGGGAGCCGCCGGCACCCTGCTCATCCTCGACGGCTTGGACGAGTTCAAGACTCCTCTGGATTTTTCCAACGCGGTGGTGTGCACCGATCCCAAAAAGGAGATCCAAGTGGACAACCTGATCACCAACATTATACGGGGCAACCTGCTGCAGGAGGCGTCTGTGTGGGTCACGTCGCGGCCAGCGGCAGCCGGGCAGATCCCCGGAGGGCTGGTGGACAGGATGACGGAAATCCGCGGGTTTGGGGCTGCGGAGATGAAGGACTTCTTGGACCAGATGTTCCTTGACAACAGAGACCTGTCCAGCCAGGTGCTGCAGCACATCAGGGCTAACAGGTCGCTACACGTCCTGTGCAGCGTTCCTGCCTTCTGCTGGATTTCTGCCTCCTCGATCGCTTATTACCTAAAAAACTGTGTCGATCAACCCCAAGAAACCACTGGTGTCCCCAGGACCCTATCAGAGATCTACTCCTGTTACTTTAAAATGGCTCTGAGTGGCGACTGGCCGGAAAAACCACGAGAAAGCCTCAGGATCGAGCAGGCCGTGAACAACAGCAAGAAGATAGTGGGCAGCCTGGGCAGGCTGGCCTTCTACGGGCTGCTCAGGAAGAAATACGTGTTCTATGAGCAGGACATGAAGGCGTATGGCATCGACCTCTCCCTGCTGCAGAGCAGCCTGTGCACTCGGCTCCTGCTCAAGGAGGACATGCAGACCTTCCCAGCCTATTACTTCTCCCACTTATCCATACAGGAGTTCCTGGCAGCTCTCTATTACTACACGGCGGCCAAGCGGGCGATATTCGACCTCTTCACGGAGAGCGGGATGTCCTGGCCCAAGCTGGGCTTCCTCAACCACTTCAAGGGCGCTGTGCAGAGGTCTCTGCAGGCAGAGGACAGACAGCTGGACATCTTTGTGCGTTTCCTCTCCGGGCTCCTGTCCCCGCAGGTGAACAAGCTGCTCTCTGGGTGGCTGCTGGTGAAGGATGAGCACAACGGCTTCAGGAGCCAAGCCACCACCTTCCTCCAGGGCTGCCTCAACACCAACTACGCCATCTCCTCACGCACAGTGAACACCATGCGCTGCCTCTACGAAATCCAGCACATGGACATCGCCAAGACTGTGGAAGAAGCGATGAAGAACGAGAGCTTGGCTGGGATGCTCACCCCCGTGAACTGCTCTGCCCTGGCTTATCTCCTGCAGGTCTCTGATGTCTGCATGGAGGAGACAAACCTCTCCAACTGCCTCACCTACAATGTCTGTCAGAGCCTTCTCTCCCAGCTCCTCTTCTGCCACAACCTCAGGTGAGTCCTGGTGGGATTGCACTGGGAGAGCAAGCAGGGATGCTGGGCTGGGACTCACAGAATGGTTTGGGTTGAAAAGGACCTCAAAGACCATCTCACCTCCCTGACATGGGCAGGGACACCTCCCACTATTCCAGGTTGTTCCAAGCCCCATCCAACCTGGCCTTGGACACTTCCAGGGATCCAGGGGCAGCCACAGCTTCTCTGGGCAACCTGTGCCAGGGCCTCCCCACCCTCACAGGGAAGAATTTCTTCCTAACTTCTAATCTAAATCTCTCCTCTTTTAGTTTATAACCATTCCCTGTTGTAAGCCCCCTTTAAGTCCTGGAAGGCAGCAATGAGGCCTTCCCTGCGACTCAAAATCCTGCTCTGAAATCTGCCTTGGGGGTGACACCAGGTCAGCTCTTTCTGTCCTTGAGTTTCTCCACCTGCACTGGGCAGATGTCATGGAAGGGTCAACCTTTCTCCATTTTGTTCTCCAAACACTTGCTCTTGCTCTTTCCTTGTATCTTCCCCAGGCTGGACAATAACCAGTTTAAGGACAATGTGATGGAGCTGCTGGGCAGTGTGCTGAGTGGGAAGGACTGCCAGATCCAGAGGCTCAGGTAGGACCTGGCCCAGGGCAGTGTGGAGCTGGGGGCACCTCAGAACCAGGGTAGGGATCCTCCAGGAATGTCTCTCCAGGCACTTACTCGTAAGGATAGTCCAACACACTCTCCTGCACCCAGGCATGGTGACCTTACCCCTTGTCCTCGTGGTATCTTGTCCAGCTGTCCAGGAACTGCTGCCTCCCTGATCTTCCTAAAAAATTGTATATAAATCCATGGGTTATCCCAACAAACCACCTCCCAAGGTCACATCAGATTGCTGGACACCTGAGGCTCTGGATCTGATGTATGGAGGGGAGAGACTCCTGACCCCCGTGCAGGGAGATGCCTTGTCCCACATAGATGGGTCCCCACTTTCTCCACCCTCCTGCTCTTCCCTGTGGCTGCAGAGAGTCCCCTGTGCTGTGATATCAGATCAATTTTCATTACACAAATGGATTTTAAGTCTAGAAGCTCCCTTTCCACCCTGTCCTTGCAGTCCCTTGGGAGGGCAGACCTCTGAGCATCCACCACTTTGATTGTACCATGAACCGAACACTTCCACAGCTTTCCTGTGCTCACACATCCAGCTGCATCCTGGAGTATGTCAGGAGCAGTGAAAGTCTCTTTCTCCCCCAGAAAAACACCCAATTTTTCTTTTTCTCGGCAGCTTGGCAGAAAATCAGATCAGCAACAAGGGAGCTAAAGCACTGGCCAGGTCACTGCTGGTGAACAGGAGCCTGATGGTGCTGGAGTAAGTGTTGACCCTGTGCCAGTTCCTGCCATGCACATGTTCCCATTGGGAATCATTCCCACAGCCACAGTGGGGCTGGATCCCCCCTGAGCTGAACAGGGAGGGTCTCCAGACCCCAAAGCCACCAGCACTCAGAGGGGACAGTCTGATGTCCCACCTCAGCAGTGCCTGAGACGTGCCATGTGAACACATCTGGCTTACACTGGGCACGTGCCACTCCGGCTTTCCTAACCTTGGCTTTTCTGCCTGTCCTGCCCCAGCCTGCGGAGCAACTCCATCGGCCCCGCCGGAGCCAAAGCACTGGCTGATGCACTGAAAAAAAATCAGATCCTGCTCTCCCTGAAGTAAGTCTCAACTTCTGTAGCACCTCCAGGAGCAGATCCCCAGGGCAAGCTCCCTTCCATCCCTCTTCTGTCCCATCAAGGCTTTCCCCATCCCAAGGGCAGCACACGGGCAGACCCTGGGCATTCCCTGGGTCTGTTGTGCTGGGCAGTGGCACCAGTGCAGCCACCTGAGACCCGCTGGCCAGGGCAGCCCTGGCCAGAGATGTTGGGGTTCTGCTGCCTCTTGGCTTCAGTGGGTCTGGGTTGGGGTTGAGGTTGAAGTCAAGGTCCAGGCTGAGGTCCATCCTTCCCATGGAAGCTCAGAGCTCTGTTGCATGGAAGGAGGCATCTCCCATGGGAAAGGAGGGATGGAGACCCCTTGGCAGGGATGCTGGGGGACCAGACCCCCTTCTCAAGCCGGGGACGAGGGCAAGCAAATGGGCAGTGCCCTGCAGCCCTGCACAGCTCCTCGTCCCGCTGTGGAAACATCCCTACGCGGCGTCCCCCCGCTCTCCCTGCAGCCTCCAGCACAACTCCATCAAGGAGGACGGTGCCACCTTCCTGGCCGACGCCCTGCTGACCAACCACAGGCTGGTGACCCTGCAGTGAGTGACCGGCACCTGCTGTCCCCCCTCCAGGCACCGGTGGGGACGTGGCGCCCGCCGCTCACGGGTGCCCTCCTCACCTTTGCAGCCTGCAGAAAAACGCCATCGGAGCCCAGGGCGCCCGGAAAATCGCGGAGGCGCTGAAGAAGAACTGCAGCCTGAGGGAGCTCACGTAAGCGCGGCTCGGGGGGCAGGGCTGGCGATGGCAGTGCCACATCTCCCGGGGTCTGCGGGGAGGGGGCTGGGCCATGGGACAGGCAGGATGGGCGCTGCTGGCTGTGCCCAAGCGGGTTGGTGCGGGTGGAGGGCACAGGGACTGCAGCGCTGCCTTCTGAGCAGCACTGTGGAGATGCTCTCCCCATCTCCAGGGGTGCAGGGAGCTGCTTTTAGAACAGAGAAGCCAAGTCTTCCCTCAGGCAGAGGCAAAGCAGCAGCAGGGCCACAGGCCCTGTGGAAACATCCAATGATTTCAGCTCCAACCAGCCAGCAGAACAGAGGCGTACGTAGGTCGGGAATGAGATGCAGGTTGGGATTGAGACAGCAGCGAGTTCAAGCTCATTGCTGGAGCAGGGAGAGCCTGGGGCAGGTGAATCCCGAGCGGGCAGGTCCCATCTGGTGGCAGCAGGGTCATGCCAGCTCTTCCTCTTCTGGCTTAGACTCTCCAGCAACTCGGTGGGAGACAACGGCTCCATCGCCTTGGCTGAAGCTCTGAGGGTGAACCACAGCCTGCAAAGCCTTGAGTAAGTTCCTCCTTCAAGCCTGGTCTGCTTGGCAACAGAGCTCAACCCCTTGGATTGCCACCGCTCCCACGCCGTGTCCCCAGGCTGGAGCATCGTGTGGCAGCTCCAGCAGCAGCCAGGCTGGCCCTGCCCTGGCTCCCCTCACCTCCTGTGGCTGGGAGATGCCCATTTCTCAGTGAAACGGGCACTTTTCACCCCAAACATGACCCCACAGCTTACCTTTGGTGCCAGGACTGGCCCATCCTCACGCTTTCCCTGTTTGTCTCAGTCTCCAGAGCAACTCCATCAGCAGCACAGGGGTCACGGCGCTGACAGCAGCTCTCTGCTCCAACAAGGGACTCATCAACCTCAAGTAAGAGACAGTCCCTCCAGCTACCCTGGCCAAAAGCTGCTGCTGGGATGCAGGAATCTTCTGGCACTCCAGGCTTGTGCCTGGCTGTTCCCACAAGTGCTCTGGGATGCTGAGAGCAGCTCCTGTCCCTCCTCCAGCTCCGGGGATCTTCTCTCCATTATTAGTTTTCTCCCCATGGGATGGTATTCGTTCAGCCATGTCTTGGAATGAAATGATGGCAGCAGGGATGGGAGGCTGGGAAAACAGCCCTGATGGGCCACCAGTGCCTACGGGATACAGAGGGAAAGGAGATGCAGGGAATCAAGGTGCTGATGAGGATGGGGATGCAGGAAACCGAGATGCAGATATTGATGGGGATGCAGGGAATGCAGATGCAAGTCAGTCTGCTCTCCTCAAAGGATGCCTTCAGCCCCAGAGCAGGGGGCAAAGGGGGCTGTGGGGGAGCAGCTGATGCCCTGCCTTGGCTGCTCCTTCCCAGCCCCGTGTCTTTCCTCAGCCTTCGGGAGAACTCCATCAGCAAGGAGGGGGGCCCTGCCATCGCCCGTGCCCTGCGGAACAACAGCACCCTCAGGAAGCTGGAGTAAGTCCTGTGGGCCCCAGGAGAGCACCCAGGTGGCTCCCTGGAGTTGTCCCAAACTCTGTGTGTGTGACTTGTGTCCTCTGTCCCTGTCTCCAGCTTAGCAGCCAACCTGCTGCACGACGAAGGCGGCAAGGCCATCGCTGTGGCCATCAGAGACAACCGGGCACTCACGGCCCTCCAGTGAGTTTCCCCCTGACCCTGGCCTGGTTAGAAGCTCCTTGTGTGGGCAGGGGCAGTGACACTGCTCCTGGCCCTCCCTCAGCCCATCCAGGCTGTGACAGTGGCACCCTGGGGTCACCCTCCGTGGGAGGTGTGCTGGGACATCCTGGATGGACCCACAGGGTCTTGCCCAGGGGTCACATCCTGTGCTGGATGGGTGTAAGTGGGTGCAGAGCCTGGAGGGATCAGGGCACGCTCGCATCCCCAGGCTTCAGCTCCCATTTTCTCCTGTTGGCAGCTTGCAGTGGAACTTCATCCAGGCAAAAGCTGCCACAGCCCTGGCACAAGCACTACAGTCCAACAGCAGCCTGGCCAGCCTCGAGTAAGTGGGGACATGGGTGGATGGGTTCCCACTGGAGGGGCCCTCAAAGCTCATCTCTTTCCACCCCCTGCCACAGGCAGGGACACCTTCCACTATTCCAGGTTGCTCCAAGCCCCGTCCAACCTGGCCTTGGACACTCCCAGGGATGGGGCAGCCACAGCCTCTCTGGGCAACCTGTGCCAGGGCCTCCCCACCCTCACAGCCAACAATTCCTTCCCAGTCTCCCATCTCTCCCTGCCCTCTGGCACTGGGAAGCCATTCCCTGTGTCCTGTCCCTTCAGCCCCTTGTCCAAATTCCTCTCCAGCTCTCCTGGAGCCCCTTTAGGCTCTGGAATGCTGCAGGGTCCCCATTCACATTCCTGGCTGGGGCTGCTCGAAGCGTTTGGTGGCCTGGGGTCCCTCAGCCTTTTGGGAATGCCAGGCACACTGTGCCCTGTGCTTGCTGCCCCTCTCCCTGCTCCTGGGTGCCCAGCTCACGGGCAGACACAGCACTTGGGTGTCTCAGCTTGCAGGAAAACGCCATCGGAGACGAGGGAATGGCTGCCCTCGCTGCTGCACTGAAGGTCAACACAACCCTGGCAGATCTGCAGTGAGTATCCAGACTGCAGCAGTGCCCCGCTATTGCAGCCTAATTAACTTGTCTAATTAGCACACCAAGGCCACTTCACATCCTGAAGGGTCCCCGTTCCCTTGCAGCCTGCAAGCGGCTTCGGTTGGTGCAGCTGGTGCCCAAGCCCTGGCGGAAGCTTTGATGGTCAACACGAGCCTGCAGAACTTGGAGTAAGTGCTGGGTGGGGCCACCAGGTGCCCATGGCTGTGACACTGATCCCTGGTGTGTCTGAGACCTTGCTCCTCAGCTCAGCACCGCATCCACCCTCCCACGGTGTCCTACCAGACAGGGCTTTCCTGTCCCTTGGCTCACTGGTGTGGGACCACCTCTCCCACCTCCTCCCATCTGGGGCTGTCCCAGGCTGCCCCTCCTCACCTCCTGCCTCTCTCCTCAGCCTGCGGGGAAACTCCATCAGTGTGGCAGGGGCCAAGGCCATGGCCAACGCGCTGAAGGTGAACCGCAGCCTCCGCCGCCTCAAGTGAGTGTCCCACCCCCTTTCCAGACCCTCCTGGAGGGAGCAGTGAGGGCACAGCCATGCCAGCGGTTCTCACTGGGGCAAACCCCTGAGTGGGTAGTTTTTCCTGATGTGCAAGCCATGCATTCCCTCCTGGTGACCACATCCGCCTGGCTGCTGCTGTCTGACCTCCTGCCTCCCTCAGCCTGCAGGAAAACTCCCTGGGCATGGACGGAGCCATCTGCATTGCCACAGCCCTGAAGGGCAACCACGGCCTCACCTATGTGAAGTAAGTGGCTGCTGGGCTGGAGGGTAAAGGCAGGGATGGGGGAGACCACGGGAACCATCCAGGGACCTTCCCCACCACCGGCACTGCCCACCCTTGGCTGCACCACAGGGACCCCCCCAGCAGAGCAGGGGCACCCTGTGCTCCTCTGTGTGACAGCCACCACACCCACACAGCTCCTGACCCCACAGCTCCTCTCCAGAGCTGCCTCTGTGGCAAAGAACTGCCTCAAAAGCCAAATACTCTCCAAAATACCATGGGAGAAGTAGCTCAACCCCTCCAGCTCCCCAGGGGCTTTCTCCAGCTCCTCACCTGGCTGCCTCAGGGTTCTCAAACCCACAGTCCCCTCCGGTGGGGTCCCAGCAAGAGCTGCTGGATGGAGTGGGGAGGGGGCAGGTGATGCTGGTGCAAAGCTGGGGAGCATCTCTCGTACCCACCAATGATCCTGCTCTGCCTCCTGTCCAAGCCTCAGCTCCTCTTGTTTGCTCCCAGCCTGCAGGGGAACCACATCGGCCAGTCAGGAGCCAAGATGATCTCCGACGCCATCCGGACCAACTCTCCCGACTGTGTCGTGGATGTGTGAGGGCACCTGGCACCGAGGAGGGGGCCTGGTGGGTCCCTCTGGCCAGTGTGACTCCACAGGGAGCTCACTGGTGCTCGTCTCAGGGAGGAGAGCTGGAGTGAGAAGAACTGGAGCAAGGAGAGCTCCTGGCTCGGCCCAGGAGGATCGAGGGTGTCGGATCAGGAGCACAAGAGGGTTAAGACTTGCTAGTGTTGGAATCTGAGGGATGTTACACCCATGTGTCTGTTCATGTCCCCGTTCATCCAGGCCCTGGGGGAGCTTCACAGAGTGAGTGAAAGGCAAAAAAGAGGGAGGAGGGTGTAGATCCCACAGGCAGCAACCCCTCCTGTGATCTCCGTGGGGTTACAGTGCTGTGCCCAGGCCCTGCCCCAGAGCAGCTGCATCCTGGGGCTCCGCTCTGTCCCAGCCCAAGTCACTGTTGCCCCAGCCTAGATGGGGCTCCAGGGCTCTGCTCCCAGTGCCAGCTCCTCTCTGTCTGCTTCTGGCGAGGATCTCAGGAGAACTGGGTAAAACACAGAGGATTCACAGCAGTCCCTTCTCACCTGGTTAAACACAGCCCTGTCCTGCAGGCTCCCCCTGAAATCTCACATGGACACGTGGGGTTTGCTGATCCCTTGCTCAGAGGAGAGTTGCTGTGGACCTGGGCACTTCCAGCAGGATCCTGTGCTGTTGGCTGTGCCCTCACTAACAGGTGCCTCAAAAGTTTGGTAGAGCTGTTCTCTATCCAAGACAGGCAACACAGGCCATAGGAGTCGAACCATCTAGAAAGACCTAGGGAAATGAAGAATCCTCAGGAAAATGGGAGGAGTAGGAGGGTAAATGTAAGAGGAACAGCACTGCAGGAGGATGGGCTGTCTCCAGCACACCTGTCTTGGTGCTACACCAGGACTTCCAGGCTGCTGGGAGCAGAGGTGCCAGGTGATGCCTTCACATGTGTGGCAGAGCCCCAGTGCCTCCAGGAGGTGCCAGGTTTGCAGGTGAACCAGTAGCCAAACTATAAAACCCCCAGAGTTCCCCCCCAGCCACTGACCCCTCTCCCCACTCCAAGCCACGCTGCCACACCCAGGGCAGGAAGTGACTCCTGCAGGGACATCGGGGCTGATCCCAGAAACACTGGGCTGAGCTGTGGATGTGCACATACTTGGAAATAAACTGGTTCCTGGATGAGAAGATGCCTTGTGCAGCTTTCCTTCTGCATTGCAGGACCTCTGGGCTGAGCAGTGTGCTGCCCTGGCTGCAGACCCCGAGCTGAAAGCTCAGTTCCCTGGCACAGGGGGGGCTGCTGACAGTGCTGCTGTTCCAGCCTGGCACAAGGAGCTGCAACACAAACTGGCTTCCCTAAATCCTGGCTGGCAGGGCTGGAAGGCAGGTGGCAGTGCTGCCTGAAGAGAGACATTGCTCTGTGCACACAAGGTATGAAGTCACTTTTCTATTCAGGCTATAAAATATATTCCTGTAATACAGACAGTAACACAGGAAACTGCAACTCAAACTGCAGCCCAGACCACGGCCCAGTCTCCTGGGAAGTTGCTCCCATGGGTCACACTGTCATGGAATGAGTTGGGTTGGAAAGGACCTCAAAGCTCATGTCCTTTCAAATCCCCTGCCATGGGCAGGGACACCTTCCACTATCCCAGGATGCTCCAAGCCCTGTCCAACCTGGCCTTGGACACTTCACACTCTGGGCAACCTGTGCCAGGGCCTCCCCACCCTCCCAGCCAACAATTCCTTCCCAATCTCCCATCTCTCCCTGCCCTCTGGCACTGAGAAGCCATTCCCTGTGTCCTGTCCCTCCATCCCTTGTCCCCAGTCCCTCTCCAGCTCTCCTGGAGCCCCTTTAGGCTCTGGAAGGGGCTCCCACGTCTCCCTGAACAGCACACATGGAGGACCAGAGTGGGTTCCCAGCATAACATGGAAAAACATTCTGGGAATGGGTCCTAAAAGGAGGACATTGCTCCCCTTGGGAGAGGGATGTGCTGAGCACTCACACCTTGTCCCTGGCTGTCACAGGACCCTCATGGCTCAGCTGGAGGTTGTCTGTCTTCTGTGTCTGCCTTCTTTGAAGTGAGGTACAAACTGCCAATTCAGAGGTGCAGAGAAGTGTCCAAAGTGTCACCCCAGCACATCACTGCACCCACACATGCCCCATTAGCACCCAAAAAACTGTGTTGATCTGTCAACTTTTGTCCCAGCTTGAAGTGACATCTCAAGCTCTGAGCTCTGCTGCTGAGGCTCTCTGGGTGTGACAGTTCCACCCTTATGGGAAGAGATGAAAAATTGCTGGGTTTTTCAAGTAACTTACGAGTTAATCCTTCATTAATGGAGGGGCTGGACCTGAGTAGATTCGGGATGGGGTGGAAAGCAAAATACTTGAGTGGTGAAAAAAGGGGGAAGGGCAGGAGCACAGCCAGGACTCTGCCCTGATGAACACACCCCCAGTGAACTCTTCCCATCAAGCACCAATTCCTGCTACTCCAAAGACAAACTGTGATGGTAAAGCAGAGCTAAAGAGGCAACACAGCAGATAAACCTGATCACACCCCCACTGATGGCATCAGCACAGGGTACGGAGCCAAAGCCCAGCTTTTGGCTCTTCTCAGTGCCCAGATCTGCATCCACCTCAGCAGCACCAGTACAATTAGAGGGTTAGTTTCATACAGTTTTACTTACAGCACAGTCAGGCTGCTCTCAGCACACTCAAGGTCAGCCCACTGAAGTCTGAGGCAATTCCCACTGACAGCTGAAATACCCTTGGTGGTATTTGAGGACCCCCCTCACTCTCTTCCAGTTTTAACTCCACTCCCTCAGTCTAACTGGGGCCGCTCTTTGCAGAGACAAGCCCTTGATTAGGTGAAGGATGTGCTTAGGGTAAATAGATTTAAGGAAGATTTAAAATCAATTGAAATGCGTTCCCAGAGCAGCTTTTCATCCGGTTTTATTAAGCCAAACAAATCTGTTTGGACATAATAAAATGCAGAGAAATCAGGCACACGGTGCTCACTGGAGTGAGACTTCTGGCACTGCAGTGCACGAGAGCCAGTTTAGTGCAATTATGGAAATAACTGCACATTACTGTGATCCTCATTATGGATAAACTGCTCATGCTCTGAGAGTCACAAGCCTGGCAATCTGAGTTTAATTTTCAAGTTTAATGAACATTATTTATCAACCCCTGAACTCATGCTGCCACGTGCTTTTCAGACAGCAGGGTATTTGTTCCTGGCCTGCATCATCTCCAAAGGGTGTGTTTCAAGATGCCTCCTGCTCCTGGAGGGTCAGAAGTCATTATCACTTTGCTCCAGTGGCTCTGGCTTCCTTGCTCGGTGGCTGGATTTGCTCGGGGAGATTTCCATGCTGTCATCTTCCAGGTCATCCTCCTCATCGTCGTCCTCATCCAGGTCAATCTCACTATCCCCCGAGTCCTCCTGAAGGAAAGGAAACAAAAGGCCATAACCAGTGCAGCTCTCCCCTGGCAAGGCCTCTTTGCCAGCCCAAAAGTAAGTGCTGGCAGCGCTGGCTCCCTCCCTGCACTCCCAATCCACTGCAAACCTCCTTCCCCACCCCACGGACATAAACTCCACGACTTCTGCTGGATCTGGGGTATTAAAAACCTGGCAAGGTGTTTAACTTTAAAGTGATACCCATTGTGGGACCAAAGAATCAAGGTGAAGTGGAAGAAAATGAAGTGCAGGAGAGGAACCCACCTGTGCCTTGGTGGTGACCTTGTGTGAGCCTGGCCGTGCCGGGACAGGAGAACCCTTGGAGAGCCAGAGTGGGAGCAACAGGAGAAGCAGAGCAGGGAAAAAATGTACAACAACATAAAAGAAAACAGAAAGTAACCAAGGTGGGAGCAGGGGAGAAAGCAGCAAAGGCAGGCACAGCTCAGGCGTCATGTGCCACACCAGCAGGGGACAGAGGCTGGGCATGCAGCCACTGGCTCTGGGGCAGGCTCGAGGCTACTCTTCCCCCAGCTCCATAAAATCAGGTCTGCAAGGGTCCCTGAGAGAGCCTCTGAGCTCCAGGGCCTGCTGAGAGCTTGAATTCAGGGGGCAGAGTCATCAGACAACTGGAGTGGCTGCAGCTGAGGGCAAGCAGAGGCTGAGGGCCTTGGCTCTCACACCTGGATGTGCTGGGGCTGTGCCAACAGGGAGACACGGCAGGAAGCTGCGAACAGGAAGGTCTAAGAGGAGGAGGAGGAATCACAGGTGGTCAAGGACAATCAGGCAGCACTGTGACTGAGGTGACTGTGTCTTCACCTACAGCACAGGCACTCCTGGCCTTCCCCAAAACAGGTCTGGATGCCAAGGGCACAAATCATTCCCCAGGAGGCAACAACAGCCTGGACCACACTCAGTCTGGAGGAGCAAAGAGCAGAGCAGGGGCTGCAAGTTCCTCTCCAGAGACAATCTGCCCCCCCAGCTCACCAGAACAGCATTCCTGCAGCCTGTACTCCTGCATTCCTGCAGCCTCTGTGCCCGAGTTCTGCACTGCAGGATGAGGTGAAAGCACATGGAGAACACGAACTCCAAGAACAAAGGAAATATAGGAAAGCATGGGAGAACACAGGCAGGGGGAAGGAGGGGAGAAGCAGGGAATGAGGATTTGGCAGGTAACAAGGTGTCTGGAGCTGAGCAGAGGGCTGGAGTTCTAAAGCACAGGGGATGGTTACTCACATCTTCCTCCGTGTCTCCACCTTGCATCGTTCCCACGATCCGTGTGCCGGTTCTTCCTGCAGGAGCAAAGAGAACCACCATAAAGCCTGGCTTAACAACCAGGGAATTCTACTGGAACCACAGAAACCACTTCCTTATTTTCACTGTGAGGGTGGTCAAACGCTGCAACAAGGCTGCCGAGAGAAGCTGTGGAGCCTCCAGCCATGGAGATACTCAAAACCCAACCGGTTTTTGGATAACCAGCTCAAACCTGTTGGACTCCATGATCCTGAGAGGTCCCTTCCAAACCCAAAAATCTGTGAACTGACATATTCCTTCCTCTACAAAAGCCTGGTTTTAACACGTGGAAAGCCTCTTGTCCTTTAGAAAGCCCAGATCCTTTCTGACAGCCCAGGAGGGACTGACATCTCCCAGGAATCCAAACCTCAGGAATTCCAGTGGGGAGTTTGATGTGTAAGTCTGCAGGGGATGTGGGGAGCTCACTGAAAAGGGAGAACACACTTGTGCTTTGCTATTTTTTGCTGTAGGAAAGGGGGAAGATGCTCCCAAGGTCTCCTTTGCTATGGAGGGAGCCTGGAAGTTGGTGGGAATAGGGGAATGCTGTGTGGGCTGCCTGGATGACTCAGCCCTGCTCCTGCAGCCCCCAGAACCCCCTCAGCACTCCCCAGATCCGATTTCCAGCCCTGCTGGGACCATCCCATTTCACCATTTGATTCTCTCCTGCCATGACCAGCTTCCTCTCTTTCAAACATGGATTGCTCCAGTCTAAATAATCCAATCTTGACTGGTTTTAGCACGAAGACAAAGCACCTTTAAAATATATCCTGACAAACCTCCTTTTTTATCTCCCAAAGCATCAAAGCTGACAGGTCCCTTTTGTCCCACACGGATTGATCTGAGTGAGTGGCAGGAAAAAGCTGCCTATCCACAACTCCTCAAAAAACCTTTGTTGGATCAAAGCAGATAATTTAAAGGATCTTATGCTTTTAAACAAAAAGCAGTGTCCTCTATCCATTGGGTTGCTGATAACACAGGCAGTGGGGATGGAATGTTAAGATTTCTGGAGAGAAGATCTGTCTTCAAGCTTTGGAAACTTCGGGAACTTTTGGAAACTTTTGCTCTAATTTATGCAAGACTGGACTATATAAATTCGGAAATTATTTTAAATGACATAATTAGACAACAACAGAACCCCACTTTTGCCCAATCTACAGATGGCTCCAAGAGTTTAACTGCAGTTTTGCTGCGTAGAAGGCTCAGCATGAAGCCTAAAGTTGGGAATTATTACCTCAAAAGGAGAAAGCTTCAGGGAGCTCCTAAAATAAGACAAAGCTGAGAGAGATCCTGAATATAGAGGACAAACAAGATATCACATAAGGAGAGCTGATGGAATAGGACAGTTCGGATGGGAAGTTGATGATCCCTGTGGGTCCCTTCCAACTCAGAATATTCTGTGAATCTGTGATTCTGTGAAAGGGAAGAGCTTAGAGACTGTTCACAGGAACAGGATCCTGCTCTTCCAGGGCATCCTATGGGCATCTAACTCCTGACATCTGGAGGAACACAGGAATCAGGCACTGCCTGGTCTTGGAGATTCCGAAGTTTTTTAAGCCAGAGGCACCTCTCTGAACTAGCAGCTGTGGGATCAGCAGGATTAGGACCTGCAGCACAAGCCTGGGATGCTCCCAGGAGAGATGTCAGGATGCAGAGGGGCTGGAGCACAGCCCTGGGACACTCCCAGGAGACATTCCAGGATGCAGGAAACAGAAGAGTCACGTTCACAGGACAGGGAGAGCTGGCGGGGTCAGCCTGGCTCAGCCGCTCTCAGCTCCCTGTGCCGCTGGTGCCGTGTCGCTCTGGCCACCGGGGCTCATGCAGCTCCCAAGCCTGTTGTGTTTGCTTACAGATAATGTGAATCCAGCTGGGACAGGCTGCACAAAGGGATAATTAGGAAAAATGCTCGTAATGACCAGACTGGAATTCACTGCAGCTCCGCAGTCCAATCTGGTGCATCGCCAGGGTCTGCAGCCCCTGAGGATCCAAGAGCAGAAGGGGCAGCCACCATTTGAAGGCTGTGAGCAGTTGCCATTTCCCCCCTGTGATGTTTGCCATGGTACCAGCCCGTGCAGCTTCCTAAAGGAGCCACAGGACGGGGATGATTTCCAGCTTCTCACCCAGCAGTGGGGACAGGTTAACCCTGTGTCTGACAGCAAGGACAGACACACAGACACAGCCTGCCAGGCCTGGACAGCCCATGAGGAGGGCAAGGTGGGTTTGCAGCTGAATTTTGCTCCCAGTCTGGAGATGTGCAGTCAGTCTCCTGTGCTTCGTGCAAATTCACTCCATGAGCTCAGAGAAGACATCTCCCTACCCTCTGCATCCCATTCCTTTCTACACACAGCAAACTGGGATAAACCTGCCTGAACCTTCTGATCTGTGTGCGCTTAATCACTGTGTTCTTAGTCACAGGATCATGGAATATCCTGAGCTGGAAGAGACCCACAAGGATCATGAGTCCAATCCCTGGCCCTGCGTTGCCCAAACCCTCCTGGAGCTCTGGCAGCCTTGGGGCCGTGACCAAACCCTGGGGAACCTGTTCAGTGCCCAACCATCCTCTGGGGGAACAACCTTTCCCTGAGATTCAACCTGACCCTGCCCTGGCACAGCTCCAGCCGTTCCCTCAGGTCCTGTCCCTGGGCACACAGAGCAGAGGTTGGAGCTGCAGACCCTGCTGAGCTCTGACCTCAGTCTCCTCCAGCTGAACACACCAAGAGCCCTCAGCTGCTCCTCAGACCCTTCCCCATCCTCATGTCCCTCCTTTGGACACTCTCCCACAGCTTTAGAGCCTTCTGAGATTGTGGCCCCCAGGACCTGAGATGAGGCTGCCCCAGGGAAGAGCAGAGTGGGACCATCCCCTCCCTCAGCACAAGGCCCTGATCTCAGCAGCATTGTCCAGGCACTGCCAAAACACAGGGGTTCATTAAGCTCAGCAGAGCTGCTGCCCAGGGGAGCACACTTCAATTTATTTCTTACACCTCCGTGGAAAGGGAATCCGCCTGGAAGTGAGTAACCTGTCTCCCACCACCTCAGACCTACAGCCTCTCCTTCTCCCTCAGGTCCAGCTGTCCCAGGTGACAGGGGACAGCAACATCCCCTCCCTCCCTCCTTCCAGGGAGCACATCCTGACACAAACCCTCCAGCCAACACAGCTCTGCTGGGAGCACATGCTGAGATGGAGGGGGAAAGTCCTATTTCAATTTAAGATTAATTAATTTAATCAATTTCTGTGACTCTCAGCCACAGTCACTTTTTTGGTGTTTCCCAAACACATCTGACTGCCCCTTGTCCCCAGCCACAGGAGCCTGGTGATATTCCAGCAGGGAAGTACAGTCTGCAGAGATTCTTATTTGGGTGACAGGAATCTGCAGAGATCCACACAGACATACAGGAAAATGAGAGGAGCAGCTGCAGCAGCTTTTCCCTCCCCAGGTTAGTTTCCTCACAGGACTGACACACAGATCCACCAGCTCAAACGCTGCTTTTCTCTCCCATTTGACCCAAAGAGTCAAGGGATAAGAGACTAATTTGACTCCCCCAAATGCTTTTATAAGGTTTACAATTAGGTCTTGATTTGATTTACTGGACAAGTATATTCCCTCCAGGAGCACAGCCACAAGGACCCACATATGTCCAAAGCCTCAGTCAAAATCAATCTGCCCCTGGGGAAGTTCACAAGGAAAGAGTTTAGTTTTAAAAATTCATGGAGAGCAGGATCAGTTTGGCGGAGTCCTCTGAGGTGCTCTGAGAGCAGGTGCACTCGTGAAATTTTTCCTCTTGACTTCATACATTACTTTGCAACAGCTGGAGAGCCTGAGCCCTGCTGATGCACAGCCAAGCTCCTCCCTGCCAGACCCGTTCCTTGTGCCTCAGCATGGAATGTGTGAAACCCAGACCCTCTCATCTCACCCCCCAGACCTTGAACCAAGGCCAGCACATGCCAGAGTTCCTCAGGAGCCATCAGGAACAGAGCAGCAGGGCAGAGGAGATTGGGGTTTTGTTGTGCTGTACTCCTCAAGGAATCAGACAGGGATTTTCAGAGATGCCCAAGGGTTACAAATAACATTCCCAAGCCCCTGATGGACTGGAAAGGTAAAATTCCAGTGCCCAGCAGAGCCTGTGTCACAGCTGCTGTTCCTGACTCACCTCTGCCCACCTGGTGCCACGCTGGGTCTGCAGCTCTCCCTTCTGTGCACAAATCCAAACTTAATTTGGCCTCTGAAAGAGCCCCTGGGAGCCCCACTGAGTGTGGGAAGTGCAATTCCTGCTGGTTCGGAGACTGCTGGGACACCAGGAGGACAGTGACAGTTTCTTGAGTCTGTGGCAGAATTTTACCTGTGCAACACCCTTTCTGGGGGCACTTCACTGGGATATGACTCTCCTGTGAATTATTTTCAAAAACACAAGCTCCAGGCGCTTTGCAGCAGTGGGGAAAGCCTGAATCCTGTTTCCTAAGGGTTTCTGGCTGGGGAGGGATGACTTGGGAAGGGAAAACAGGGAGACTGTGCTGGTGAGAGGCAGCTGTCCCTGCGGATGGAGCTGAGGGATCAGGGATGGGATCACAGTAGCTTCAGCATGGTTTCCTTATCAAGGCTCATTTCCAAATCAGAAAAGAATGAAACATTTGGAGAAATCCAGCAGATGTGTTACCATCCTGTATTTGTGAAGATAAAAATGCACTTGTATAGGTTTCTTGGTCTTGGAGCCAGAGTTGGAAGTGCCTTCAGGACCCAGAAAGAAAGGGAAAAACAGACGGAGTTACTGAACATGTGGTTTTAAAAATGAGGCAGGTGACAGCCACAGGAACTCCCGGTGAACACGACATCCCACGAGGAGCAGGCAGCTCTTGCACAGTCCCAGCTGAATCCCTCCACTCTCCTGTGTATCAGCCCCACACCTGTGGCTCCTACACCCCTGAGGGAGCCAAGAGGGAAGGAAAACATTCCAGAAATGCTGTGACAGAAACACGAACACACCCACAAGCTGGAGAGAGAATTTCCACAAGCAGAGTCTGACCATTCCCACTGAGAACAGGACTTGCCTGCTTTCCAGCTTGCTTGCCGGATGGAGGGATTTGACAACAGGGGAAGGTTTCTATGTCAAAGCTCCCCTTTTCCCTACAGGATTGAAAAACTCAGGAGTAATTCAGGCTCAGCATGCAGCCAGTGCCCTCAGTGCCAGCGCATCATTCCCACACTGATCCCCTGGGTCAGCTCATCCACAGCGAGAGGTTCCAGGAGAGCTGCTCTCTCACTGTGTGACTGTGGACTCATTGTCTGCTGAGAAATAGCATTTTATAAAGCTGCCCTCTCACAGTAAAGATCAAACGGGCTGAAGTTGTTCCTGTCTAATGGTCTCTGCGATCCAGAGAGGACAAAAATGCCCCTTAACACCAAGATTATAAAAGGAAACAAGAGCTAAAGCATTGGGAAAATTGGTTTACAGGAGTTGTAAGGCCCTGGCAGTGGAGAATAGAGAGTGATACACTACAGACAGGCACAGTGCCACAGTTCTGGGAGGGTGAACTATTCCAGGTTCATTCAGCAGCATCTGCGTGTCCCAACCTGTTCTACCACCAGGAAGGGGAGAGATTCTCGTGATGCCAAAATGCATTTCAGAACTCTGGTCCAAGAGACTGGACAGAGGGACCTGCACATGGAATGAGAGCATAACCTCAAAATCTGCCCCTCCTGAGGGTGTGGATGACAAAAATCCACTTAGTTCAGGGGAATGCTGGACAGGTTCATAGAAAATAAATCGGCTGAGGGCTAAGATGAAATCTGTGGAACCTACATCTCCCTCAGGAGATTCTCGTGGGGGGTTGGAGCACCTTGAGAGCAGGAGGGAACCTGAGGGAAGTTCCTACCCTCTTCCCTAGGGATTTTCTTTCAGCCAGTGGTGGGGAGAGAAAACCAGGCTGGATGGACCTGGCACGGCAGCCTGTGCCTTCCCAGGACAAGGCTGTGCATCCCAGGGCTCCAAACTGCTCCTTTAGGGCCTGTTCCAGGCAGGAGGTTTCTCTACTCTGCAGATGGTTCTGACATCCAGTGTTGGAAGAATTTTTATTTCTTTGGCTCTCTGACAAAACAAGAGGTTTTTTTTCCAAGTGCCACCACAAACTCAGTTTGACCTCAGGGAAGTCCATGAATCCACTTAATTTGTCTCACAGCCTCACATATCAATTGCCAGAGAGAATAAAAGGAGATGTGAAATTTTATTCACATTGACAAGGCTAAAATTAAAAGTAAGAGATGATATTGTCTGCAGCTCTGAGGTCCCCAGCATAGGAAGGACGTCGAGCTGCTGAAGAGGGGAGAGCATGGAAATGCTCCAAGGGCTGGAGCCCCTCTGCTCTGGAGCCAGGCTGGGAGAGCTGGGGGGGTTCACCTGGAGAAGAGAAGGATCCAGGGAGAGCTGAGAGCCCCTTCCAGAGCATAAAGGGGCTCCAGGAGAGCTGGAGAGGGACTGGGGACAAGGGCTGGAGGGACAGGACACAGGGAATGGCTTCCCAGTGCCAGAGGGCAGGGAGAGATGGGAGATTGGGAAGGAATTGTTGGCTGCGAGGGTGGGGAGGCCCTGGCACAGGTTGCCCAGAGAAGCTGTGGCTGCCCCTGGATCCCTGGAAGTGTCCAAGGGCAGGTTGGAGCAGCCTGGGACAGTGGAAGGTGTCCCTGCCCATGGCAGGGGGTGGGACTGGATGAGCTTTGAGGTCCCTTCCAACCCAAAATCATTCTGTAATTCCATGATAAATCCAAGTATTCTCTAAGTTACAAAAGCAAATGATCAGTGACATGTAGATGTATCAGAACAAGCCCCATTATGGACCAGATCTGCCCGTAATGGGGACACTGGGATAACAAAGCAGGTGGTTTCCCAGCCCAGTAAGGCAGCCTGGCCCTGTCCTCCCCGCCTTGTATCCTCCCCTCCATGCTCCCTCCTGGCTCCCTCAGCCTGGCTTGGCTGGATGTTTGATCCAGCAGCATTGAACTCCATGGAGACAGGAGCTCCACAGCCCATTCCAGCTGCCTTTTTCCCCTGCCTGTTCCTCTCTGCACGTGGGGAACAGGGGATTGATTTTCTCTCCGTACCACAGCAGGTCTCCCCAGCCAACACGCTCTCCTGCTCCATGGGAGACTAAATCCTCTAACTTCAAGTCTTTTAATTGCCTAAAAGAATAAAACCAGGAGCAATGCTGACAAAGCTGCATGTGGTTTGAATTTTGCTTCATCAAAGACAAAGCTGCTGAAAAGGCTCTTGAGGGTGAAAGTGTGTTGATTTTACCCAATTATACCAAGTGGCCTAAAAAGAGGGATTAGCTCTCCCTGAGAATCTTGCAGAACACCCTGGAATACCTGCCCACCTATTACAGACTGAAGGAAGAATATCCTGGGAATTAGAGATGCACAAGTGCACCAGAGCAGCTCCAGGGGCTCAGTCTATGAGCAAACATGGCTCAGCACCAACATGGAAAAAGAGACAAAACTTCAAGAGAAAGTGATTGAAATACCTTGAACTGAGTGAAGGAAAAACGCAGGAGGTCACAGATATAGTGTTTGGTTTGTGCTGCCTTGGTAATTAAGGGTATTTTAAATGCAAACGACCTGTGCTGAAGATCACAGAACACATTCTTGGTGTGTTTAATGACAAACAGCCACAGAATGTTCAGCCCTGATTCTCTAAAGAAGCTCCTGCATCTGGCATTAACCTCAGGCTTAACATGTCCCCGGCACTCCAGGTACTGAGAGTTATGCAAACCCAGGGAACCACAGAATCATCTGGGTTGGAAAAGCCTTCTCAGACCATCATGTCCCACCATTCCCCCAGCACCAACCCATGGCCCCAAGTGCCACATCCACAAGGCTCTTAAATCCCTCCAGGGATGGTGACACCACCACTGCCTTGGGCAGCTGTGCCAGGGCTGGACAACCCTTTCCATGAAGGAATTATCCCAATATCCAACATAAACCTCTCCCAGGTTGTTCCCTCTCCTCCTGCCCCTTGTTCCCTGGGAGCAGAGCCCGACCTCCCCCAGCTCCCCCCTCCTGTCAGGGAGTTGCAGAGAGCAACAGCAAGTCAGGGGATAATTATCTGCCAGAAGCAATTACTGAACACCAGGAAGAGACTCAAAGGAACACAGAAATCAAACTGAACAGCCCAGCAGAGACAAATTCTCGTGGATTTGAACAGCTCCCTTAAAGTCTGACAAGCTAATGTTGAGCCTCCATGAAGTGTAATTAACAATAACAAAGCTCTTCCTTGCAACAATTCTACTGGTAACAAAATCTACAACTTTTATTACAGAGATTTTCACTCTTAAAGCTGGTATTAAGAGCTGTGCCCAGGTTATTGTGCTTTCTGAGATGGAGCATCACAGTCACACAGTCACTCCAAACCTGTGTATAAACCTTTCCTTGAGACACGGCAAAGCAAAAATCCTCTGGGAATATCAGTGTTTCTAGCACTCATCAAGAACTGCCACTTTTTATGAATCACAGTGGAAGGGAGGATAAAAATGCTTCAATTGTATTGACTTGAGAATGTCAGCTGCTTTCCCTGGTCTCAGTCAGAGAGGGGAGAGCAGAACTCCACATGTTTGCAGTTTATCTAAGGAAAGGTTCCAGCAGAAGTGGTGGCACAAGAAATTGCCCCCACGGGCACTTCCTTCACACCCCAGAGAGGTTTCTCCTCTGGTTCAGGAGCCCTCACTGCTAACAAGGAGCACTAACCTGATTTCCTGGGTGTGTTTTCCTTGACTTGACAGAGCAGAACCTTTCTTTTCCCACCTGAGTGAAGCACAGACCCTCACACAGCAATTCCTCTGAGTTCCTTCGGGGCTCCAGTGGGACCAGCAGCCAGAGGCTGCAATTCCCCTCCCCATGAACCAGGGGAGAAGCCAGACATCCTTCCCTGAAAGCAGCAGCTCAGGTGTGTCAGTGGCTTTGTGGGCCCGCTGAAGGTCTTTGGAAGAAAATTCTGCCAGAACAAGTGCCAGCAACTACAGGAAAATACAATGAAAAATGCACTGCTTTCCTCATTCTTTGTTTAAAGAATGTCTAAGGCAATCCCAAGGCAGGATTTCTCTCACACAGTAATTTTCTTTTCCAGTAAATAATCCTTAACTTATTCCCCCCAAAGCAATGTTTTCTCCACCAGGCTTTATCCTCCCACAGCTCCTGGGAGCTGAGCAGAGCCAATATCTGGAACTGCAACAGCTGAAGGCAATTCCAGCACATCCATCTGAGTAAGGGCTGGGGTACCTTGCAGCAGAGCCTCTGTGCTGATGTGCTGCTTCATGATCTGCCCCTCCAGTTCACTGTCAGATCCTTCCTCCTCCTGAATGTCCATGTCGGAATCGTCGTTATCTGCTTCAAAACAAAAGCAGCTGATTAATCCCTCAAACCAACCCACAGCTCAGAGCAGCAGCTGGACACAGGAGATACCGGCAGTGTCAACCTCTGCTCAAACCTGAGATGAATTAAAAATGCAGGTGCAGAGCAGTGGCTGTACTGAAGAGCCCAGGGAAAGGGCCAAGCAGGAGAAATCCTTCTGCACGGGAGTGCCAAAGCAGCACTCACCACAAACAACTGTCTGGGGACAGCCCCACACTGGACCATAAATGTGCTGTTTAAATACCCGCTCTGAGTATGAAAGTGCAACCAAAAGGGGCTATTTCAGCGACTGATTTAAAGTTAAAACTCTTTTGAAAAAGTGTGGGCTTGTTAACACATCTCCTGGTCTTTTCCCCTCACAGGAGCAATGTCAACGCCTTGCTTTTAATTACAGATTAGAAAAGCACAGTGAGACACCCCCAGGTAAATGAATGCAGCTACAGCCAAAAACCAAGATGCCTGGAGACACAAGGAAAGCTTCCCAGGATGCAGGAACCTCTTCATATATTTTCATCATCTGAGTCTGTTTCCTTCTCCCTATCCAAAGCAAAGTCTGTTTATGTTCTTACCCCCAGTTCCCCAGTCACCAAACAAGAACCATCTTAAAGGATTGGGATTAAATTGTCCTTCAAATGTTCCAAAATCTGACAGAAGTCTTTGGATACTTCCAAGTGCTGCAAGGCCAAGGGCAGAGTGTTGTCCAGGCCAGTCCTACCCTGAGATCCACCTGCACAGCCACTAAACTGATCCTCCCTGCTCTGCAGGAGACACTGGGTGCAAAGCTGGCACACAAGTGTGGGGAAAATCTGGAGTGCGCCCTGCTCCACTGGAATCCATCTCTATCCATGAGCTTCTTCCCTCTCAACTTGTTCATGACAACTTGCTTGTGCTTCCCAAGACCAAGCTCTGCTTCCCAGGTGCTGCACTTGGGATTTCACTTCCCTCTTCAGTCATTCAACCCTCAGCTCCTGTCATCTGCTGATCACTGAAGATCTCGGGATCATGGAATCACTGAGCTGGAAGGGACCCACAAGGATCACGAGTCCAACCCCTGGCTCTGCACAGACACCCCAACAATCCCACCCTGTCCCTGAGGGTTGTCCAAACCCTCCTGGAGCTCTGGCAGCCTTGGGGCTGTGCCCAAACCCTGGGGAGCCTGTTCAGTGCCCAACCACCCTCTGGGGGAAGAACCTTTCCCTGAGATCCAGCCTGACCCTGCCCTGGCACAGCTGAGTCCCTCCTACAGCCCAGTGCTGATGCTGGTGGTGCCCTGCAGTGCTCATGGAATTACCAGCACAAACCCACCAGGATCCCATGGGATCACCCAGCACAGCAACATTTGCTGCTGATTACTCAGAGAAAAGAGCCAATTCTTCCTCAGGTACATTTAATTACACACATGTCTGGGCTGAAAATGGAAACAGCAACTTTAATTAGGATTAGTAATGAGCTGACACATCTTTGCAGTATTTAATTATTGGACAGCATACAAATATTAGACGTTTCTCCATCATCTTTTTTCGTTGCAATGTTAAGTTAATGACAACATAATGATGACAAGGGAAGTCTCTGACACCCCGGTAAGACTACAAGGCTCCAGCAGTGTTAGCTACAAGTTCTGTTTGTGCTGCACTTCCTTCTTTGTCAAGTGAGGGAATCACTCACTGCTGTGTGACCTGGATGCTGCTTTTGTTTACCTGGCATTTAAGAAAATGAGGTTTTGTTCAGCCCTGGCAGGGGCAAACTCCTTGGGAAGAGCCATGTGGAGCTTAAAGGACTCAGGTTTGTGCTCCAGATATTAAAGAGTGAGTTTATCACACCTGCAATGGATCCTGCTGCTACTAAATACCTCATTCTTACTTTGTGGGAGGTTTTAGTCCTTCTTTGTAGTTTTTTTTTCCTTTTCTTTGTTTTAGGAGCATTTTTTCCCTTTCAGGCTCTGCCATTTGTGCTCCTGTTAGGCAGCACCACTGCCCAGAGCTGAGGAATAGATCCCCACCAGAGCTTTTGCTCCTTGCTGGGATCTCCTGACCATGAGGTGCCAGCTGAGCTGGGACTAATCCAGGGCCAGAGGGCAGGGATGGATGGGATATTGGGAAGGAATTGTTGGCTGTGAGGGTGGGGAGGCCCTGGCACAGGGTGCCCAGAGAAGCTGTGGCTGCCCCTGGATCCCTGGAAGTGTCCAAGGCCAGGTTGGAGCAGCCTGGGATAGTGGAAGGTGTCCCTGCCCATGGCAGGGGGTGGAATGGGATGAGGTTTAAGGTCCCTTCCAACCCAAATCATTCCTAGAGACCTTTGCTGACAATCCATGTGGCAAACCCAGCTCACATCCCTCTGGGACCAGGGCACAGCTCAGGCTGGGGCACAGCTGTAACAACACAGAGCTTACATTTTACATTTCACTTTTCTGGATATCCTTTTTTTTTAAAGCTTTTGTGCTCTCAGACTCTCCAATATAAATGTAAAATATATTTCCCCTGAGACAAAGACAACAATACACAGGAATGAATCTGCACTGCTCCTTGTGCAAGAGTTGCACTCGATGATCCTTGTGGGTCCCTTCCAACTCAGAATATTCTGTGATTCTGTGCACAGCAGTGCTCCTTCCTGACAATGCACATGGATGCCCTAACGCTGCCTTGCCCCCTGCCCCACCCCAGTGCCCTTCTGGGCACTCCAGCCAGTTCCCACTGCAGCCTGCAGAAAGGCAGCTCATTTCCTCCTGGAATTCCCATGGATCTTTCAGTTGGAAAGCAGGACTTGCAGGAAGATCCCCCAGTGAGTGAGAGCTTTGCCATAGGAGTGATACCTCCTGTGGAGACAGAACCAGTGACTGGAAGGCTCCAAGCTGCTCCTTTTGGAAAGGAAAGGGTTTCAATCCAGCTTTTCTTTCCTTCCCCTCACCCAGCCCTTTTCTCCTGACCCTCGGGTTCTCTGCTATTCCCAATCCTCTTTCTCACTATTTTTTATCCTTCTCCCCCACTAACCCAGACTCTAAGGATCCATCCAGTGCCATCCCCGCCATGGCCAGGGACACCTTCCACTATCCCAGTGTGATCCAACCTGGCCTGGGGCACTTCCAGGGATTCAGGGGCAGCCACAGCTTCTCTAGGCACCCTGTGCCAGGGCCTCCCCACCCTCACAGCCAACAATTCCTTCCCATACAAACACAGCACAGCACTTTTCCTATCGAACTGTGACTCTGAAACAAATCCTGTTATGGATCTTTGACAAAAATCTGGATTTTCCTTAAATATTCTGGCTGGAATCCTGAGGCACAGATCCCACTCAAAGCATCACTACAGTGACATCGTGTCAGGGGGGTCAGAAAAGCGACAGCTGTAAATGCAAACTCAGCAACAGCAAGTTTCCTGCCTCCTGCTCACTCTTGGAAAACACATCCAGCACCTTTTTCACTTACCAAAAATAAGTATATTGCTCTAATTCTATCACCAAGCCCATACAAAATCTGAGTTATCAGCCGAGCAGAAATGTGCTGAGCTAAAATCCCACAGACACAGAACCAGAGCACAGTGCTAAAATGATATAAAACCCTGGTTTTGGATGAGGATTAAACATCAGGCCAGTCCAATGCTGTGTCAGGGCACTAGAGGGTTCCACCACCCAAATCCCTCATGGTATGGGCCCAGTTTTCATCAAAATATTCTTGGTATTCATTAAAAGGTGACAATTCAGAAAGTTTCCTTTAGTAACTTCAAGAAAGAAACTCCTTGTTGCTTTAGGAGAAGCCACAACCTCATTTGTGTGACGCTGCAGAACAGGATCTACAATGAGTTCTGGGGAGAGCAGGACCATTCCTTATGGAGCAAATGTAATATTTTCCTCAGGATCAGCACAAAGGGATGAAGGTAATAAACCACAGACCCACCGACTGCCATGTGCCAGTACATGGAGTGCAGTGGAGACACCCTGTGAGATTTGCAGGGGTTGAAGTGAGGATTATTTGACTTTCCCCAACAAAATTATTTATTATTCTTCAGCAATCTATACGCCCAAATTCAGGCCAGGAAAAGGCAATGAGCTGAGCAGCTCTGAACCATCTCCCCACTGCTGGGAATGCTTCTTCTGCTCAGAGGATGCTCCCAAAATACCATCCCACACAAGTGAGAATACACTGGGATTTTAACCCCCCCTTGCCATTCATTTCTGTTTCACAAGGGTGGGTTTCAGTCGACCCACTGAGTTTCCTTTAAAGCTCTTCAGCCCCAACAAGCACATTGTGGTCCCACTGCAAAGCCCCAAAGTGGGTTATTCCAAAGAACACCCACAGTTCCCACAAAAAGCCAGAGCTGATACCTGCACAGATAACACTACATTTAAATTATTTCATTTTTGGTAGTTTGCAATGCCTGAAAGAAAACCAGCATGGTTTAATAACTTAGCAGGGATTTCATTACTGAGCTGGTGGTTTGCATTAGTATTCAAGTAAACGTATCCAGCTGTAAAATCAGAAGCTACTGTGGTGAAGATAATGAGCACAGAGGACATTGTTTATTGATACGCTTTGGAATGAGATGTAAGTGCTGTTTAACGTGTTCAATTTGATAATAAAAATCACTGCTTTGAAAACACAGGCACTGGCTCTGCAGCAATTACTGGATTTGGTGGGAAAAATCAAGTAGTGAACTGCCAGCCACTTGATCCAAAATAAAATCCCGTTCATACAGAGCATGGAGGAATTGAACAGGAACAAACAAAGAGGGTGGGTTGGGATTTTTGATGTGACTGAGGCTCAGTGTCCACTTGAAAGCCTCAGTCTCTTCTCCCACCCAACTCAAGGTTCTGTGTCAGCCTCAGCACTCTGCACTCCCACAGCTCTGCAGCTGGGAGGGAGAGAGAGGGAAATTCCAGGAGGGAACATCCTCAGCACACAACTGAGATATGCCATCTGATTTTGGAGAAAAATTCACCCTGGTTCCCAGAGCTCCTGCTCCAGGTCTGGAAAGCTTGGATGTCCTGAGCTGTGAGTGTGAAAACTGGGCAGAACCAGCACCAACCAGCACCCAGGAGGTGGCACTTCCTGACCTTGGGCATTTAACCATCACAGAATCATGGAATGGTTTGGGATGGAAGGATCCCAAAGGTGGCAGGGACACCTTCCACTATCCCAGGCTGCTCCTAGCCCTGTCCAGCCTGGTTCGTCCTACAGCATCCAAACTCCCAGTGGAACAGTAAGGATGATTAACCACTGCCTGGGGAGGCAATAGGTCTCTGTCACTTGAAATAATTAAAATTAACTGTTGATGACAAGCTCCATCTAAACTGGGATTTGCAGCCTTGGCACAGGAATAAGTAGTTAAGTTATTTTTTGGCCCACTTTATCAGAAGGTCATATTTGGTGACCATAACTATTTCTCACAGTCTTACAAGCCAAGAAACCATCAAAGTACTATTAAATTAGAACATGAATTTGCAATTATCTACCAAGCACAACACGAGGCCCCCGTGGAGCAGCTCCAAGTCTCTGTTGCAAGATGATGGATGGTCTGAGCATCCTGCAGTGACAGTGCTGAGCATCAGCAATATCATCCAGGAATTCCTCAGGGATCCACAGCTACTCCTCAAAACCCACAATTGCTTCAATGGGGCTTTTGCTTTGCTCTCACATTGTGAAGCACCAATTCCAGAGCAGAAAGGGTCACTCAGAGGCATCAGATAATCCTGGGTTTATTGCTGGACAGGACTGAAGTGGTGCAGATTCCCAAAAGCTGTTTATCCATCCTACAGGAATTGTTGGCTGTGAGGGTGGGGAGGCCCTGGCACAGGGTGCCCAGAGAAGCTGTGGCTGCCCCATCCCTGGGAGTGTCCACGGCCAGGTTGGAGCAGCCTGGGACAGTGGAAGGTGTCCCTGCCCATGGCAGGGGGTGGAATGGGATGAGCTTTGAGGTCCCTCCAACCCCAACCAGTCTGTGATTCCACACTGTCTGCTTTCAAATTGAGAAAAACTCTTAAAGAATGTGAGAAAATACAAGTGAAAACGTGTAAAAAAGCGAGAAAGAAAAATCTGTACATGCAATAATCTGATTATTAAAACTGCATTTCAGCCTAGAAACATCCCCACTTGTTCCTTTTTGCCCAACAAACATGTTTTTTTCCAACCTTGGGTGAACCTGAGAAAACATCTTCAATTTCTGCAGTGGGCAGTGACCTTCTCTGCCCCTTCCTGTCACACAACCCAGAGCCAGAGCCTCCAGTACCCACACCTGACAATGGTTCTGTCAGCAGCCTGCCCAGGCACTAATATCCTGTTTCTCATGTTTTTGCCATTAACCACAAGGAAACCAAGCCCTGAGTTCCAGGCACTTGGATTTGTTGCTTGGCACCAGCCCTGGATGTGGCCCATGGGCAGCAGGTGTGTGAGACACAGGATCAGTTTCTCACAGAGCATCTCCTGTGAGGCAAAGATTAGAAAAATAACAGCAATTTCCTCTCTGCTCAGCACAAAAGATGTTTCTATACTGCTGCAAACCCTTAATTGTGTATATTGTCATCATGCAGATAATACCAAAGCTTGATCTGTGTTTAGAGTTCAAAATGTTTATGTAATTTTCACATTTTTCGTATCATTTACTGTTAACCCTTTTTTGTTTTTAATGGAAGATGATCTGTCAGAAACAAAAGCTGATTTGCAATGTATGCAAGCAAAAAAAAAATAAAACTAATGAGGCTGTTTACGAATTATCCTGAACATTTTTGCCACTTCTATGTGAGTACCATGACATGTCCATATTCTGTATTCCCAACAACCTTCCCTTCTTGATAAGGAACACCATTTAGGCTTCTCTGGAGTCAGTTCAGCCTGAAACTCACCTTAGAGCTGTCTAGGATTCCTGCAAATCCATTGCCCAGAGCAATGAACCGTTACCTTGGAAGCCTTCCTCATGAATTAGCAGGAGATAAGGTCAGAGGATGCAGGCAACGCTAGAAACGCATCAATTCTGCAGAGGGGCAGAGGTAGGAGTGCTGGAGGTTAAGGATGGAGCTGTTTTTGATCATTTAATGGCAACAAATTTATCACCAGATGCTGTTGGAAGAGCCTCATGAAGTGTTTTGGAGCTCTCAGGAGCCAAGTGTAAGGAGAGGGAGGGATCCTCTCCCTCACAGGAGGCACTGGCCAATCAATGTGCAAATGAAGCTCATTTCACCATTCCAGACCTTCCAGGTTCAGCCTGAGTGTCTCGGGATAGTGGGAGACACCAGGGCAGCCTCCCCCCCTTCCATGAGCAGAGCAAAAACTCATCCCTTCACCTCCAGGGTCCACTTCAACCCTCCTGGGAACAGGCACAGTGGCTTTGTTGGGCCAAAGGCTCAGACTGCAAAATGTTAAACTTCTTGAAAAACTGAAGATGGAAGAAAACTCAGGATAAAAGCACTTTATTTTGTGTGGGGCATTACTCAAAAATGTCAGTGGAATAAGGAGGTGTTTAGCAGGGCCTGTGGTGACAGACCAGGAACGGTGGCTTTCAGTGGAAGAAAGGTTGGTTTAGACAAAATACTGGGAAGAAATTCTTCCCTGTGAGGGAGGGGGGGGCCTGGCAGACATTTTTCAGAGGAGCTGTGGCTGCCCCATCCCTGGAAAGTGTCCAAGGCCAGGTTGGAGCAGCCTGGGATAGCAGAAGGTGTCCCTGCCCATGGCAGGGGTGGGATTGAGAGGAGCTTTAAGGTCCTTCCAACCTGTTCTGTGATTCTATGAGGTGCTTTTTCCTCCCAAGCCCTTTTTAATATTCCCTGTGCACAGCTCACATCCTGTCTCAGGAGGAGGATGGAGCTCTCAAAATCCAAACAGGGCTGAGAGAAGGTTTAAGGGCTCAGCCTGTAGCACTTCACACCATTTCCCCCCATGTTCACAGCACTGATAAAATCACTGCCAGATCAAGCTGCAGGTCTCCTGGGAATGCTCTCAGCAGAAACTCCATCCCTCAGCACGACTCCTCTTTCCTGTGTGAGCTGCACAGTTAACCCTGGGAGAGGTTGGGCAGGCAAAGCTGCCCAGTGATGCTGCTCTGACTCTGCTGCTCTTGCTTCGCTTCCTTGTGTGCAAAAATGTGTTTTTCTCGTGATTAGAACCCTGAGATTAACAGAAATCTGCTGTGAACATGTCCCCATAGGACACTGTGCCACTTAAGACACCAACCTCTGCATGCTCTTACCAAAGCAAATCCCTTGGGTTTGAATTATATGAAGAGCATCATTAATAATAATCCTCTAATTAATAATGAGAGGAGAGTGGGCTCTGGTCTAGGGGGAACATTCCAGCCTGGAATCTGGTTGTTCTATGTGGTCTCAGGGAGCTTTACAACATTCCATAAATTAAGCTCCATGCTCATGGACCGGGAAACAGCCTCTCAAAGCCAAATTCAGTGTCTCAGTTACAGCTCTGCAAAATTCCACAGCCTGGGCTGGAGCTGACAGAGATTATTTCATTTTCCAAGGTTAGGAGGCAGTCAAGAAATGAAAGCTCTGGAAAACAGGATCCCGGTGCTCTTATCACTAGAATAAACACTCATTATGACAATGGAGTACTTGAATAAAGATGTATTATGGTAATATTTGTAGGTCATTAAAAGCCATAATCACATTCTTTGCTGGCAGTTAAATCACTCGCTAAAAGGCAAAATTCCTTTTACTTCAGAGATGCAAAATGACAGAATATTTTTCCATGTAAAATCCATGGATAAGGAGAAAGCAGCTCAGCAGATTTTCACTTTATCCTTCACACTGCCAATTACTGAGGATTGATGTTCCCCTCCTCTTGAACTGACCCTGGAAACTGTCAGAGAGCAGGACCTGGACTTGTTCACTCAAGTGATTCCTTGAAACAATTCCACATTCTCATAATTTACATCAGAAATCCTGCATTTCAGCTAAAGCTTCTTCACTTTTTACCTCATTGATATGAGATCAAAGATGGGCAGAAAGGAGTGAATTTCTCCTTTCAAGAGCTTGCTCTGAAAAATCTCACCCACCACAAAGAACTGCCAAGTCCAATTTTTATATTTGTACTCAATTTCAGCTTTCATGAACCCTCCCTCTGATCCTGAGAGTTGAACTTTCATGCTGGTTTCTCCCTCTGCCAAATAATAAATTAAATTCACAGGAGCAATTCATGAGGAACTTCTTGCTGATGTTTAAGTTTGTGACGTTTGGATGGAATCTCAGGAGGTTGGTTGTTACTCCCTTCTGATCCTCTGCTAGAATTCTAATTAATTAAGAGCAAATCTGGGGAAAAAAAAGAAAAAAAATCCAAAATTTCTCTGCTACTTCCAGAGGTGAGGAAATCCCACTTACTTCCATTGTTGAGGAGGTGCTGCTCCTCTTCCTTCAGCCTGTTCTGGATAAGACGTAACGTATTTGCTTCTTCCTGCAAGAGCAGAAAACAGGATTGGAAAAGCTGATTGGATGATCCCACTACAACAGTTCAGGGCACTCAGGGGCAGGATGAGACTGGAAAATGGCAGCACTGGAAATATTTTGGGGAAGACAGGTCTTAACTGAAACATGGGAGCTCCCACTTCAACTGTGAGGGTCAGGATATGAAACACTGAGGAACAACCACGCATTCCCACTGGGAATCATCACTTATCCTGTGGAAAATGAGCCCAGTTGTCTCCATCCCATGGACACTGAGTTCAGTTGTCTCCATCCCATGGACACTGAGTCCAGTTGTCTCCATCCCATGGACACTGAGTTCAGTTGTCTCCATCCCATGGACACTGAGTTCAGTTGTCTCCATCCCATGGACAATGAGTCCAGTTGTCTCTATCCCATGGACAATGAGTCCAGTTGTCTCCATCCCATGGACAATGGCTGCTATTATTATTATTGAAGTGGCTCTCTTTGGGAAGAAGCCTTTGGTAGCTGTTCTCAGCCAACACTCCCTTAAACACCACAAGTAGTTTGTGAAGTGACTGCAGCTTCCAAATCCACCCCCAAACCAGAATGACCCTCACAGTTCCTCTCTCCGTTCCCTACCTCTTCCTCCCAGTCAGTGCCCAGATTTAAAGATGGTCAGTGATTTAAACCAGTCCTGTCCCAGCAAACATCCCCAGTGCAGCCTCCCCACTGCTGTGGCCTTGGGACAAATGGATTTGTGAGGCATCAATCACCCACCTCAATTCCAACCCCACTGCTTGGTGCAAAGAAATGTTAAAAAACGGGACAGAAAGGATATTTCAATGTCAGGGGGACGAATCCATAAACTCAGAATGTTCACAGACCAGTGAAATCATGGGCACAGATACAATCATTGCCCGACCCTGGAATTCCAGGCACACCTTAAGACACAGCAAAAGACACCCTCCCACTCTGGTGCAGCATTTGTGCAGCGACTCAAAAGAAACCTGGTGAAAACTAATCCATCAAAACAAAATTAAACCAGGCAAATTCTCCGCTGCAGCTCAGCATGTGCCTGCCCAAACTCCTGACTGGAACAAGGGAGGATGGGCTGCTGCAGTAGTGGGGAAAACAGCAGGGCTAAGAAGATGGGGGTTGTGAACTTGAAATACAAGAGAAACAAAGGTTAAAAGAATGTTTAACTCCCTCCTTCCTCCAGCCCCTTCCTTGTGCTGCTGCAGCAGCTCAGCTGATCCCAGCCCAGAGACTTGACTGGCAGGAAAAATGTTGATTTTTGGCTGGTTTAGGTTTCTGAATAACTTGATGTATGGCCAGTGAAATGTCACTGTCAGCCCAAGGGAGCTGCCGAGCCTGTGCATCATCCCTTCCAACAGCAGCCCATCTCTCCACCCCTGCCAGGGTACACCTCCAACAGCAACACAGAATGTTCTCAAAGGGCAGCTCCAAACCAGTGAGGACCAGGACAGCACCACTGAACTGCTGGTTACTGCCCCTAACAAGGGAGATCTTCAAAGAAGGGGAAAACGGGACAGCAAATCAAAAATCTAGAAAGTAAACAGAATTTATCACTTCATTTTTAAAGGTTTTGAATGGCTGCAAACAACAAAGCCGCATTTTTTGGCCTGGCCAGCTTCCACCTTCAATGCAGACACAGTTTTAACAGAGGTGATTGATATCAGCTCAGCAAAACCAAGCCTAGTCAGAGATGTTTTGCTGGTTTTAGGCTGGGCCTGTGTGACACGGGGCTGCTGAGATGTGACAAGGCAGAGGAGCTGGGGGTGATGGACTGGAACGCTGCGGGGGCTCTTCCAGCTCACCCCGTGGTACAAGGCGCAGCATCAGTGACACAGTGACAGCTCCATGTTAAAAACAGCCTCCTGGCAGGAACAACCTGGGTGTCTCGGGCTGCTGGAGGAGCAGGAGCCAAGACTGAAGCCCCTGTTCAGTCTCTCCAGTAACCAACCAGGAAATGCAGCAGCCAAACACTCTGGATCTCACTCTGCCTTCTACTCACCCTGTGGAATCACAGTGCCAAATTAACCTGATTTAAATACCAATTAACACAAAATCCAAGGCAAGCTGCCTCCTCAGAGGGGACTTCCAGGTCTTCCAGGGATCCCTGAGGATGACAATCCTGCTTTATAGGCAGATGGATCTCTGCAGAGAGGGAGAGAGGGAGGTGCCTCACACCTCACGCAGCCTCTCGGGTGTCACTCTGCCCAAAGGAGTGAGCAGAGCACAGGGAAATGGGCAGCAAGGCAGGATTTGCTGCTGACAGAGACAACCACAACAACCCCAGCTCCAAGGGACCTTGGGAATTCCCAGTCCAGCCTCCTGCTCCAAGCAGCACCAGCAATGGGATCAGCTCTTGGTGCTCATGGCTTGAGTTGTATCTTAAAGACCTCCAAGGAGGAGACTGACCAACCTGTCTGGGCAACCTCTGCCAATGGCTGGCTACCCAAAGGGTGGCAAAGTTTCCTTAAATGAAGTCAGAACTATTTTTCTTTCCCAGTGTTTTGTCCGTGGCTTTTGGCACAAGGGCTCAGATCTCCTGAGTCACCAGCTCTGTTCCAGCTCTGCAGGGCAGGCCTTTGTCTGGTGACACATCCACAGCCCAGACAATCAATGGCACCAGCAAATACAGAACCCTGCTGGAAACATTTAAAACAAAGAAGTTTCACCAATGTTTACAACCCACTGGATATTCTGTGTTTCAATCCTCTTTACCTGGCAAAGCAGATGACTTTCCACCCAACAAACGTCAAAACCCAGCAATGGAACAAAACGTGTGAGAATGTTTTAACATGACCTGAACTATTGCTGTACAACAGTCAAACAGCAATGGGGAGTCCCCGTGGGCAGGGCCTGGGGTGGGGGATTGGTTGGGAATGTTTTAGAGTCCCACATTGCCCCATGGAGAATGTCCCCTCACAGCAGAGCCGTGGATAACCAGGTCAGTGGTTATCAGGATTTGGATAAGCCAGTCCTTTCTCCAGCCCTTCATGATGCACCTGATGGTGCTGATTATTGTTTAATTAATAACACCAAGCTGCTGAATCATGAGATTGGAGCCAACCCCTGACTGCACAGCACAAAGTCTAACGACACCAGAGAGAATGAAAATGATGCAGCATTTGATCACTTAAAACAGTTTAGGGTTTGTGGGGGTTTTTTTAAGTTTTCATGGGAGAGGTGTGGAGAAAACACTTGGACACAAAGAATTTGTGCCCTGCAGCAGCTGGCAGACATGATTACCACTAAGCAGGAAGAAAGGCAAGAGAAGTGAGTGAAATAGGACTGGGGTAAATCTAAAAGCACAGGACAAAAACTGGAACTTGCTGACTTTTTGCAATTGGATGTGAGCATTTCAATTTTTGCCTAAGCTATTCCTTTTGTTCTCAAACACCCCCTCAACCCCAGAAACCTCTCTACACATCTCCATGTCTCCCATTTTCATCTTAGCAAGGCAAAGCAACGTTTCCCTCTGGTTATTTCCCTCCAGTGATTTGCCAAGGAACAGCGGTGTTCCTGCTGCTCTGCCCTGCACTCGGAGCAAACCAATTTGGGTTGAAAGCCTGGCCCTCACCTTGACTATTCATCTCAGCAGCTGCTCCCGCTTTGTTACAGAACAAAGCAGCTCAGATTAGCTCCTGCTCCACGCACACAATGCCAGTTGTTTTCCATAGGAGAGAGCTGTCGTTTATTCAGCGGGAGTGAGATAGAAGGATGAGGAGGGATCCTGGAGAACGTGATAGGCTTCTCAATGAGAGGAAGCCCACCAGAGACAACAGGCAGGGGAGGGATAATTCATGGTGCCATGAGGTTGGCTGGTTTACGACTTAAAAAAACCAACAAACAAAGTCCGAGCCAAACCTTTCCACTTCAAATACTCCTCCCCACTGCTGCACTGTTCTTGTTCCCAGGTTGGACGGGGTTTGGAGCAGCCTGGGATAGTGGAAGGTGTCCCTGCCCAAAGCAGGAAAAGCTTTAAGGTCCTTTCCAAGCCAAAGCAGTCTGTGATGTAAAAATACCCCTGAACCATCCAGGAACCACGGGACAGAGGCAAGGGAGCAGAACAGCCAAAGAAACAGCACTGAGCTGGGATTTCTGGGACTGTCCCTGGCAGGGACCAGCTCACCAGACTGGAGAGCCAGAAGGATTGGGAACCTGTGATTGGGAAGGCACTGGCAGAGATTGCAACACGAGACCAGCGCAGATCACGGGCCTTTAAATCATCTGCCAGCACTGAGAGAAATCTAAACAGAGTTAAGAAAAAAAGAAGGGGAAAAAAAGATGAAGAGTAACACTTTTTATCCACAATTTTCCAGTCAAAATCATTTCATACAAGCAGCTTCAAAGTCAGGAATAACACAAACTCCCTGCTGCCTAAAATAACCCGACAGAGGATGGACTTTATCCTGTGGATCAAACATGTTCTCTATCCATCATTACATAAAATGCAAATTTACCCTAATGACCACTCTCCATTTTTCCTATTTGCTTTTGTGGAAGAGATGAATTATAATGATTCAATAACAGCTCATTGAACATTCCCTTCCAGGATTACATTTTTATTGTAGCGAGCTGACGAGAGACACCATTTGGGTGTGTAATTTATTTGATTTAGTGTGGAATTCTGTAATGTAAACCTGAGGTCAGTTTGCAGTGTGTAAAGAAATCATCATCTGAATTAACATTGATTGGAAGGTTGGTAGTCACGGCAGTGACTTGCTCAGCACCACAGAGCAGCCACTGCCAGAATGTGACACCTGAATTATCCCCTCCCTCGGTCACAGGCAGCACAAAGCCTCAGGGGGGTCAGGATTAGTCCCTCTTTCCAAGGACAGTGTTTATTGTATTAAAGAGCAGTTGTTCTTGGTGAACTGGACAGTTCCAGGAACTGACAAAGGAATGTGCTGCCATCTACCCTGAGATCAATTAGCTCAGCACAGCCCATGGAGCAGAGCAGCTCTTCAACAGGTGACTGATGCACATGGCAGCTTCTTTCATGCTTCCCACCCAACTGCAGTGGCAGCACCATGGAGCCCCTCTCTAGGTCTGGTTAGAGCCCAAGCACAGCAATTCCAGACCTGTTTTTTACCATTTCTCCACCTTGAAAGCATCTGCTCCCTTCCTGCTCTCCAAGCTGTCCTGCTCCCCAGGTTCTCCTGAGATGACTGGGATAAAACCATTTTGAAGGAGCTCTTTGCAGTGGGCTGGGGAAGAAGGAAGTGCAGATGATTAATAATGCAGGTAAATCTCTTGTGGAAGGGGACAGGGAGTCCTCTGATTCTTTAACACAAAAGGAGCAGTTAATCATCTCTGGGCAACCAGTGCCTACAACACCACCAGGTTTCACCTCACACATCCTGCTCCTCCAGTTTCCACAAGTCCCTGTTGTTTTCCACACAATGGTAGGGACACAGCAGAGCTTCATTCCAGTTTATTCTACGGATTGAGAATCAGGAGCCGTTGGTTTAAACACCCTGGTGGCTGAGCAGGAGCTGAGATGCAGGATGCACCCCATGAAGTCCTTGTTTCCTGACTGAAGAAGGCCACCAGCAGGTATTTACTGGCAATGTGGCACTGCCAGGGTGAGTTGGACCCTGCTCAACAGGCCAGGCTTCTCTCAAAGATGGAACAAAGCCTCAGCAGGAGACAAGCACACAGTTCCCCAGGTCAGCAAAGGTAAAAAAAAGCTGCTCTCAGAGTGCACTGGCTTCCAGTGGGGGTTTCCACTGATTTCAGGGCTACAGGCCCAGATGGGGATGGGAATGGATCTTCCAGTCAAATAAATAAGACTCACAGCCCAGAGGCAGAAAGGGCTACAGTCCGTCCTGGGATCTCTTCCCTTTCCTGAGTCCTGATCACAGAATCAGTAAGGTTGGAAAAGACCACAGAGATCATCAAGTCCAACCTATCACCTATTACCTAACCCAGCCAAACCTGTTACCTCACCTGTTGCCATCCTGCTGCCAACACCCATCCTACCAATAACACAGTACTCTAATATCCAGGTCATGCCACCAAGGACATCATCCAACCTTTTCTTGAACACCTCTAGGGACGGTGACTCCACCACCACGTTTGACCCTGCTGCAGAATCCCCTCCCAAGGAGCTCCCAGGGCGGAAGGCAACGAGCACAGTGCAGTGATCCCCCTGCCAGCCCACGCCAAGGATCCCCCACAACAATTATCCTCACTGTTCCCACAGTGCTCCACAGAACTGAAGCAGGAATTGCTTTCTCACAGCCACAAACCTGAGAATTATTTCACCACTATTTCAAGGCTCACTGTTCTGCACCTGCTGAGATTCTGCATGTTTGTGCAAATCAAAATGCCAGGCTCACATCTCCCCTCCTCCACTGAGCACTGACAGCAGAGCAAACCCCTCAATTTCACAGCTCTCATTTGAACGTTACCTACTCACGTCATCTGGTGCAGCCCCAAATTAAGGGTTATTTTAGCTTTTTCTTTCAGACAACCACCCATTTGAATGTTTCTCAATGATTTAAATGTTGATCTCTGGGGGGAAAAAATATAAATTGGTCTGTTTGATCAGTGTTATTGCAAGTGATCTGACTGTCTCCCGTTCTGAGGGAATTTCAAGTGATTTCTGTTACGTAATTCAGACATCCAAGGTCTCTGTGAATATTCAAAAGGGCTGGCAGGGAAGGCACAAAGACTAATATGAACAATACCCTTATTCATCCTCTTACCAACAGGAGCTGGATAAAGAGAATATGTAAAAGCTAAAGGCAATACACTCAGAATGCAATAATGACTTTTCTTCTGGAGTGGAGTCATTGCACAGGAAATTCAGTGAGACAAGGTAAGAACTGTGTTTATTAGAGATCAGACAGTGCTGATTTCTAGTTGTGAGAAATCCTCCCTGGATTTCCAAGCTGTGCTGTCAGTGAGAGCCACTACATCTCATTTTTCCCAGACACAACTGGTGTCACGTCAGAGAAACTCGGCAGATCCTCTCCCTGGGTTCCTTCCCCAAATGCAGAGTATTTCATTTTTAAATGAATTAGCACAGATTTACAACAGCACCAAGGAGGAACTTTGGCTCATGTCCAACCACAGCCCCAAGCCCTGAGGCACAACAAATTTCTTCCCCTCTTCATGGGTTGCTGAAGGCAGAATGTGAATATTTCCATTGCTCAGAAGGACTTGTCAGTGATCAGAGGTTTAATAATTTCTTGTTTGATCTCCAACTCTGTGACAAGGTAAGTTCCAGGGTCTGTCAGACATGTAGAACTTGAATCTGTGAGTCAAATGACCCCAAATCTGGGCTCCTAAGGCAGGTTTGTCACCCATCAGATGCCAAGATAATCCTGAGGAATTCACGATCCTTGAGCACTGGGAACAGCAGAACTGATCCCAAGTGTTTCTATTTCCCAGGAAGTTTTCCTGCAGCTTTAATGGGAGATAACACCAACAGAGCACTGGGAGCACAGGGCTGCTCACCTCTGGGAGCCCAGAGCCAGAGGACATGGCAGGTTTTTGCTTCAGTGGAATGAAAGCAGCACCTCCCCTGCCCTGCCCTCCCACCTCCTCTCTGGCTCCAGCTTCTCCTTTTACTGATCACTTCTGAGCCAACCATTTCTTTTGTCCTTTTCTCCTGCCTTTACTCTCTCCCTGTGCATTCCTTTCCCCCTCCTCTAATTTTTTCCCCGTTATGGGATTCGTGTGTCTCAGTGCCCCAATTCTGTGATCCTTTTACACTGAATTAAAGGTTAAAAGAGAAGCAAATCAACAACTCACAGGTCTGTGCTTCCTTTCACATCTGACATTCACCTCAGCAACACTGCACCAGCACTGCTCCCCTGGCACCTCTGAAATGTTTAAACCCCTCATAACTCAAATGGACACGAGTTGGAAGATTAAAGACTGTAACCAACCCCTTCCCACAAAATCCTTTTGCTGGTTGTTGCAGTGAACACTGTCCCAGTGGGAATGCTGAAGTCAGGATTTCAAGTGGGATATCCCAGTACAAAAAGCAGCAGAAATAGACTGGAGCAGAACTCAGATTAATACTGATATTAATGAATATTCAGTAGCTGTGAGATCAGAACTCTGATAAAAAACACTTGAATGAAGAGGGGATTTTAGAGAGAACTTCAACTCCCAAACCTGAAACCCCCTGGAAATTGTGGGGGTTTTTTCCAGAATAGCCAAAGCTCTCAGAACTTTTGTGTCTGAACACCCGAAACGATTTCATCTGAGAAACAGGGGGACAATGAACCAAGTGAGCTGAATCTTGTTACAAAGCAGAAAAATGGGCCCAAATCTTGGAGGAGACAGGGCACATAAATCCCTGCCTGGGCACAGAACTCCAGGGAAGATGGATTAATTCCATGAACAGCACAAAAGAACAGAAGCAGAAGAAAGAGGTGGCTGGAAGTAAAAAAAAGGCCAAGGAAACTGCCAAGACTCTTGTTAAAATTCCTTGGATCCAGGAATAAGTAGTGCCTGACAGTTTGTCAATAAATGGGAGAAACTCAATTTAAAGAAGAGGCATGTGAGAATTTCTGCCATCTCCGGTTGATAATGGACAAATAATTCCACCTTTTCCACGGATTTCAAAGGGCTCCCACATCAGAGGTGCTCTGCAGGAGTGAATTTCATCATCAATTAACTGTTTGCTTCTCTCAACGACTTTAAGTTCCGTTTAAAACAGGGAGATTTCTCAGCCCAGGGCCTGGCAGGGGCTGAGAAATCACAGGGCATCACTCCTCCCAGTGATGGAGTGCGACGCAACCACTGCAGGAAGCAAAGGAATGGGAGGCTCTGGACAACACCAGGAGCTGCAGGGCTCTGCTCTCCATGTGACTGAACCCCCCTCAGCACGAAAAAAACACCCCCCAAAATCCCCCTGCAGTCAGGAGGGGCCGGAGCCCTTCAAGTGCTCCATGTCACTTCATTAAAACCACGTGCTTGGGCACAATCTTTAAATCACTTTGCTAATTAGGAACTGCACCGTGGCCCGTGTCAGCAGCCGTGTGACATCAGCAGGGTGCCCAAGATTAGTGTCATTATTCAGCAATGCTCTCCCGAGCAGAACAACAGCTCCTCCTGGAAACATGCACCAAGGCAGGGAGGGGGGGCCGGGAATGAGTCCCCAGGACAGCACAGGGAGTGCAGGATTAATCTAATTACACTGCTGCTGCTTTTTGCTGGCAAGCTATTTAGCAAAAACACACAGCAGTCATAAAAGAATTGCCTCACGCTGCTCCTGCAGAAGATAATTAAGATTTGTTTGGTGGAACAAAGGACAAATTAGAGCTGGGGAAAAAAAATCAACATCATCTTCAGTGTTTCTGACAGCTGAGAGAGGGAGTATTAAAATGGATTAAATGTAATTATCCTCATTAGCTTTTCCTCTGTTGATGTTGAAAATGACACAAGATTATAAACTCTAGGACAACGTTCAGCATCCTTCTGGAGCAATTTATTTTCCCCAAGCATGTAATAAACGACCCTCAGTTCTGCTTCACCAGCAAGTACCCAAAGTGAAGCATCGCATGAAAGTGAGAGACCCTCCCTGGTGTTCTAGGCTGGCAAGAGACTCATGGATTAAATTGGATTAACCAGTTCATTATCTTTCAAAAATAAACATAAAGGAGTCCCCTCAGTGGTGAGGGAACAGCAGGGCACCAGCAAGTCTCAGTTCAGTTGGGACCCAGATCAGAATCACAGAATGGTGGAAGGGTTTGGGTTGGAAGGGACCTCAAAGCTCATCCAGTGCCTGCCATGGGCAGGGACACCTTCCACTGTCCCAGGCTGCTCCAACCTGCCCTTGGACACTTCCAGGGATCCAGGGGCAGCCACAGCTTCTCTGGGCAACCTGTGCCAGGGCCTCCCCACCCTCACAGCCAACAATTCCTTCCCAATCTCCCATCTCTCCCTGCCCTCTGGCACTGGGAAGCCATTCCCTGTGTCCTGTCCCTCCATCCCTTGTCCCCATCCCTCTCCAGCTCTCCTGGAGCCCCTTTAGGCTCTGGAAGGGGCTCTCAGCTCTCCCTGGATCCTTCTCTTCTCCAGGCTGCAATTCTTCATCCTCTTTCAGTTCCTAAGTCCTGGAGCCTGGTTTTCACATCTCATCATGACTTCAAATCATAGTTTGGGCTCCAGCCCTCCTGAAAATCTGGCGGTGAGAGACACACAACCTCCTCTTCCACCACAGCAACAGCTCCTACAGCAGAGCAGCCATGGCTCCCTGAGTCACTCTACTCCTGCCCACAAAGAGATGGTCCGAGTCTCACAGTTTATCTATTCCAAGTATTTTTAGATACAAATTATAGCAGTGTGCACAGAAAACCCACATCCTTTTGTCACAAGGCTTTCTACTCTTTAATTCTGTGTTATGCTGAAGTGCTGTTTCCTGCTTATCCCAGTACATGAAAAGCCAAACCAGATGGGTGGATTCCCAGGTGCCTCACAGAAAGGAGGAGAAAAAGGAAAATACAAAGTGTGCTCTGTATTCTAAGCACAGCACAGCCCTGAATGACAAAAGCTTTCTCTTTGCCTTATTATCTTTTAACAAAAATCCCCCAAAGAGCCGCCAACTCATTAATGAACTTCTGGGCATGAATTTATGAGCAGTTTCAGGTACCTCAGTTCAAAGCATTTCTCCTTTGGCTATTAAGTCTCAATGGCATTTGAACAGAAAGGGAAAATCAGATTTTAAGCTTCACTTCAAAATTATGATTTGATTTTTTTGGGGAGAGGACTAAGGAGAAGAAGAACTATAAAATTATAAAATGAGACACATGAAAATACCAAGCTGAGTATGGATGGAAGGTGGAAAAACATCTCCAGTACTTATAAAAAGGGGGGTTGATGGGAAACTGGCTCGTGGTGATTAACAAGCTGTCAAATGCCCACATCAGCTTTGGAAAGACAAGTTATTTCATCCCCCAAGCAAATAATGCAGCAAAATATCTGAGATTTCTCAGGAGGATACAGCAGGGCTTTCCCCGAGTCCAAGAGGTGCTGATGGAAAGTGCACTAATTAAGGGTTGGTTAATTGGCTGTGATGGTGAGGGACCTCCAATCCTGGGGGCAGCTCTGGGTCCCCCATGACAGGAGAGACCCTGAGGGGCTGGAGCGTGTCCAGGGAAGGGACCGGAGCTGGGAAGGGGCTGGAGCAGCAGGAGCAGCTGAGGGAGCTGGGGNCTTGTTGCGCTGCGCGGCGCGGGGGGGGGGGGGGGGGGGGGGGGGGGGGCGGGCTCTGCTCCCAGGGAACAAGGGACAGGAGGAGCGGGAACGGCCTCGGGATGTGCCAGGGGAGGGTCAGGCTGGACATCAGGAGGAATTTCTTCACTGAAGGGATGGTCAGGCATTAAAGGGGCTGCTCAGGGAGGTTTGGAGTCCCCATCCCTGGAGGTGTCCAAGGAAGGACTGGTCGTGTCCCTCGGTGCTCTGGGATGGGGGACAAGATTGGGATGGAAACAGCCTGGACTCCACAATCCTGGAGGGCTTTTCCAACCAAAAGGATTCTGCAATTCTGTAACTCCGGGTGTTGCAGACCC
>WEKX01013558.1:5177-30448 GCA_013390025.1 Pitta sordida | reverse complement strand
GTAAACAGCAATGAGGTCCCCTCTGATTCATTGAGAGAAAACTAAAACTAGGATGTTGTCTGTGTCTTTTAAACATATTTAAATCTCCAAATAACTTGTTCATAAATCAAAGAATGTTTTGGGTTGGAAGACACTTGAAAGATCATCTAGTTCCAACCCTCTGGCCTTGTGCAGGGACACCTTTCACGAGACCAGGCTGCTCAGAGCCCCGTCCAACCTGGCCTTAAACACCTTCAGGGATGGGGCACCCACAACCTCTCTGGGCAACCTGCTCCAGTATCTCACCATCCTCACAGTAAAGAATGTCTTCCTGATACCTAGTCTAAGCACCCTCTCTTTTAGCTTGAATCCATTCCCCCTTGTCCTGTCAGTACATGCTCTTGTAAAAAGTACCTCCCCTCCTTTCCTGTAGGCTCAGGTACTGGAAGGCTACAATTAGGTCACTCTTTTCCAGACTAAACAAACCCAGCTCTCTCAGCCTTATTAAGTACATCTGGTTGAGTTTGTAATGAAACATCCCCAGGAAGAACTTTCCAGAATTTACACTTTCTAATTAGGAAAAACTCATCTTTCTTTTGATTTCAGGCTGAGGTGGCCATTCGAGCTTGTGAACCAGATCAAATCCCATGAAGATTTACAGCCACTCGACCTTTCTGCCCCACTATTAGTCAATTATTTTTATTTCTTTTTAAGCAATACAACCTGAAATCCGGAGAAGGCATGAAATTATGTAGAAATACTTTCCTTTTCAATTTTTAGCCAGAAGAGAACAGGAGTCTACATCCCCCAACGCACCCACTGAGACTTCCCAAATTCCTAACTTTGTGATCTTCCTGGAAGGAGATTCAGTGATGCATGCTGATGGTCTTCTCATCTTTTCAGACACAGAAACATATCATTTTTATGAAAAGAAAAACAGTGCGTAGGTAACAAGGATGTTTGCACAATCCGCTGTCTATTTCTTCAATCACTATAACATGCCAGGTATGCAGCCATGCCTTAAATTATACACTCTAGATCATGTAAGATACATGTACTTTACAGTGTTTACTAAACATGTATAAGATATGTATAATAGTTTGACTGGAAGATGTTACTACACTATTATGATAATCAGAGAAAAAAAAGTACAGCTTTGTGCTAGTCTGTGAATAGAACATGTAAATGTTTTGTCTTTCTTAGTTGGTGTGAATACAGATGGGATACCATAGGTGTGTCTGTACATAGTATCTGCAAAACTGAACTGTGTTAATAACAAAATCCAGTCAATACCTCTGGAGTATGTTTGATGTCATTTTATAGAACTAACATTTAACAGTAGACTAAAATTTTGAAGTGTGTTAGACTAACTTTAGTAGTAAAAATTACTCTGTGGTGAAGATATGAACAGACATGTGTAAGAGTTGCTTCTTTCCAAGATGGTTTCTTCAAAATAATCTTGTCTTGCCAACTAGAAAAAGGTAACAGTAGCTGCTTTTATTTTCATAATAAAGTGTTAACTCAGGGCTTATTTTCTTTCTGATGTGCAGATGCATAATTTACTTGAAGGAAATTCTGAAAGAACGATTTTAGGAAATATATCCCATAAAAGTTAATCTCTTAAGCAATAGGTTACTAATCAGATAATTCTTTCGCCCTAAAAAACACAAACCTAAAAAGCAAACGAAAAGAACCCCAAACAGTGGAAGTTTCTAAAGGTGAAATAAGTAGTTTTTTCAACTCATCCTCTGAAAAAGTAAAGAGGTAGAACAAAGGGATCCAGCTGTATGACCATGCCTGAAGTAAAGCAACCACTGAATTGTTAAGATGATCATTATCTGAGCATAACCAAATCTTTTGAGGTTTCACTCTTTGATGCAGAATTTTCACTTCTCTTGCTAAAGGCAAGAGATATGCTGTGGTGCGTAATTCTTCTGGCACCAATCAACTCTTAGCTGGTTAAAAAGTGTTATAAAAATGCAACCTTATGTTAACATCTTTTTTCCTTGTGAAAGTGTTGTTCCCTTCTGAGTTTCCAGCAGGTATTACAAGTGTTAGTGTCGAAGCCCTGTAGGTCAATATTTTAAAGTTAGAGCCTTGGAATTGTAAAATAGCATGCTTCAATATATGAAAATGATTGAAGACTTTTCAGCTTCCTAGTAAAGAAAATTACCTAGAGGTTTCTGAGTACTGGAAGCTAATGAAATTGAACAGTGGCAGTTAAGGAAAATATTTTTGGGCACTGTGTTATGTGATAAAATTGCTGCAGTTACTGGGATATATATTAAAAGTTCTAACTGCAACTACAAGGGGCTGGATGGATTTGTTTCCTCATCAAAATTCCCTTCTCCAATTTAATTTTTCTGCTCCTGTCTGAGGAAAGACAAGAAAGAACCACTCTTTCCTCTGTAGTGTATGGAGAGGTGGGTCTTCTAGGAGTCTAAACAGCATGGTGCACAGGTAGTCTTTCTCTCCTGCACCATGAGAGGGTGAGGAGAAGAAAAGGATGTCCCAGCCTTCTGGAAAACACGGAGGGAAAACAAGAAGAGTTCTTCAAGTGGATTGAAGAGCTGGAGGGCACCCCTCTTCCTCTGTGTAGGTGACATAGAGAAGAGTGTCACAGGATGGTGGAAGGCACAGTTCATGTCTATACTTATTCAAGAATTCACATGTCTATATATATGAGACAAATTTACTCAAAAGGGCTCTCTTATGAGAGAATTAATGCACAATGTAGTGCTGAATGCTCTGCAAAAGCCATAGTCATGTTTGCTCTTAAGGATTTCCTCAAAGCTCTCTTTAGCATGTTGTGTAGTGTTGAATGTTATAAGAACACACATATAAGATTTATTCTTAGGCTACATTACGGTCTCTAGCACAGAGTTTTTAGACCACCATAGAAAAGCTTAAGCTTAGACAAACATTTTTGTCTCCAGAGGAAGACTTGAACTGAGGCTGGAGTCACATAAGAGACAAAAAAGGTGTAGTCTATATATAAGATAAGGCCCTGAATGAGACAGGCATTGTATTAAAGAGCCATCAAGGATGACAACCTGTATCCCAGCATAGTTGCACATCACATTGCAGTTCCACAAGGTGCAGAGGGCCCATTTGGCAGGTGACACAGTGGAGGCCTCCTCCAGTCACTGCTACTCATGAACTTTTTAATGCTGTAATTCCCTAATCTGCATAAGGTTGGATGGCTGACTTTTCATGAAGGATTGATGTGACTCAGATTATAATATCACAGGAAAATTAAAGTTGGAAGGGATCTCTTGAAGATATTTCATCTAGAGACCTCTGCTCAAAGATTGAGATTCTACTCAAAGCAGAATCAGGGGTCAGATCACACTTGGTTACTTAGGACTTTATCCAGGCTGGGTTTGAGTGACAAAGATTCTAGTAAGTCCCTGTGACAGGGAAGGAAGTGGAGTTAAAACAGAGAAGAGGAAGAAAGGGAAGAAATAAAACAGTGATCTTTTTCTGGAAAATATGTGGGGAAAATAAATACAGGGGGAAAGTACACATTTCCAATACTGGCAATTGTACAAGGTATCTCTGATGAATAGATAATAATAGAGTAGAATGGAAAGGGCAAAAATAATTACTTCAAATTAAGGTATGCTAAATCGATGAGATCAAGATGAGTGATGGGTCTCTGTTTCGTTGTCAGCTATGTTAATGAAGTAACTGATGTATTTTAAGCCTAAGCATATGTATTTATACAGGTATATGTAGAGAATAATACACGAATGATGGTTAATTTCAATATCTGACTTATTTACGTAAATCAGTGAAACTCAGAGAAATTATCTGGAGCACGCATAATATGGACGTTTCTGAGAGCAGCCACAGAACTTGGTAACTGAGTAGACTGAAAAGCTCTGCCATGGGAATTTAGCACTTGATGCTTAGACTGCAAGGAGTCGGCTGCACTGAAGGAGAAAAAAAGTTATGCAGGAATGCTAACAGACAAGTAAAAGGTAAAATTAAACATTCCAAAAAAATTTACATGATCTTTAAGAGGGTAGCCTATAAATCATACTATATATGTATCATAGTATATGATACTATATCATACTATATACGATATACCCCTACTGCATTGCTACCCAGCTGAGACCCAGAGCAGCACCGCCACAAGACATGCCATTCCTTGTTACTATAAGCCCAGTCAAAGCCCGGGCAGCACTGCCTCTCCCAGGACCGGTGGATGTTAAAGGGAAAGAAACTCCAATACCAACACCCCCTGCCCCACCATAAGTGGCACGGGGTGTTACAGTGTTGCAAAATTAAGGTTTCCCAGGGACACCCCTTCCCCGCCATGGAGGCAGAGCGAGCACGCGTGGTGGCAGCAGCCAGGTGACGGCTGCAGAAGCTGCTGGGATGGTGCTGACCCCGCAGCTGCGCTGTGCTGGCAGCCCTGGCAGGCTGGGATGGCGTGGGGCCGGGATGGCATGGGGCTGGACACGGGGGACAGGGAGTGGGGGAGGAGCAGCGTGAGGTTTATGCTGCTGGTGGGGCTGTGCAAGCACGCATGGTAGCAGCAGCCCAGCCCTGGCTGCAGCTGCAGAAGTGGCAGCGTGGCCGAAGAGAAGTCTAGGGATTCTTGAGGGGTTGTCCTGAGGTAGACAGGGTGCAGAAATGCTTCCCTTTCCTCCCCTGTGCTGCAAAAGCCCATGGAGAGGAATTGAAGAGGCTCCGCAGTGCTCCTGATTGGCTGGGGGTGGAGCGACGGGCATGGCCTGCATGCATATTAATGACCTACGCGTATTTGTGAATTTGACATTTTGTGAGACCTCTGACATGACCCGTTTCTCTCAAATGAAGGAGTATAACTGTATATATTATACTGTAGTAATAGTACAGTCATAATTTGGTGCATTGTGACTTCTCCATCGTGACATCAGTGGATCGCAAAAAAATTTCCTTGTGAATCTGTCTCAGTGATTGACAGACCAACGCACAGAGCTTCCTGGTTGATGTGTGTGCAGTGCCTCCGCTTCATGGAGGGACAGTGCCAATGCTCCCTGTGGGGCAGGTCTGGCCCAGTCCCATGTGGAGGTGGGGGTTTAGCGGTCCTGTATTCCTCATGGGGGTGGGATGGGAAGGGTAATAGCCTGTCTTATGGGGTTTGTGGGTTTGGGGTGGTTTGGAGAGGTTTGTGAGTGTTTAGGGGTCCTGTATGCCTCATGGGGGTGGGATGTGGGTGGCAGAAGTGGTTTAGGGGTTTTGTTCTGGGCCATTCTGGGAGGTTTGTGTGTAGGAAGGTGACCTTGGGGTTTTGTTCTGGGCCATTTTACTGGAAAGGTAGGTACAATGAGTGGTGTCACACATTGGCCTTGGGGGTTTGTTCTGGGTTATTTTACTGTTCATCTAGTTGGTGACCAATTACTAGTCGTGTCCCCCAGGGGTCGGTGTTGTGTCTGGTCCTGTTCAACACCTTCATTGATGACATTGATGATGGGATTGAGTCCATTGTGAACAAATTTGTGGATGACACCAAGCTCGGAGCCCGTGTTGATCTGTTTGAGGGTAGGAAGGTCCTGCAGAGAGACCTGGACAGACTGGAGAAATGGGCAGACTCCAATAAAATGAAATCTAACAAGTCTAAATGTCAGGTTCTGCATTTTGGTTATAACAACCCAATGCAGAACTATAGGCTGGGGATGGAGTAGTTAGAGAGTGGTCAGGCAGAAAGAGACTTGGGGGTACTAGTTGACAGCAAACTTAATATGAGCCAGCAGTGTGCCCAGGTGGCCAAGAGAGCCAATGGCGTCCTGTCCTGCATCAAGAATGGTGTGGCCACTAGGTCAAGAGAGGTTATACTTCCCCTGTACTTCGCGCTGATTAGACCGCATCTCGAGTATTGTATCCAGTTCTGGGCCCCTCAGTTCAAGAAAGATGTCGAGGTGCTGGAATGAGTTCAGAGAAGGGCAGTTACCTGGAGATGTTTAAGAGAAGACTCCATGAGGTGCTCAGTGACATGGCCTAGATGGTGGGAGGCTTGGATATATGGAGCGTGGTGCCCGTGGTTCCACGCTTGTGGGCCTGATCCCTGGGTGGGCGTTCGCGTGGGAGTTGGACTAGATGATCCTCTGGGCCCCTTCCNTCCAACTCAGAATAACCTGTGAACCTGTGAACTAGGGTGGTAAAGGGCCTGGAAGATAAGCCCTATGAAGAGAGGCTGAAGGAGCTGGGTCTGTTTAGCCTAGAAAAGAGGAGACTCAGGGGTGACCTTATCATTGTCTATAACTAACATCAGGAAGACTGCAGGACCGTGCAACAACGAGACACAGGGAAAGGTTTCTACTGCTCTTAGGAAGGCCATTGTGAGAATGGAGTCAGCACTGGCCTTGTGTATTAATGACTGCATGGAAAGAAGGATTCCCCTGGATACCAACACCATGTGCACAAAAGTGAGGCAGTAGCATGGCAGGTTTGCTGCAGAAGGTGATGAAGAATCAAGACCATCAACTGCTTCTCCCATCCCAGAAGAGCCATTCAATGCCAGCAGGGGGTGGTTCAAGAAGTTTCAGAAACAGTTTGGACTAGAAGTGTTGTGCTCCATGGGGAAGCTGCCTCTGCTGATAAAGAGAAATCTGAGAAGTATGTAAATGAGACATTCACGACCATCATTGAGCAAGGGGGCTACAGACGTGAGCAAGTGTTCAACATGGATACAACAGGCTTGTTTTGGAAGAGGATGCCCTTGTGCAGCTACTTAATGAAAGAAGAAGAACTATGTGGGTCTAAGCGTAGGATGGATCAACAGACTATTGCTATATGTGGTAATGCTGATGGGTTTCTCTTAAAGCCAGCCCTTATATACAAATCAAAAAACCCAAAGGTGTTAAAGAACAAAGACAAAAACAGCTTACCAGTTTTCTGGATGAATCATCTGGAGGCCTGAGTAACCAAAAACCTCATGAAGGACTGGTTCCAGCAGTGCTATGTTCCACAAGCCAAGCATTACCTACTGACAAAAAGCCTCCCATTCCAAGTCCTTCTACTGCTGGAGAATGCAACAGGCCATGAAGTTGCATTGCAATGGAGTACAGATCGCATACTTACCACCTAACACGATATCTCTGATCCAGCCAATGGATCAAANACCAACACCATGTGCACAAAAGTGAGGCAGTAGCATGGCAGGTTTGCTGCAGAAGGTGATGAAGAATCAAGACCATCAACTGCTTCTCCCATCCCAGAAGAGCCATTCAATGCCAGCAGGGGGTGGTTCAAGAAGTTTCAGAAACAGTTTGGACTAGAAGTGTTATGCTTCATGGGGAAGCTGCCTCTGCTGATAAAGAGAAATCTGAGAAGTATGTAAATGAGACATTCACGACCATCATTGAGCAAGGGGGCTACAGACGTGAGCAAGTGTTCAACATGGATACAACAGGCTTGTTTTGGAAGAGGATGCCCTTGTGCAGCTACTTAATGAAAGAAGAAGAACTATGTGGGTCTAAGCGTAGGATGGATCAACAGACTATTGCTATATGTGGTAATGCTGATGGGTTTCTCTTAAAGCCAGCCCTTATATACAAATCAAAAAACCCAAAGGTGTTAAAGAACAAAGACAAAAACAGCTTACCAGTTTTCTGGATGAATCATCTGGAGGCCTGAGTAACCAAAAACCTCATGAAGGACTGGTTCCAGCAGTGCTATGTTCCACAAGCCAAGCATTACCTACTGACAAAAAGCCTCCCATTCCAAGTCCTTCTACTGCTGGAGAATGCAACAGGCCATGAAGTTGCATTGCAATGGAGTACAGATCGCATACTTACCACCTAACACGATATCTCTGATCCAGCCAATGGATCAAAGCATCATTCGTGCCTTTAAGGCACTGTACATGCACCACACAATGCAGAACTTAGTGGACGCCATTGAGACACATCCTGACTTCTCATTGAAGGATTACTGGTGTCAGTATGACATCACGATGTGCATGTCAAACATTCAGTTGGCTTGAAGGACATGAAAACAAAACCCATTAATGCAAGCTGGAAGAAACTGTGGCCAGAAATGGTCCAGGACCACCATGGATTGTCTCCCAAAAAAGTCCACAAATCCACGCTAGATAAGACTGTGAGCCTGGCAAAAGAACTGAGAGGAGAAGGCTTAGATGATGTCACTCACGCTGAGATTAATCACCTAATCAATGCTGAGTCCACCCCACGAACGGACAAAGACTCTGCAGAGCTGACTAAGTCAGACAGCAAGGAAGATAAAGAAGAGGAGCAGGTGGCTGAGAAAGTGGAGAAGCAGACAGACATATCACTGGAAAGCCTTGCAAATTTTATCAGGATGATGAGTGATGCCAGAAGATACCTACTAAAAGAAGATCCTTTGATGGATCATGCAGTGTGGTTCACAAATGAGCTTGACAGCCTCCTGGTGAATTACANAGCCAGCCCTTATATACAAATCAAAAAACCCAAAGGTGTTAAAGAACAAAGACAAAAACAGCTTACCAGTTTTCTGGATGAATCATCTGGAGGCCTGAGTAACCAAAAACCTCATGAAGGACTGGTTCCAGCAGTGCTATGTTCCACAAGCCAAGCATTACCTACTGACAAAAAGCCTCCCATTCCAAGTCCTTCTACTGCTGGAGAATGCAACAGGCCATGAAGTTGCATTGCAATGGAGTACAGATCGCATACTTACCACCTAACACGATATCTCTGATCCAGCCAATGGATCAAAGCATCATTCGTGCCTTTAAGGCACTGTACATGCACCACACAATGCAGAACTTAGTGGACGCCATTGAGACACATCCTGACTTCTCATTGAAGGATTACTGGTGTCAGTATGACATCACGATGTGCATGTCAAACATTCAGTTGGCTTGAAGGACATGAAAACAAAACCCATTAATGCAAGCTGGAAGAAACTGTGGCCAGAAATGGTCCAGGACCACCGTGGATTGTCTCCCAAAAAAGTCCACAAATCCACGCTAGATAAGACTGTGAGCCTGGCAAAAGAACTGAGAGGAGAAGGCTTAGATGATGTCACTCACGCTGAGATTAATCACCTAATCAATGCTGAGTCCACCCCACGAACGGACAAAGACTCTGCAGAGCTGACTAAGTCAGACAGCAAGGAAGATAAAGAAGAGGAGCAGGTGGCTGAGAAAGTGGAGAAGCAGACAGACATATCACTGGAAAGCCTTGCAAATTTTATCAGGATGATGAGTGATGCCAGAAGATACCTACTAAAAGAAGATCCTTTGATGGATCATGCAGTGTGGTTCACAAATGAGCTTGACAGCCTCCTGGTGAATTACAGGAACCTGTTGTCAGAGAAGAAAAAAATGCACAGCAGCTACCGACAACCATATTCCTGCAGAAGAAGAAGCCCTCACATACACAATCCGTGATTACAGGTGAGGGTCAAGCCAGTCCAGCACTTGAAGGACTGTCCAGCACTTTGAGGACTGCCTGCAATTGGGGGGGGTGATTGAAGGGGTGCCCTTAATGCAGCTGGACTAAAAATGCACTCCATACACATTCATCTTATCCTCCTCATCATCATCAACATCAGTACATATGTACTGCACAGTGAAATCATCATCACTCATTGCTGCCTGGACATACTGTACAAAACAAAGATTTTTCTACTGTACATATGTTTATGAATTTTTGATTATGTATTTTCCTTTTCACATTTACATACTTGATCTGTATACTGTGTACATACTACATACATACTGTTTTGTATGTTTTATAACAGATTATATGTATGTAGAAACTGTGTATGTACATTGTAAGGATATGCTCTAAGGATTTGTATATATACAGTGTATGTATGTATAATTTACATAATTTATTAAAAGTGAGGTGGAAGCTTTATATGTGCAGCCTTTCTCAACGGTTTAAGAAAAAAATTCAAACTGCCTTGATGGCCTCTGGACTGGGTACAGCAGGGAGGGGCTGGAGGGCTGTGGGACGGGGACGGCCCCTGTAGAAGACAGAGCAGGGCCCCGTGTGTCATGAGGCGCCTGGTGGGGAAGAGTCCCCCACCTGCCTACACTTAATTAAGGCAGGTCCTGGAGTGTCACCGTTTGCCATGTGCGGAGCTGCTCTGAACTGCGAACGGGCAATGCCTGTGTGCATGCATCTGTTTTGCTGTTTCCATGGCTACAGGTGGGGAAGACGATACGATGTGTGCCTGGGGACTGCGTGCCCAGTGCACCTGGTGATGACATAGCCCCAGGGAATGTGCTCCACAAAAGTGGGGCAGGGCTGACCGTGGTGGCCTTTTGCCATTGGAACACAGGTCAGCTGAAATACCGCAAAGGTGATGACTTCCACGGAACAGCTGGATCCAGCACAGCACCTCTCTGGAGCAGTCCAAAGAAAGTAGAGTGAGATCCCTGAAGTGGCAACTTTTTAAGAGCCTCTCTAACCTCCCCCACTATCATTCTATTTCTGCCCAATGGAGAACATCTCCAAGACTTGTCTGGCTTCCGCTAACTTTGGAAGAGACATTAGTCCGTGTCACATCATAGCAGCCCCTAGTTGCATCCCACATGTTACTGCCAGCCCAGCGGGGACCAGCACCCATCTGCCTCCAACGACAGTGGCATGGGCTCCCACAAGGACATGGGGAGTTGATCCCTCTTGGATCGCTCGCACACTGGCTGAGCCAAGGGGCTCTGGAAAAAGCACCCCTAACCATCTACGGCTCTGCCACAGGCTGACCAGCTGGCAGCACCGACCACCACAGATGGGAGGGGAACAGCAGGAGCCGACCAGACTGCAGCCACGCCGGCCTAGGCCGGCATCCTCTGATGAAAGAAACTGCCGCTTGAGTTCACCCCATGAGAAGAAAATGGAAAAAATTCAAAAAAGGTACATATCGCAAATATGTCAAACACTAACCCATAACAGTCTGGGTGTGGCTATTCTCAGAAGCAAGTGCAGGAGGAGTTGAAAGAGGTTCTTGAAGCGTCAAACATGCTGTCACTTCCAGAACCCAAAAGCTATAAAGTGTACTTGATTATCCAATGTCATCCTGGCCTGTATTAGGAACAGTGTGGCCAGTCGAACTAGGGAGGTTGTCCTTCCCCTGTAGTCGGCGCGGGTCAGGCCACATCTTGAGTACTGTGTGCAGTTCTGGTCTCCCCAGTTTAAGAAGGACGCTGAGCTGCTTGAGAGGGTCTACAGAAGGGTGACAAGGATGGTGAAAGGACTGGAGGACAAGCCCTATGGGGAGCAACTACGGGAACTGGGGTTATTCAGCCTGGAGAAGAGGCTCAAACGTGACCTCACTGCTGTTTACAACTATCTGCGGGGAGGTTGCCGCCAGGTGGGTGTGGACCTCTTCTTTCAGGCTGATGACACCAGAATGAGAGGATATGGCCTTAAGCTATGCCAGGGGAGGTTTAGACTGAATGTTAAGAAGAGGTTTTTCCCTGAGAGAGTGATCGCTCAGTGGAATGGACTGCCCAGGGAGGCGGTGGAGTCTCCGTTCCTGGAGGTGTTTAAGAGAAGACATGATGAGGAGCTTAGTGACATGGTCTAGCTGGGGGTGTTGGGCTGGATGGTCCTGCGGGTCCCTCCTGGCTTGGAGTGGCCTGTGCACCTGTGAGGGAACTAGGTTTATGTTCACCACTCTGGGGTGTGGGTTCGATCTCTGTACGGGCGTTAGCTGGTGAGTTGGACTAGATGATCCTTGTGGGTCCCTTCCAACTCATAGTATTCTGTGGTTCTGTGATTCTGTGATCCCAAAATGTAAGTACTTACTTGTTTGTATGCAATTCATATAATAACCATTGTTGATGTTTCATGTACTAATTTTGTATGTTTCATAAATAAAGTTCTCACAAGGTGCGCTGGAACATCTGTCCTGTTCTTTCTTAGCTTTTTTAGACTAAATATTTGCAGAGGTGCTGGGTACCCCAGTATGAAAATATTTTCAAGAGAGCCATCATTTTGTTGTTGGTTTTCTTTGTTTTTCCCCCAGGTTAAACAAAATTAGTCAACATAAAAGAATGCACCTGGTCTGGAAAGCTGTAATGCCATTAAATGCCTTATGTCTTGACACAGCGTAAAGTAAATTGGCATAACTTTTTTGTCCCATATTTGAGTGTATTTCATTCCCATCTGCTTATTTTCTTTCATGTTCCCAGTAATAACTGACAGTCACTTGGGGCTCTTAGCTATCATCTGCACAAATAAAACCTGACACTGCTTTCATAAAATAAAATCCTTAGTATATGAAATTTTCCAAAATATTCCCTGCACATCTGCACCGAGTGACAGAAGCAAAAACTGCCTTCAAACATAATTTATAAAATCATAAAAGGAGCAAACTGTTCTTCTTTTAAAAGTAAAGCTTAGCTAACTTGTAAACAAGATGACAAATCATGAGCAGGTTGGTTTAGGGTTTTTTTTGCAGGACATGAAAGGTCATAAGAAATATATTTTTTCTCATCTTGCACTTCCTTACCACAGGCAGCAATATAAAATACATGAATAATCAGTGAAAGGACTTATCATTAAGTTTTTATGCCTCCTACAGTTTAGAAACAAAAACATAGGAGCAAAGGGAGAGAGATCTAAGTGCTTTACAAATATGACAGGTTTTATTCTCCTTTCCATCTGATATCTGCTGTTTCTGGTTGAATACAGAGGGAACTTAGGCATCAGTTACAGTTGCACTTGGAATCTTCTAATGCTTAACATATGCTACCTATAGCTAACTTATATCAGCGCAAACTTATTTCATTACTTCTTTGCCCAATATAAGGTCATGTTTTGCTAAAACAAAAACCAACCAAGCAAAAAAAAATCAACGAAAACCAAAACCATGAAACCATTTGGTTTGCTCATCTTTATTTCAGATTAAATTCTATGTTCTAGCAGATACTTTAGGATCAGTCTGACTTCTGTCAGTGGTGTTTTTTAAGCCAAACTATCTTTTACAGGAAAAAAAGATAAGAAATTTCTGCACTTAACCTTTTTGAAGCAAGAATCATTACAGAGTCTCTGGTTTTCTCTCTGGATTGCAAAACCAGCTAGGATCTGAAGACATGGCTACATCCCTGGAACCTCCTAGAAAATCTTTGATGCAGAGAAGTTCTGGACTCCCTCTTACACTATGATTTCATCAGTCATAGTGAGACCCTGAACATAGTTTGATTTTTTCAAACTTTGTACATACTTTCATAATTCATTGAAATGTAAATAATTAATAGGAATAATAATAAGCAACTTAGTGCTACTAATATGTTTTAAGCAACTTGCCTCTATGAGTGCTCCTTAGGGATTCTCTAGTCAATATAATCTCTTGTACCCCCTCATCCTGGCTCCCAAAATCCAGTGCCCCAAACCTATTCCCCAATGGTAGCTGGAAAGGTGGCATCTGGAATGACAGAGGAGGACAGGAGACGATTCTGTTTCCCCGTCAATTGCAGACTTGTTCCCATTCTCCATCATTGATGGGATCACTGCGTTCATCTTTGTGAGGAAAGGCCTCAATCTCTTCTGGTTCCTGAGCCTTAGCAAGAGATGGAAACAATCTATCTCTCTTCCAATCTATCTCTACCACCAATGTATCTCTCTTTCATTCTCCCTAACGCTATGAAGCCTTTCCACCTGCTGCTTAAGGTCCGCTACCATAACTAGCAGGGCATTCACCTGCTCACATCAGATGCAGGTGTTTATTTCACTACCATCAGGTAGTGCCAGGAGAATACAGCACTCCTTACAGTCAGCTCTCTGAACAGCCACATCCCTCAAAAGGTGATGTTTGGGTGGTCACACTTCTTTTACCCATGGTTTTTGATTTCTTAACAGCCACATCTGCCAGGGGGAGGGACAGGACATTGAGGACTCTACATAGAAACACCAGCCACTCAGTTGACATCTGCAACTCTGCCTGCACAAACTGCCATGCTAACTGCCTCACTACTTTTCAACGCACCTACTTTCAGTGCCTCTGTTTGCGTGCTCCCATTCACCGCACTCCGGTCGCTGTGCTCCCAGGAGTTTAATGGCTTTAAATATCAGGAACCCAGAAAGCCTAAAGGCTCGGTGCCCGGCAACCCCTGCCCTCGATCCACCTTGCAGCGAATCCCTGGGCAACTGGGCTCAAAAAAACAGAACACAGAAACCCTAAAGGTTTGGTGCCTGGCAACCCCCATCCTTGATCTACCTATGATGGTTGGAAGCTAATTAATATGCAAATTTGCCCTGTCCATTACCCTGCCCCCTCAGCTCCAGAGCTGCGGAGCGTTGCCAGAAGTTCCTCGCTCCATGTGACTGGTCACAGGAGTGAAGGGGATCTTCTCTGCTCCATCCCCACCCAGAGAGTCTCCAGGAATCAGGAAGGAGGGATCCTTGTGGCTACATTGTTGCTGCGGCAAGTCCCGAGCTTCTGCTGCCACTGCTGCGGCAGCTGCAGCAAGATGAGGATCTAGCGTAGGACTGTACCTCTGACCGCTCCCTTCAGTATTCCCTCCCCGGCACTGCCAGCCACGGCACTGCGGCAGGGAATGCAGTGGAGAGGGCCCTGGCCCTGCTCTGGGTGCATCCCCGGCCCCGCTACGAGGGACAGTCAAGTGGCAGTTGGGCTCTCAGTGGCTGGGGCCAGGGCTCTGAGCAGAGGCACAGGGGTGGAGATCAAGACTTCCAGTCATGGCTGGTAGGGGCAGTGAGACAGCCTTTGCAAATGAGACGTCTGCCAGGACCAGAGTAAGCAGCACCACGACTGCACTTTCTGCACCTGCGGGAGGCTTGCGCCCTGCTGCTGGGCTTGCTTCTTCCTGCCCTGGGGGATTGGTCTGGTGCTGCTACGGAGCTGTGTTTATACATGGCTGCAGCCTGTCAGCATGGCAACAGCATTGACACAGTGTTGGCTGGAGCCAAGAGTGGGCAGATGTAGTGCTCGACCCCAGCATAGGCATGGTGGAGGGACCCCTACAGCCCCTGAAACTACTGCCAGAATCACAGAGCAGTGTCACGGCTGCTTTGGCGTCTGTGGGAGGCTTCCACCCCACTGCTGGGCTTGCCTTTTTCTGTCTCGGTGGGTTGGCCCATGGCTGCCAGAATGTCTTGCTACAGAGCTGTGTTTAAACATGGCTGCAGCCCATTGCCATGGTTACAGAGCTGGGGCCGACACTGGTCGCTGCAAGTGGAGCGATATAGGAGCTCCCAGGGAATTTTCTGGGTCGATAAGAGGGGTCAAGACTCTTAAGCCATCACTACTGCCTGTCCCAGCTCCAACTCCCACTTCCTTTAGCACATGGTAGTAAGCAGCAATCTCAGCCTTGCCAGCATGACCAGACATATGGATGAGGAGGAGCAGGGACATTTCCCATTAAGAACATGGCTGTGGAGGTGGGAGGGGGGGTGGCGGTGCGTCCTCTGCCGCTTACATGCTGCAAATGGAGTGGCATCAGCACACCTGTGCTGCTCCTGGTTCCAGGGAGGCTGTACCAGCTGAACACTGTCGCTCAGCATGCCGTGGCATGGTGGCAAAGGCACCCCTGTGGTCGCTCCCAGCTCCCACTCCACAGTGACACAGGCAAGCACTTCTGCCTTGTCTAGTGTCCCAGAGACAACCAAAGAACCTGCACCCCACAGCCCACCACCTCCACATCCAAACCAGCGGCCCTCATGTTGGTTTGATAACATTAAACCTTTGATAAAGTGTGTATAGAGCTTCCACAGCCCAGAGGTCGCCTCACCACTCCAGGCAGCACAGGGGTAAGGCAGAGCACCTCCCCACCATTCCTGGTGGCACGGGGAGAGAGCAGAGCACTGCATTGCTGCTCTGGGTGGCATGGGGGGGAAGCAGAGTGCTACACTGCCACTCCAAGTGGTGCAGGCAGGGGGTAGAGCACTGCTCTGTTGCTCCGGGTGGCATGGGTGGTCCAGGCAGGTCGGCAAAGTGATGCACCAATGATCCATACGGCAGCACAGTGGACAGGCTAATCTTCACATTCACGGCTGCCTCTCTTTGAATATTCGTGACTGCCAGTTAGTGCAGGCACAGTCACGAGTGCCCCACAAAACAGACTTCCACTATCATGGAAAAATTAGCACACAAAGAAGTTAATCCACAAGAGAGAAATGGAAAAATAATGAGGGTTTACTGTAATACAGTCATACCTCAGTTATTCATGCTGTCATATTCATGTCTTCTCATATTCGTGGACATTTTTTCCGCAGTACTTACTCACTTATTCATGGAGTGGTGTATAATTCCGCAGATAGCTGCAGTCTTGCACTGTCACGGCAGGTGGCCCTGGCCCTGGTCAGCCCTGCCAGGGGTCAGGAAGTCTTTAACTATAACACAGGGACCCAGGTGGGGCCCATTCCAGCCAATCAATCTGGTTACAGCAGCCAGCCTGGACTTTCCAGCACATATGCACATATGCGCGTATGCATATATTCATAACCTCAGGCAAAGCACTCCTGCCAGTGCTAGCTGCTGCATTTAAAGGGAAAAAACCTCAACTCCTATGCTCCTCGCTGCTGTAAAAAGCCCACGATGTTTCAGTGTTCCAAAGTTGCCATATTTCTGGCAATAATTTTCTGCAGGAGGCCAGGCCTTTCTCCTCTCACTCATGCCAAGCTGGGGCTCCAGGAGAAGTACCCCTGACTGTCCCCTGCTCTCCCGCAGACTGGGCTGGCCGGCAGCACCCAGCAGTGTGGGAAAATGGCAGGAGCCGGTCAGCCTGCGGACACACCAGCCCACCTCAACATCCTCCGATGAAAGAAATGGCCACCTGCCTGAGGTCACCCCAAGAGAAAAAAATGGAAAAAATTAAAAGCAGGTATATTTGCAAACATTAGCCTGTGACAGGGGAACATATAACTGGAGGATTAAAGTAATCTGCTGTCCCACTACAAAAATTTGTAAAAGCCAAGGATGCTTAATGTAGCTATGGCTGTTGTTTCCAAAAGGTAGAGAAGTGATGGTTAGGTCAGTTGTAATTTCTAGGAGAGGGCCATCCTGTCTATTGTCCCTTGTCTCTCATTTTTCTTTTGCCCCTAAATCTGGACAAATTGATAAGCTTCTGCACAATGCTTTTCCATTTAAACTCTACCCCTTCTTTTAGTCAGCATGCCTTATGCCTATGATTGTCAGATCCTTGAGCAGCAAAATGTCATTGTCTGCTGAGAAGCCCAGGGCTAGCTCTGCCAGCAAATAAATCAGGAATGTGCTAGTTATCAGCATTTAGAGCAAATATTTAATCTCTGATCGTCAGTGGGTCTGACACAATGCTCTTCAAGCAACAACCAGATAAATGCCAGAACTTTCAAGAATCAAGTTCTCTGTTGAAAACAACGTACAAAATTGACTAGAAGTGCAATTATCTTCACATGGATGAGTGCTAAATAAAAAGGAAAAAGTAACAAGAAAACAAAGAAATGGGGAAAACAATCTACAAGCTATAGGGCATGTATTCGTAACATCAAAAATTGTTAATGTCAGAATGTGTTAGAGGAGCACCTTGTACTCCCTGACTTTTTTCCTAACATTTTACACTAGGATGAACACAAAAAATAATGGTTAGTTTTTTCTTACTTGATATTGAAAGTGTTTTCAAAAACAAGCAAAACACACAGTATTTCTGTGCAGCTGGTGTGCAAATAACCTTTTGGATCCATAATAGTCTTGGCATTTTTTTGAATTATAAAACAATCTTCAGATTGGAAGGAAAATGAACAACTCTAAAAGAACCAAATTTGAAAGCCTCAGGCCATGTTCACAGAACTTTTCAAATACACAAACAAATGACAGATTTGCAAAACAACAAAAATACCAAACTATGTCTTAACAGTGAACAATATTTTGTCCTGTACTTTGCCAAATATCACCTCTAATACTGACTGAAAAATTACTTGGTGAATAATGCATTTGGAGAACAAATTCCACTGTTCTTCAAATGCGTTAGTTAACATTTCTTTCATTATTTAACTAGCTACTCAAGTTTTATTTGTCAAATGCTACAATGATAATTTAGTATGTTTTTAAGTAATGATCAGTCACTTCTAATTACTACATAAGCCCGATGTGGGATTTCTCCAAGATTAGATCACTCTCTCTGCTGATTATTTAACATCTATGCAGCTTTGTGTGTCACACATGTGATACTCAGAACCAAAAAAGAATCAGAAGTCAGAGTACTAATAAATTTGGTAGCCATGTAGCAAATTTTAACAAGAAACTAGCATCAGATCTCCTTAAAGAGAACTAGGATAAACAAATTTGATTTTTGGCTGGAGTGTTTTAGATTGAGTGGGTGGAAAGGGGAGGCAGAGATTTATTAAGGAAGTGTAAGAGGCTCTCTTATGATGTTGTGTACTTTCCTTCTCAGACATTTAAAGAAAGGGAAACACACCTATCTGGGTGTTTAGGTAGAAAATTGTAGGAAATATGATTTAGAGAAACATTTAAACATGACATCAAGAGGAAATCAGAAGCAATCAGAAGTAAGAAATAAAGAACAAATCCAGATGCCTCAGCTGATGTTTCACTAAAGAGATAATAGCACTTGCAGCAAAAGCAGGGGGTAGTCTTGATTTTTCATTATTTTTATCTTCTTCCCAGTCATAGGACATAATTTTTTGTGATAGCAAGGGCTTACACAATCTTTTTGTTAATTCACATATACTGCAATGAATTTTCCAAGAGATATTCTTCTTTTGCACTGTAATTCTTTCTGAGAAGTTGTTGGGAACAAGCTTGTTGAGCCAGAGCTATTGCAGAAAGAGCTGTAAAGAAGCATAGGAAGATTGTTCCCTCTATATATTTGGAAGTGGTAGAAAATGTCACAAAAAAAAGATGAGCAGTTACAAAAAGCAGAAGTTATACAGGAAATGTTTTTTATTGTACAATATCTTATGGAGTCCTCTGCTAAGTTTGCTTTGTGAGGACTCGCCTGGACATGGAAAGGTTTCATTTTTGTTGTTACACTTTCTAGGATCACTTCTGCTGTTTCCATTCCTGGACTGGTTCAGAAGCAGTGACCTGAAAAGTGCTGCACAGTGTTTCTGAGCTTGTCCTGCGTGTTATCTAAAACTTAAAAAATTATATACAGTACCCTCAGTACTTCACAGTTCTTATCTTGTGACTTCAGTACATTGCGGTTTTTTTCCTTAGAAGACTGCCCCATTCTTCTCAGTGTTTTCAGGTCTGCACATGCACAGTCCTTCTCCTGTGCTGACGGGAAGCACTGATATTCCCCGTGGGGTGGAATGGTCACGCGTTGTGGGGCAGGGGGACAGCATCTCTCGCTCATGTGGGAACTGCCCAGAGATCACTCCCTGTGCCCAGAAATGGCAGCTCTCGCTCCCCTGCAAGACAATGTGCCAGGGTCAGGAGTGGCGGCTGCCGCCCTCCCAGAGCCAGGAGCAGCACCTGCTGCCATCCAATAGCACAGGACAGCAAGTGCTGATTTTTCTGGCTGTTAACAGGGGACAGAACCTAGGCACCACAGAATCTTGCTGGTCCCCAGTCACGCTACAAACAAGGCTCGCACTGGTCCCCAGGTTTAAACCCATTTTACCGCATCCACTGAAAGCCATGGAGGAGCCATGGTCACCCCAGAGATTCTTCAGGAATTTTAGGTGGGACCCTCACAGTGCCTGCTTGGCCACCCACCCATGGCAGTGTCGTTCCCATGGCAACAGGCTGTGGCAGGACCTGGGTAGGTGTGGCCAGTCCCTCCCCCTCCCTCCCCCAGTTCCCTGTTGCATCCTGGTGGCTGGGCCCAGTCAGGCTCAGCCACCACGCCCGCAATAGCACCATTCCCAGGGTGATGGGATGTGGCAGGACCTAGGCAGGCATGGCTGACACCTTGTTCTCGCTCCCCTAGTCCCCTGTTGCATTCCAGGTGCTGGAGCTGTGCCAGTGTTGCAGGGAAACAGCTGTGGATGGTAGGGGCCATTGCTGAACATTTCTACAGGTGGCCTGGCTTCTTCTCCAGGTGGCCCAACCACCAGGGTGGCTGCTACCTGCTTCTCCATGTGGAGTGGCTGCTTCTCCGGCAGGCATGGCTGCCAGGGCAGTCTCTGGCCTCTTCTCTGGGTGTCACACCTGTGGTGGCAGCAGCAAAAGCAGCAGCGTAGCCACAGGGAAGCCCACAGATTACTCAAGGACTCGTCAAGTGAGGAGCAGACAGAAGAGATTCTCTTTCCTCTCCTGTGCTTCCAGAGGTTGTGAGGAGGTGCCAAGAAATTCCCCCAGTGCTCTGAGGTGGAAGGGGGTGGAGCGATGGGGGTCCCATATTTGCATATTCATGAGCCATCTATCTGTGGGATAGGGCCTTCCCTGGAGTTGAGAAGATCCGAAACTCCACGATATTCAAGGGTTCACTGTAGTACATTTCTGTGGTTCTAGTCAGTGAGGACTAGGCTTCTTTGTGAGGTGTTTCCATCCACTGTTCTCAAAAGCCCATAGTTTTCTTTATCTTTTATTTTTCCAGTACCAAGCTATAGCATTTTGAATGCCCAACATCCTGGGCAAAGGACTTGAACTGCACTGCCATGAAGCTTTTGAATGCCTTTGGGAATACAGTCATACATCCGGATTTGTGGGATTTGGGTCTTGTGAGGCTCCTGCAGAACATTAAATCCATGAATTTGGGTTGGACATTAATATGGCAAACTATTGTCATAAATATGGCAACTTTGCAACCCTGCAAAATCGTGAGGTCCCTTACAGTTAGGAGTAGGTGTTTTCCCTTTAACTGCAGCAGCTAGCACAGGCAGGAGTGCTTTTCCTAAGGCTATGCATACGTGCACGTGACAATATGCACATATACACTGGCAAGTCCAGGCTGGCTGCTGCGGCCAGAACAGCCAAACGGAACCTATGCCGTGCCATGTGTTACAGTTTAAGTCTTCCTGACTCCTGGCAGGAGAAGGCGGCTGGCCGGGCCCGGTGACATGGCCCAGGTCCCTGTCAGGTGACAGGCACTCACAGCCAGGCAGTGGTCACGAGTGTGAGGTCCCAGACAGTCAGTGGACCCCAGCCAGATGTAGACAGACATGTTCCTGTAAATGAGCCCATCTGTGGGCAGCTGTGAAAGGTTTTTGTACAGACTTTCTCAATGGTTAAATGTTATCAAGTCGCTGGGAATGCCTCTGGAGTGCCCACAGTGGCCACACTGCCAGCAGCACTGGTGGAGGCTGTAGGGATGTGGTGCTAGGACAGACACTGGAGAAGACAGCAGAGCCCCATGTGCACTCAGCCAGTGCCCAGCTGGGGTCAGTTCCCCATCTAGGTTTAGAGCGACAGCAGAAAGCCTCTGCAGAAAGACTTCTGCAGAGCTGCGCTGGGTCTCAGTGCCTGCCCAGGGCAGCTGGGGCAGCCACCACCAAAGCATCCCAGTGCTGGGCTCCGTGTGCCCTGTGGCATGCCGCAGCAGCATGTATTAGACTACGTACTAGGTGCATAAGCCTTTCCCAGGGCAGGTATCATAGTGTCTAAAGACACAGCAGGATTTATTTAATGCCATGCAACCTCCGCAACACTCATAAGGGAGCCGTGCTGAGTCTCAGTGCCTGCTCGCGGCTCTGGACAGACCAGGGGCAGCCAGCACTGAAGGATCCTCGCACAGAGCCCCGTATGCCCCAAGGCATGCCACGGTGCCATGTCTTAGAGAATGTATAAGCCTTTCCTGATAGAGACCCTCCATGGAGACAGACAGGATTGGGGAAGGGACCGTGGCATGTCTAAAGACACTGCAGGACTTATAAACACCATGTAACCTCCACAACATGCATAACGGAGTGATCTGTGATTGTCCCCAGTGAGTGAGAGATGCTGTCTCCCTGCCCCATGGGGCCATGCCAGTCCCACTCCACAGGGACCGTCTCGGCAAAGCAGAGGCATCGCGAATGCGTCGACCAGAAAGCTCCATGAATTACTGAGGCAGATTCACAGAAAAAACTTCCACGAATCGATGAGGCCGTGCATATGACAGCGCGAATTACTGAAGTATGACTGCATTTGAATGCCTTAGCCCTTCAACCCTCCACAGTTTTGTCTTACACAGCACTGTCTGAATTTGAAGAGCCTCTTACACAATGTTCATACTTTGCTGCCTGGCAAGACTCAGAGAGAGAGGAAAGGCAGAGGCAATGCCTGCTACCTACCCTCTCTTTTGAAAGTCTGCTGACACGTAAGAATAATGATAAAATGTATTTAGGGGCTGAAATCCTGCATGGCCCTCAAGCAGAGGGGTTGCTGTTTCTCTATGTTGTTTTATCCAAAATATGCTTTCCATTAGGATTTGGCAGGATGTGGTGCTTTAATTTTGCAGTACATTAATTTTCCTAGTGGTTCACTAGAATAGACACATGAATAATACAGAGGGTTAGTGGGGACAAATACATTAAAATATTTAGATACAACAGTGGTGAGTAACAAAACATAAATACAGTAAATAATGTATTAGATTTGTACCGGGTTAAATTTCTTATTCTTCTCCAAAGTTGTTCTTATGCAGACCCATACAGGAAACTACAATGACACTTGAATCTATGGAGTAGATTTCTGAAGCAGTACAGGTCAAAGTACTGAGAGGAGCTTGCAAAGGTTTACCCTGAAAGTGTAACTCACCTAGCAGGCCAATCTCTACTAGCCTTATTCAGGATATGTCATATGTGTCCCTACAAGCAGTCTTTCTGGAACAGATGACTGTGTGGAATAATATGCTGTTTGTGAGTCCATTTGGAAGAAATGGTTTAAAAGGGAATGAAAATATCTCGTAAAGGCAGCACTCTTAGAGAAGAGCTTGATAAGCAATTAGAATTTTTGACATCCCAGGAAACATTTGCTTCTTTTCTTCTCTTGCATATGTAAATGCAAGACAGCATGGCAGAGCTGCTGATAGCTCCATTCCTTAACTGAGGTTCATGGCTTAAGGTTATTTCCACCATGCTACACTGTTATGTACTGTAGTACCACTACAGAGCTACTTGATCTTTTTCCTATGTTGCTTGGGGACTAAGCCAATAGCTAATAAAGAATTACTTACATCCATTAAAGACATAAAGAGGATCTCAGCTGCAGCATATTTAAAGTCAGAAGATCACAGAATCACAGAACCACAGAATATTATGAGTTGGAAGGGACCCACAAGGATCATCTAGTCCAACTCACCGCCTAACACCCGTACAGAGACCGAGAGCACATCCCAGAGCGTAACACCACCTAGATCCCTCACAGTCTAGCAGGCCACTCCGAGCCGGAAGGGGTCCAGGGTCATCCAGCCCTACACCCCCCAGCTAGACTATGTCACTAAGCTCCTCGTCCAGTCTTCTCTTAAACACCTCCAGGGATGGCGACTCCAAGATTATCCATGTTTGTGCAACTTGAGACAAACTACCTTCACTTTTTAAAAGAGATCCAAACTACATTCACTTTTAAAAAAAGATCAAAGCTCCTAGGTATTTCTCATTCTAGAAATATTCTTGTCTATAGTTAGACGTGTCTGATAAATGAGAAGTGTATAGGGACTGCTTTTAAAATCTTTCTTATAAACACTGAAAAGAACCAGACCAAATAATCATGATTTTCTGGATAACCATCACTTATCTAACAGCTGGTCAACTGCATGATGCAGTTACCAGTTAGACTTTATCCTGAAGGTGAATATTTTTTCATGGGGAACAAGCTGAGCATTAGCTCCTGAAGAAAATATAGACACCCTGGCTCCAAATTCTTGCTTCCTTGTAGCAAAGATTATCAATTAAAAAAAAAAAAAGAAAGCAAGAATTTTGTTACTCTTCACATGCTACATATTCCAGAAGTATTGAAAACTTGGGTTTTTTTCCTCACATGACTTCTAGCTCCAAGAAATTTTATGAAATAGTATAATAGTAACAAAATGGCACTTCCTATAGAGTAAGAGAAGGATATTTCTTTCCCAGAAGAAAATAGGTAAAGGAGAAGCTGGCAGGTTTAGGTGCAGAGTCTGAATGATCATGATTGACTGTAACCAACAAATGTCCCCTTAATTCAGGAGCAGGAAGACAAATGCAGAAGCCTTCCAAGAAGGAAAGCACAGAAGTATTTCAGACCACAACCTTGGTCCTGTTTCTAAGCACATACTAGTTTTCCAGCAATTATTGGTAAAACATTCCATATAACTAACTCCAGGGCTTCTAATTAAGTGCTCTTGGTTTCTGTTCCACTAAGGCTGTGAATAGTCTCTCGTGGTTGTTTATAGTGCTAGAGCAGAACTAGCTCTGGTGAATGTGTGTATATGGAGAGGAGAAGGAACAGATTGAACCTCAGGGAGGTGAGGTAACATGGTATCTCACATGCCAGTCCCCATAAGCCTCATGAAGCAGCCCCTTAGCAGCTGCCAGTCAAAAAAGCCTGGGAACACTTCAAAACACCCCACACTTCCTGGAACCCCTAACACAGATTGATGGGGAACCCCTAACAGCCATAGATTGGTAGGGACAGTGGCAACACTGCCCTCTCCCTGCCCTGGAGCCCCAGACTGGCCAGTGGGCCAGAGGTCCCACCTGGCACGAGGTGGCCACAAGGACCAGAGCAGCTCTCCACATTGTCATGACCCTGCCATTTGGACATATGAGACTTGGTCTTACACAAGGTTCCAATGGCAGCTATATCTATCTCTCTCTCTTTCTCCTTCTTGTCTCTCTTTGCTCCTTCTCTTTCTTTGCTCGTCTCTTGATGTGTTGGGTAGCCTAAAGCTAGAGGGGTTGGGTTTTGATTAAGTAGTGTGTATTGGTATACTGCATATTATACACTTTTGAACTTTTGCTGAGTCCTTTTCTTCCCTAAATCATCAGTAATAGTACTTCTTGAGGAAAAGTCTGCAGCTTCTTCTCTTTAAACAATCTAAAGGTATTAAAGAACCCTAAATACATATTTTTTAAGTAAAAGTTTTAGTTGAGCCCTTGAGTTGGTGACGTCAGGGCATTGTTATCACCTGGGGGAAGAGTGGCTGGAGAGAGGTCAAATGGAGAGGGATTTGGGAGTATTGGTTACAGAAAACTTAATATGAGCCAACTGTGTGCCCAGGTGGTTAAGACGACCAGTGGTATCCTGGCCTGTATTTGGAATAGTGTGGCCAGTTGGACTAGGGAAGTTATCCTTCCCCTGTACTAAGCACTGGTCACAGAATCACATAATCACAGAATACTAAGAGTTGGAAGGGACCCACAAGGATCATTTAGTCCAACTCACCATCTAACGTCCCTACCATCTAATGCCTGTACAGAGATCAAACGCATGTCCCAGAGTGGTAAACATAAACTTAGATCCCTCACAGGCGCACAGGC
>WEKX01013557.1:38186-49723 GCA_013390025.1 Pitta sordida | reverse complement strand
GTTTATTGGGGGGGGGGGGAGGGAAAAGACATGCCCTCTGACTTGAGAGCTTTTAGACAGAAAATGAACAGCCAAACCTAGGTTTGCTTCATCTTTCATGTACCTTCTAATAAACCTGCTCATAAGTATTACTAAAATGAAAAGTTCATCCAGCTTTACATGAGTTTGTTTTACAAATAAACTCATCAACTCCAGGCCAGCAAACCTTAATGATTTCAAAAACACATGAACACATTCCAAACAGTATTTCAGTATACGTTTACTCATCTTAAGGACCAGTCTTACAAAGTTTGCAACCAAGACAGAAGTAATTCTTAGACTAGTTGTAATACGTCATCCTCCAAAAGGCTTAATCATTCAACGAAAGAAGTTTGTGGAGATGATAAAGATTATTTCCTCTTTCATGCTGCTTTTTAGGCTCATCACTAGGAATCCCCACCTAATCAAAAGAAGCAAGATGAGACTCAGAATGCATTCTGAATAATGTTTTCCTATATAACACAGTTAAGAAAAAGTCTTGAAGAGTTTTGAGTTTCAAATCATATAGGAATTTCAATTCCAGGGCACACATTGCAACAAATGAGTCAGTGCTATAAAATGATGTATCTCTCATGGTTTGCCCAGAATAGTATTCCATAATCAATCCAAAAGCATTACAAGTAGTGCAGTATTTTATGTGATGACATAAAAAACATGTCCTGAGATTATTCAGATGCAGTGGGGAAAATCCCCATCCAGGGCCTATAAATTAGCTTGTAATAACAACTAGACATCAATACAAGTGAATAGAAGATTCTCTTCATAAGAATAACTGCATTTCTACTATGAAAACAGAAACACTTTGGCCTAAGGCAGTGTATCACAACACACACTAAAGAAATGCCTTGTAGAAATAAGTGCCCTTGATGCTCCTTCTCTGCTGTCCCTCTTTTTTGAGAAGAGGACTCAAACCCCTCCTTTATACCCCTCAGGGTGGGAGAGGCAGAAGGAGGGTGTGCATAGCAGTCTTATATCTGCATTCAGTAGTTCCTCACCCCCTTTCAATTAAGAAACTGCACTTCTTCAGGAAATATAGTGGCCTTCAGAGGCCCTTAGAGAAAGAAAGCTAAGATTTCTAACACAGTAGGAGGCTAGTAGAGTTTCCAGCCTTATAAAACCCTTTTGGGTCTTGAAAAATCTTGCCTGATCCCACGACATTCCTTCTAAGCCAAGCCACATTTCTGTCCACTTAGGAAGGAAAAGCAAGCTGAAGGCACAGCAACCCAAAACAAAAGTCAAATGCACTGCATTCAGGAAAACCCTGTACAAGGAAAATGTAGCTATGGTTGCTTAACAGAAAGAACAGAAAATCTTAACTTCCAACAAATGAAAAGTTGCCTTTACAATCTCTCTCAACTTCAACACCATGGAGAGTTCTGTTTGAAAAGACTAAGTACTTGTGCACAAAAGTAAAAACCAAGCCACCCAGCCAATAAATAGACTCTATAAAAATAGGGTATTAATAGAGACTGATGTAGACACAAAAGTTCCTGGGCTTTAAATGTGACTCTACAGTGCTTTCAATATTTTTTAATTCAATAATCAAAAAAGACATCCCTCCAAAGGAAATTTTCCCTTTGAGCACTCTTCACTAACTGTACTGGAGTACAGTCAAATCACTTCCACTTCGCACCCCCCATATTGTGGCTTCACATCTTAGCAACGTGATTTTTCAGTGATTAAGGAGGCCCATTTTGCAACCGCGCATGCTTGACGTGACACGTATGAATATTCAAATTAGGTGGTCATGAATATAAAAACCAGCCCCCACACCGCGCCGCATGGATCATCATACACTGCTCTGCTTGCGCTGCGCCCACTCCAAGGCGGCTGCAGCGGTTTGGCTCTGCCGGACCCAAGCCAGGCATGCGCCACTCCTGCAGTGGCTCAGCTCCACTTGAGCACAAGCTGCCCCACCCCCCAACTCCTATCGAGTGCGAGCTGCCCCCCCGCTCAGAGCGAAGCGGCTGCATGCAGTTATGAAAGATTTACACACTCTCAGGTTAGACATGGTGTCCAAGACTATTTCGGGGTAGATGTCTACCCACCCAGTGAGACACCAGGCCAGTGGTGTGAGTGGCTCCCCTGCACCTGCATCCCAGACTGACTGGAAAAGGGGTTTTTCCCTGGTGTGGGGAAGCACTGACACAAACACCGACACACAGTAGGGCAGTGCTGAAACGGCACCAGAGGGCAGTGTGAGGGTGTGGGGCGAATTTGCATATTAATGAGCTGCCATTCTACGTGGAAGGAGGGCTTCACAGGTAGGGGGCAAGACCCACGGTACTGTGGTATAGGAGATCCAACTGTACTCTTAACTCCTCAACAAAAAGAAGTTGCAAAAGATGTCTTTATACCCTTACCTCATTTAATGCACACAAGTTCTTGTACCATGTAGGAGCAATTGTATCTTGAGGCCTTGATTTGCAGACTAAACTGAAATTACATATATGAAAATAGCCTTAAATATACTTGTACTTGATTAATTTTGAAGACAAAGGATTTTCTTTTTTTACACTACATATAACCAGGTATTTACAAGGTGTCTTATGAAGAGAATCTTAAATTCCCTTGTTAATCTAGTCTAATTTGTTCTGTACTTTGCCCCTCTAGTGTAAGAAGTCAAAAGTCAAATTTCCACAGAGATGTTAAGTGTATTAGAATGTATTTTCCTCTAAAGAAAATGATGAAAGTTTATTAAAAAGTACAAGAATTTGCAACTGTGATTTGTTCTGTAAGTTTTATGTATGTTTACTTACTAGGATGTATAATATAGCTATTTTTAGAGTATTTTGTTTTGCATGACAACTCAATTACTATAGATTGTCTGTCTGCTCCAGTTATTTCCTCAAGCTGTACAAAGTACAACAGTAGTAGACATTAATTAATTCTGTCTAGATGTGTTTTTCAAACACTGATTTTAGTCTTAAGTAGTGGTGACACATTGTAAATACAATTAGCTTTAGCAAAATGAAAAAAGTTATGAAAGACAGTTCAGGCTAAATTTCTACCTATGTAATCTTATTTCTATAAATTATAAAAATTATAATTATTAAGATCATAATTATTATTATCAAGGTTAATTTCCCCCCAAAAGATAAGAAGTACAATTGGGGGGGGGAAATCAAAACCAAGACAGATTTTACACAAGCGAAAAGAAGAAATCATTACAATAATCAGACTGTTTATTCCTTCAAATACAGACATCTAAAAATAAAATTTTAAATCAAAATAGCTGTGGGATACATGGAATACAACCAGTAAAAGTACAAGAATTGCAATAGAGAAATGCTATCACAGAAAAGCTATAAAACCCTGAATTAAAAAAGCCCAGAAGGTTGATGAGATGAGAATGACTGAGTCAGGCAGTCAGCACTGACTGAGCTGGGGAACATGTCAGTGCTGAGAACCTGAGCCAAGGAGCTGCACTGGCTGCCCCTTCCCCTCCCAGCTGGCTGAAGATGTCTGAACAACCAGTCCCAAATAGGTGCTGAAATGGAAGCAAGTGTTCACACGTCTACAGAAGTAGCAGTGACATTTTAATGCCTTGAATTTCACATGTAGGTGTTGATGTCCAAGCATGAGCTGTTACTGTCACAGTCACCCTCCAGAGAGGGCTTGTGGCTTCGCTTCTTTCTGCTGATCCACATTCCTCAACTTCTCTATTGTTTATGCCCTTTTAATTCCATTCCAGTGCTTGAAAAAGTAAAGCAGTCCCTGCACTTGTCATTTGATTATGGAATTTACCTCAATTTTCTTTTGAGTTTTGGAAATCAGAGGTATGGATGTTTGCTCTAAACCTAAGGTAATGCAGTAAGCTTTTTTTATAGATAAGGGGCAAAAAAATCAACTGAGAAGGTACTTTTAAAACAAAGAAACACCTGAACAAGCAGTATAAATAGCTGCTCTGGTAATCATTTTTATAATCTTGGGTAAGAACAGCTAAGCTTAAAAGCTTCTGATCTTTATCAAGATGAGGAACTGCTTCATTTTGGTATAATGCAGTTATTTTAGAAAAGCTCTACTGGTAAAAAAGGTCCTATTTCCTGGAGATGAGGATAATACTAGAAACCATAACATAACCCTTAGTTCATATCTAAACCTTCTTAACGTGTCTGGAGAGCCAGGTCAGAGAGAAAATTCTCCTGTGGCACAGGCAGCACTAAAAAGCGTGCTGTGTGTACAAACAAGGGAGGCTTTTTCACTGTATGCTCAGCAGTGGCAGACATTAGAAGGAGCTGTTATAAGGATACTTAATTGCACTACTTCCCCCAAACTACAAGCTGAAAAAAAATTTCAAGGCTGGCTGGACTGATTTACAATGGACTTTTCAGAGCCACTGCTTCAGTTCTAAGAAGCAGGGAGGCTTGCTGGGAAAAAAGGCAGGTGGCTTTATTTCAGTTCCTAAATTAGCCCGGGACTTCCAATTAATTTGGCCAACCCCCATCCTGCACAGGCCTGCTGAGGGAGGAACAGCAGCACATATGATTCAAATTTAATATACAGGAAGAAAGAATTCTAAATCTTTCTGTATTCTTATGTCTCAGGACTTCATTATTTTTGTCCTAGGTGCAAAAAAAGATATATAAGAACTGATATCTTGTAGAACAGGTTTTACAGTCTAGGTTTTTATGACTCTTAAAGCAATTGGGCTTCCCTGAAGAACCAGTGCTTCCATAAAACATCTAAAGTTGTTTAGTATACTGCTTTATAAACAAACAAAATGCACCATTAAATGAGAGCATACGTTATTTTTCCAAAACACAATCTGAGCTATGTTTCAAGCAATCACTTAACTTGTTTTGCTGAGACTGTCAAACAGACCTTATTTCTCCAAAATTATTACCATAGAAGCTTCTGACAAATATTGTCCTGCAGTTATATCATTTGCTCTTGCCCAGAATACGCTGTCCATTCAAGGAGCAGCTTATTAATGGCTGTCCTTAAGTTGTTTGCCATTAAAATACCAGTGACAGAATATAAAGGACTCAAACCCAGCACTAGGTCTGTATTGTACTGACATGAAGGTGGTCATGGCACCCATACCACAGAATTTCAGTGGGAATATTATTTGCCTATGCAAAACATCTGAAACTTCAGAAACACTTCTTCCTTCAGCTGCACCTCTGCTGGTCCAAGATGTTAACAGTTCAGCCACTTGGCATCACAATATTCAAGGTTACTCAGCTGTGCCATAAAATATACAGGCTACCACGTGCCTTGATTTTTGGTAATGCAGAAATCCTTAACATAAGTATTAAGAATTCTCCTTATCTGTCCATAATTTTCATATGTACAACAGAGCTTGGTCTTACCATTCTGGCTAAGGCATCAGGAATACAAACATCACACCAAGTCTTTGCTTTCAGAAAAAAACAGCTTAGTTATAGGCACTAGCATGTCCACTGCATCCAAAAAAATCCTCTAGAAACCACTGGCTATCACCCTCACGTACCTGTTCCACATACAGAACTGACCAGGGCATCTGAGGTCCTTCCCTGTCTGAGGCACATGTCAAATACAGCCACTGCACAACACATTTATGTACACGCTCCCCTCTGACAGATCTCACTGTGAGAAAGGGAAAGGCTGTAACGAGGAACTCGGGCTTTATTGTTTGTTTGGCTGATCTGCTCCGAGAGAAGCAGCTCCGTACAGATGCCTTATTAGAGCTGTAAAATCAAAGTGAAGCCTGCAAAGCAGCAATGCCAGTCTTGTCAGTAAATGCCACAATATTCCTATTAGCAGGACTAACAAGCATTGATATCTGGTTAGAGCAAAATCAATGCTTTCATTTTGAAAAGTGTATAACATTCTATAATATTTTGTTTGTTTAAAGTATAGCCAGGGGGCAACAGTTTCTCCTGTTAAGAACCCAAGGTGATAAACAGGCAATACATTAAAAAACTCAAACAAATTCAAAGAAAAAACCCAAACAAACAAAACTACAAGAAAATCCAACTCCACAGGGCCAAACATGTTTTTCTATTAACTCAGAGTTAAACTCTGATGCACTAACTTCTACTGAATTCCTACTGTAGTGAAAATTCTTACAGAAATTTTACCTCTTTAATGTCTTCCACTCCAAAAGGCACGTCAAATGTCAGGTCCATATCATTTTCTGGAAGCAGACGAGCCCCAGAATTCTGACTCCAAACCCAAACCTCACAGAACACCAGCAAAATACTTTCCACTTTCTAACAACCCTATGTTAAAAAGAAAGAAAAATGTCTCACCTGGAGATGGAGAAACTAAACTCCTAAGAAGACAGACTTAAAGGCATTTTTCTAAGCCACGCCAGGCAAGACACATGTTTTAAAGAAGCTAAAACTACGGAGTCATGCTGGGGTTTTTTTAACATACAGTGATGAAGCAAAACTGAAGTTCTCATTATGAAAAAACATACAGTCATAAAACTTAGCAAAAAAGTATACATACACAAAATTAAGGCAAGCTAGCTGCGCTACATTGAAGTGACAAATCTACAAATACCAGAATTTAAAGAAAACACAACAGAAATGCAAAGGCCACAACTCAGCTTTTACAAAGAAATTATGGAAGTTGCTCTCCTCATGTAGATTTAAAACACTACAGGTCTACACTCCATTCTCCTAGGCTTCCAGCACAACTGTTAGGAAACAGCAGAGTAGTTCAATTCATAAAATAATTTCCTAGAAAACATCTCTTCCAAAAGGGATCTCAGAGCTTTTGGCCAAGAGCTCCATAGCCATTACGCACACTCAAAAATACACTGTCCCAGTGAAACATTAACATTGCCTAATCCCATGCCGCTAGTCAAAGCTTCAGCTCAGGTTCTCAGAATTTCAGACAGCCCAAACTGAAATTAATCAGAGTAAGCAAAGTAGAAGCAGCTTAGTCAACACATACTTGCGATTTGTACAATTCCTCTGCTAGTTCAGCGCAACCTTCCTCAATAAGCACATCCCGAATATTCACAGGGTCTTTGCACCCTGAGTAACAGAAAACATCCATGTGCAGAACATCGTGCAGGAGTGAATACACCTCCGCCAGAAGGGTGCAGCCCCCGACCAGTGAGGCAAATCTCTGGCTGGTGCTGTAACTCCAACACTCCCCGCACACAAGGGATCGGGCAGGAGGGCACATCTAGGCTTTGGAATTCAAGACATGCAAGAGCAAAAACATGGACAACAACATTTGCCTAAGCAGAGCACCAGCATGGAATTATTTTGCTTCCTCACAAAACTGTTTGAATTAGTAACTGTTAATTATTTCATAATTATTGCGGTCGTTTATGGTAATTCCTAGGACTGCTATAAAGCTACTGGCATAATTCCCATTCCATCACAGCCAACGCAGCTACACATGACATCTCGTATCGCTTCAATAGAGTACATAGTTGCTAAGGAATCAGAGCAAACAGTACACACAAGATAATTTGGTATTAATTCACTATTCACATTAAAATCTTAGGAGCATAGAGATGTCTTCTCTGGAAAAAGAACCTCACAGTCCACATTTTTTTGCAACTAAGGTAACAGAAAACTTGGCAAGACCACTGCAGCTCTTCCGTCCCTGGCAGGCAAGAGTAATTAAGTTCTCATTTAACCTCTTTCCACAATCACTAGCTGTAATTTTGTTTTTGAAAGCATTTATTAACAGGAAATCCTTTTTTTCCTAGCTAGTCATTAAAACCAGTCATTAAAAGACTAAGCCTGAAGCAGAAACACATTTCTGTTTAATAAGTGTGTAAAAAACACACAAAAAAGGATGCTGCTTACCAAAATTACTTCTGCTTACTTTTTCACATCAATTATAAAAGAAAACCAAACAAAAAATAACCCTGTCAAGATCTAATCCTAAGAGACAAAAAAATAAAATCATATGTCTGCTGGTCCATTTCTCATTTTCATCATTAAATGCTTCAGAGAATACATAGTATGATGCATGTGTTTCGATTAGCTTAAAAACACCTGAACAAGGACTGAAACACCGAATTTCAGTTGAAGTCTAGTTATTTTACTTGTAAATATAGCTAAAGAGAACTATTTTTCTGAAAAAAGGAGCTACAGAAGCCCTCAGATTTCTGTTACAGACCACACAACCTGGAATACTCATATTTAATAATCAAGAGAACTCTGTCTGAAAAGATCCAAGCAAAATCAGCAGCTCAGGTGTACTTTAGACTAAAGCAAAACTGATCTACTGCTCAGTCTGTTCCTGAGCTTTGCATGGGGAACTAGAACAATGTTTTCCTACCAGGGAGTTTTACTTCTCATAGAACAAGAGCAAATCAACTCAGAACCAACAGCAAAATACGTATTATTAAATTATTGTGCTGGAAAGCATTCTGATTCAAAGTACACTCCAGTTTGCCAGGCCAGACACAAAAATATCTAGTAAGCAGCAGCAAAAAGCATCACCCCTACCTGGAAAGCAAGCTCTTGGAGACAGCTTGGAATCTTTTAATTTATTTAAAGGCACTTGTGATCTATTGCCATAATCCACAAAAAAACCCAGGAAAAAGAATCAAGAGTATTTGCAAGGGTTCTACAACACTAAAAGTGCTACTTTTAGTGGCAAGAGAAGCCACAACTTGAGTTTAATGATTACAGTGCAATACCATCTTATCAAATTACATGGAAACAAATTCAAAGTCTGGAAAGTCATGTCAAAAACAACAGGTCAAATTTTGTCATGTCTATTATTTGATCCCTTGGCTTAAACATCCACTTGTAATGTAAATAAAATAAATGCTAGATCTCAGAAAGCCAAATTTCTCAGAGGCTCTAAATTCTCTCCAAACAATTAAATCTATGTAACCTTACTTGTTAAGAGTGAATGATACTACCTAACAACTACCTTTAGCTAAGCAAATGCGAACATGTATCTGGTGACAGTTCTAAATGCAAAAGGGAATGTGAGGAGAGTAGCACTACTATTCACCACTTCTCCATGACTGTAAACAGATGGCAATGTTCCATATTAACTCTACACTGGTGACATCCAGCTAGGTTAAGAAATAAAAGATTCAAAGAAGGAATGGGCTGTGCAAAGGGCAAATTTGCAAAATGAAAAAAAAACCTGTCCTTATACTGCTGGAGATAACTGACCTGAAAAATTAATACCAATCCTCAACTGTGACATTATTTTCTATTACTGATCACGTCACAAAAAGTCGAAACACTCTGATGAATTTCTTTACAATACAGAAATCCGCGGCATAAATAATATTAAAAAAGTAACAACCAATGGCCCTAGGAACATGGAAGACCGAATGGTATAATAAAAGATCATATCCATTGGAATTTAACAATTTCTGCTATGAACACTCCATTATTCTTTATAAACTTTATAATTATTTGAAAATTACCAAGGAGGTAGAAGTGAGGTTAGATGACAAGAGGTGGTCCAGGCAAAAAAGATATGAAAAGGCAAATGTGGCATGTGCCACATGAAATAATTTTGAATGTAGGGGAGAAACACTCTGTTGGAAGACATATTGTTGCATAAGCAAAGGCAATATCGTAAGTATGGGACCATGTGTAATTATGCTTCAGAAAACTGAGGTCAACACAGAAATGGGGAGTGAGATGTCACGAGAGTCAATACAGTAGGTGAGATGAGAGAGTCAGCTTGCCTCAATTAGCAAAAGGGATCCCAGGAAGAAAAAGATAAGAAATTAGAGGAGAGAAGGAAGAACAGAACAGCAATGCAGATCAGGGCAAGAAACACTGGTAGGACAAGCTTAGATGAACTTTCCATGACTGACTGAAAACTGCCAGTACAACAGGGGCAAGAAACTTGCTTTTCAGATGGATCTCAATGTATTTATGAAGAGGAAATGATGGGGCTGCTGTTAGCAATGCAGCACAGTATCTAAGCATTCCTTGCCACGTTTTCAGATTTACTGGAGCTTTTAGTCTTTTTGTTTTGCTCTGCTTCAGCACACAAGATGCTTTACTGTATCTAACAAGAGCCTCAATTTAATACTAAGAATTCTCATGTTCCCGGAAAAAAACCCCAATTAATCTACTCCAGCCAGTGATTTTTAACAGCAGAAAAGCAATATTCCAAGATTGTTAACCCGATTATGTCCTGCCAATTCAATATGACATAACATATTACCTCAGCAAAATCTCCATGAACATACAGAGCAGAAGTTCTGTAATAGTATCTTCTGTTTTCCACATAAGTGAATGGTGCCAGACAAAGCAAATCTGGATGTGGAGGCACTGATAAATCCATCAGGTTCTGATAGTTAATTTCAGCAGTTAGTGTCTCGAGAAGAGTCCTGTTTTTTTCATCTATCCTGTAACCCCAACCTTGGCTCTCTGCCCAACCTGTCCAACCTTTACTCTCTGAAAGTATAGAAGTTATTCAGTTACAGATGACATTATTTTATACTTCTACCAAATACAAATGACACCTGATCAAAACACATTAAAACATTCCTACTCTAGTCACACACAGTTCCCATACTGCAACAACGCAGTGAAGCATTTCTGCCTCAATTAGATATTATCTCAAAATGTTGATTTTCTGTGCTACTGCAATATACTTTTCATCCAAACAGACCCTGATACAAGCATTACTAAAATTCAGAAGAGCTTGCTTCCATTTTTCTAAACAGAATTAACATACAGAAAATGCAAGGTAGAGTTGATTAGACAGATGCAAACAGATTTGATGCACTTTTAATTAGTGAGAGAATACCAGTTAGCTACATCTAACATCCTGTTATGATTAGCCACACATTAGGAAACTGGTAGGAACATACACCTGTTTAAACCAAACTGAGTAAACTAAGTCTTCAAGAGGCTTACTAAACCCAGATAACTATTTCAGATCTTTTATTAAATTCTTGTGATAAAAATCTAACCTTTAGTTACAATCATTAAAGCTAACATATTGAAACAGAAGTAGCACAGATTGCTAAGTTATTGCAATGGGTCTGATCAAATTCATTACCATTTTTTAACCAATAGGCTAAGCTGAATAAAATGAGAACATTTCTCTGCACTTGCAAATTTTTCTGTCACTGCTATCGATAGCTGCTTTAATATTTCATCCAATAATCTCCCCTAGATCAGCAGTTTGAATGTTTTTATTATTATTTCTATTTCAGCAGAATATAATAAATTGTTATTACTCAACTAGAGAAGATTGTAGTTAACGTAAGATGCTAAAAATCTCAGCTTCAGATTTCAGAAATATTTATATGTACATTTTACTTTCCCCAGTACACTTATTTGCATTAAATACTTTTCCAAATGAGCGTATGCTACAATTAATTAATCTCATTTCTCATATGTAGTTTCTGAAGAAAATTGGCAGTCAATAATAACCAGGTAAACGGCCTAAATACCTATTAACACCCATTTCTATAGCTTACACAAGTATTTTATCTCTTTTCCATTAATCCTCTTTCCACGTGTGCCTACTTCCAGCTAACATTTACTGACAGCAAATCCCACAAATGTTCTCAAGTGCAAATATGTGAGTACTTTTTAACAAAG
>WEKX01013557.1:21207-38132 GCA_013390025.1 Pitta sordida | reverse complement strand
TTACTTGACAAAAGTTAAGAACTCTTAAGTCTTTCAGCCTAGGAGACTTGAGTTTCTCAACTAATTTTCATAGAGACTTTAAGTGCTGTATTGGGCACAGTGAAACTGCTAAAATGCTTTACTAAAAACTAAGTACAATCAACTGGAAGTGAAATATTCAACTCTATTTTACCTTATTTAACCTTTCCAGTTCATTCCTTCCTATTTAAGATTTCTTATTTTAAAACACTGAAATGGCTGCAGCTCCATCAACAGCTAGGGAGATTACCATTTCATCAAGTTACTTCTATTACCTGAAGCTCAGAATAACAGTATACAATTACTACGAAACCCACACACCAGATTTTCTTAGCAAAAGCAGGTGTGGACCACAGAGACTCACTACATTGCATTCCTCAGCAGCACTTTCTACTAGATTGTTACACCTTATGGCATTACATTCCCCACAGTTTCTGTTGTTATACTCCTTAGTTATCTTGGTTATAGCAATCCCCAGGGTTGTCTCTAGCATGAACAGAAATTACTGTGTACATCCACATTTCCATAGGTCAAGGGCAAATGGAGTAGAACCTTGTAGGGGAGAAAAAAAAAGACTACATTTGGAGTTCCCTTGAAAAGTAAAACACTTTTAATTCAAAGAAATATTTCATCATGTTACTTCTAGTCCTGCAAAAACATTCTGCTTAGCCAAATTTTACATCTGTTTTTTGATCCTAACATACCTCCCTTGGTGACACTTCCCAGGAAACCCCCAATGGATCCAGCAAACCTCACTTCACTGCAAAGAAGCATTTCCATAGACAAAACAATTACCTCAGATATTCCAAACTTGCAGGTGCCATGCCACATCTTGCAATTGTTTTCTGATATCACCTGGATAACATACATCAAGCTCCAAAGGAATCTTCAGTTTTGACATCCTGATTGCCAGGTACACTTTGGGAAGAACCTTAAAGGCCTCCTTTGGATTAAGGAAGAACTCCACAAAAGCCATGTTCACACACACACCCAAAAAACCCCCACCAAACCAAATAAACCCACACCCCCACCAAACAACAAAAATCCTAAGCAAAGCAAAACACCAAATGAAAAACACAAAACTAAATAAGAAACCAAACTTTAATTATGATGATGACTGCAAGAAAAGTTTCTAACATCCTGTATTGGGTTTTTCTGTGGGTGGGTTTCTGGTCACACATTCCAAATTTAATGAGCATTTTAATACAAATAGAAAAGATGTGAAAATACATGAGAATTAGGTATATGTCAATAAGAAAAGAATCACAGATTAGAAAAGGTTAAGAAAGGCTACATAGATTCAGCTTTGAGGAGTTACATGCTAAAGTCAGGCACATGATTAGATAAATAGCCACTGGACTGTACAAATGCACTAAATTTAGTATGGAAGTTAGCGATAAATACAGACAGATTGGCTGCAGTTAGGGTCTACTGTTAGAGAACAGAAGAGAAAACAGAATGCTCTACCTCAGCTAGTTTAGCTAATGTTATTAACAATCAATGTACATCAAACTTCAGAACCACCTTTTTAACCCTAGTCAATACAGTAAAAATAAGTTACTGATTCCAAAGAGAGAAGAAATGAACTGTTTTGTCAGAGCATCGACAAAGAAATTGATTACTGGATGCATAACTGAGAACATTTCATACTTGCTTTGATCCACCATAGGCAATAGATTTCACTTGCCCACACTCTCTAAGCATTGACTGCAACTATTTATGGTATAGGTATCCAAAAGGAGGAATATTCTTCAGTAGTTAAGAAAAAGATGTAAAATTTGGATAAATTCAATTGTTTTAATGCATTTTTAAGTTCACCTAAATAGTTAGGTTTCTCCTTCACTTCCGCTCCTGCAATAACAATATACAATCTCAACTCCAACAAATTCCAAAAATACTATGTATTACAAAAAAAAATCTCAAGACAATAAAAAAATATGGGTTTGCTGCTAGTAATGCCCTACTGCTTCAGATCAGTAAATAAATGTTTTCTAAGTGAAGCAGATTCATGTGTAATCATATCTCTTTACTTGATTTTTTTCCCCCCTGGTTTTCCTCATAACAGAAGAGCAATGGACTGCTATGATTCCTTGCCCGTGATCAGGAAATACATCCTAAGCAGTGAGCACAGCTGGGAAACAGGAACACCTACAGCTCCTGCATATCCTGGCAGAACTGTCACATACTCAATTACTGTGGTATGGTGGAACAGCTTGCACAACTGGAAACCACTTACAGATGGATACATGCCTCTTAGGGATGGCAAAGAGCAATTTCCTGATCTTCCTTGTAAATTGAGTGTAAGGCTTCACAACCATTAATACGCAACTATAGCCAGACATCTATTTCTCTCTTTCTTAATAGTCTCTCATAGGAGATCTTGATTTAATATAGAACCAAGAACTCTTGCTAATCAAGTTTAGACTTTCAGACTTTGAACTATTTTTTCAAGGGCTGTGCAACTGCCTATTCTTTCCTTTGGTTGCAATCTTTGACAAGAGAGAACAGATTATTTTTTGACAACCTTCCTATGCCTTGGACTTACAGTACTAACATCAGCTGCTGCTCAAAAACATGATCTAGGTTACAGAGCAGAAACTGCCTGAAGGTAAGATGATTTAGAGAGACCAGAAAGTGGGAAGGATAACTATCTTTTGTAACTTCATCACACATTAGGAGCAACACACAGCTACAAGAGTCTCTCAAATTATGAGCCTGAAGAACTTAGAGCATTTGTGCAGCCACGATGACCATCACTTTGATGAAGATACAGCAGTGACTTGTTCCTTCTTCAAGCAAAGAAGCAGTTGATATATGAGCAGATCAAGAGTTAAGTACATTAAAAGTAAGTAGCTCTTGAAATCTACCAGTTTAATCTTAATCAATGCTGCTGTGGCAAGACTCACCTTGTCTGTATTCCACAAGACTGAGTCTACTCCAATATTTTTTCAATATCCTTAAATAATGTGTTAAAATCTGCAGAAGTATACATGTTGGTGCATAAAGCAATGCCAACATCCCCTTCAGAATACAACCAGCCCCTCCTACTGGGTGAGGAGAGAAGCACAAAAAAAATCCCTTGTCAGGAAGATTTTCTGAGTTTCCCTCCTACCTTTTTATCTAACCGTTTTCTATTCTTTGAGGTTCCCTGGTTTCTAGGTTTGCTTTCTTTAAGCACAGGTCATAGGTATTTGACAGTGTTACACCTCGTTCAGACATACCAAACACTTTCCTCGTTCAGGCTGTGCCCCATTTCGCATAAATGAACAGAGCCATTCTAAACTCATGCTTACGCAATCAGATGGAAAATAGTTTTAGGTGTTTCACTGCACTTACTTTTATTTTCTCAGTAATCTTAGAGCAACAAGCATGTAAACCAAGCACTTGCAAGTGGAAGTTGACAAAAGTAACACTGAAGTTACCTCGCATAACTTCACATTAGGTAAGTAGTCATTAAAAAGTACACCAGACAGTCCTGTTCTTTTCTTCCAAATAATTTATTATTTTGATAGTAGTCTTTGCCTGTGCAAGACTACCAATCAAATGCATAGAGGCAGTTCTCAAGAATTCTTCTAAAATTGCCCACCCACACAGTGTTTGTTGTATTGAAAGAAGTGGGAGAGAGCAAGTTTACCAAGTGAGGATCAGAGTAAATAATTAGTTCTATCCTTGCCCAAGACAGAACAAAACTTGAAAATACCACCCAAACACTACATATTTCTTTTACTTGATTCTTAATTAAGTCATTCTCCTTCTTAACATACCATTACAGGTTTTTTGCATCTTTGCCAGCAAGCTCTTTCATAGCCATTTCTTCATTACATTTTGCAAAAGTAGTTAGGATAGAAAGCACCAGCTATTACCACCTGAAAACAAGAAAATATTTCATAAAAGGCAGAATATCTTCAGTTTCTTGGAAAGAGAGAGACTGGCAGCATGAAGAGACAAACAGATCTTTATATGAATGCTTTTTCCTGTCTCTTTCCAGGAATTACTGGAACTTCTGACTAAACATTAATTCATGTCAACCCAAAAAAACACACTTCCATGAAAAGAGTTCAATTTCAAGAACAATTCTACAACATTTTAAGGTTTTTGTATGCAAATTTGCTCTATGAAAACTGTAATTGTTAGTCCAGATTTCAAGAAGAGTGTCAATTGGAATTCATTCACATAAAATAGCCACAGGTAAATTGTTCAGTTTTCAGGCTACATCTTAGGGTGTTTAATAATTCAGTTCCAAGAAGTTTGCTGCTTACACAGTTAAACCAACTGCCACTGAAAAGATGAATAGGTCTAAAACTAAAGTCATTGCTCATCATTCCAAATTAGAAATTTAATTGGAAACTCAACAAAGTCGAAATACCTGAACGACATAGTTCCCTGTGCTCCCTCCAGTAACAAACCAAGCCAGCAGGCATTGGAATAGAGCACTTCAAACAAATGAGATCATCTTCAAATGAGTAACATCCTTCTGTATTGTCAAACACATTGTCAAAAACAATTAGGGATTTTTCCTACTTGCAGTTTCAACATCCACAGAGAATTTTGGAACACAAGTCTAATACTATTCCATCAGTAATAGCACACCAATAAAAATCCAGCAAAAAACTTTGTAAATAGTGTCTCGTTGTGAAAATAAAGCATTACTTGCAACACAAAGCATTGTTTGTACACATATTCCTGTCCACAGGCGATGGTTGAGCATTAACATACATGTTAAATGTTTTGATTCGCCTTTTCAAGTAGTCAAATAACTCTGCCATCTGCAGATCAAAACCATCCACAAATTAAAAAAATCTGCTAGTAAAAGTCTAAAATAACTGGGCAAACTCCCTTCCCTTTTTAGGTGACTAGTATGCATCTCACCAATAACCTGCCTAATAACTCTGTCTTGGAAAATAATTTCAGTACTGACACTCAAGCAGTTTTCTTGACATCTCTTCATTAAGAACTATGTACTCCCAATACATATTATGCATATATCATCTAGAACAAAATTAGGAAAAAACCAATATTCTTCATTTACATAATTTTAGGTTTGCATCTTCAAAGGTAAAAATTATGCTAACAATCTGGACTTCTGCACCTAACTGCAGCAGTGACCTGCTGTACCCCCAGTTCCACAGAAAACTGTGATTACTGTGAGATCAAACTTATGCCCTGCAGCAGAATATATTAAGCTTTCCATCTTCAGCACTCCCAGGAAACTTCCACAAGCAGTCACCGGTCCTCTGACCACACAGTGAATGCCTTCACTCTCCCAACTGATCCTGGAGAAAATGAGGTAAGTGCAGTCCACTCAACTTAGCTACATTTTCTCTTCCCTTCTGCTGCTGAAAGATTTAGGATACTAAACAACAGCTACCATAACAAGAAAACAACCCATGTGACTGACTCAGTTCTGCAAATTCACTTCCATACAAGAAATTATAAAATTTGTATCTTAAAGTGTGGCAAATCTTACTGTTGGTATAGGTGTCCACTCTAAGCACTTAATATATTATGTCATGCACAACTTCTCCAAGTACAGGGGGACAAATCACTACTGGTCCTGCTGGCCACACTATTCCTGATACAAGCCAGGATGTCCCTGGCCGCCTTGGCCAAATGGGCACACTTCCAAAAAACCCAAAACTTCTTTATCTGAATGCACAACTTTGAGACATTATTGCTATCTCAGCTACTCATTATAACTCAGTGCATGTACCCACTGGTGTTTATAATGGTCTGAAAGAAGTAGAAAAATATAAAAGGCTTCATCTTATAAACACAATAGAAAGACTAGAGAGAGTTACTGTGTACATACTACAGGTTTTTTTGTGACTGATGCATATAAGCATCTTCTAGGGGGTTTTGAGGGGGCAGAGATCTGTCTTTACAAAAGATAAAAAGACACTTATGTGTATTAAAAGTGCTTCTCTTAACTACAGCTCAATTTCTCTTTTTTGCTTGGATTTCAAACCCTCTGGCCACTGTCAATTCGTCTGCAAAAGACTACATAATGGATTATCTCCAAATAACTCTGCACTGGATTCAAAGACTCATTTTCTCTAGAAGTGTATTGTCAGGGTTTAAGGCAAATTGGGGGCTGAGTCAAAATAAAGAAAAACAGAAAAACCACCCCTTTCCCTCTCCAAGTTCAGAAAAACCAAAGGAAAGCATGGAAAATATAAACTATTTCCTTTAGTAAACATACAAGCCAAGATACAATAGTACTAAACAGCAAGACCTGAGATATCCACAAGTCCTGTGATGTAAACGATCCTGATGGGAAATGCGAGGTATCCTACAGTCCTGGGATGTGAAGAGTCCTGCAGAACTCAATCAAATTCCACCAGACAGTCCCAGAAGAAACTTCTCAGGTGCCCAAAGAGTAGCTGGAGCTTAGGGTCCTGATGGCTGGAGGCCCTCGAGGGAAAGGCAGGAGATGGGCAGGAAGAACCCCTGGCGGGGGGGGAATTGCAGGCCCTCTCTCTCTTCTAGTGACTGGAGTGCAGCAAAGAAAAAAACCACACAGAGCTCTCCCAGAGTCCCACGGGAGGGGCCTTCTCCAGCCTTATATATTGCAGCTGTGGGAGAGCGTNCTCTCTCTTCTAGTGACTGGAGTGCAGCAAAGAGAAAAACCACACAGAGCTCTCCCAGAGCCCCACGGGAGGGGCCCTTCTCCAGCCTTATATATTGCAGCTGTGGGAGAGCGTTAACAAGCTCCAAGCCTCTGCAGCTGTGACCTGCATATTGCTGGAGCTTTTTTCCCCCCCTCAAGCTGCTGCTTCTGTTTGGGTTTTTTTTCCCCTCTTCCAGACAGAGAGGGAAAAATGACCTTGGTCACTAAGGACCAGTATCCACAACACAAGTCCTCATAGACCCAACCTGAAGAACAATATATATATGGAAGATATATACACAATTGAGTCACCCTAGGACACCTATGCTTATTTTTACTTATGAAAAATAGCAATTCTTATAAATAAGGTTTGCTAGCAAAAATGTCTCACTGAGAATATAAAATATGTACTCCCACACTAAAGTCACCAACACTGAATAGAAAAGAACAGATACAATATAACTGATCTTGGGACCTCTCAGCTTCCCCTTTTGTTTGCAGGCCTGCCATGCCTACAAAAGAAGTGGGGTGGTATTCAGATACAAAATGTAGTGCTTTAATAATAATTATTACAAATATTAATGTGACATTTAAAACTATGAAAGTTCTTTCCATATCAGTAGTGAAGATAACTCTTTTAAAATAAAAATTCCAACACTACAAATATTTAAGCACAAAAAAGTATAAGAATCTCAATCACAGTAATTTTAGGTTGGAGAAAGCTTTGGATCATTTGTTCCAACATCTCACACAGCAGGGCCAACTTAGATCAGGAATTTTAGAATCTTGACAAAAAAACCCTGTGTTACTATGACAGACCTCAAGGATGAACCTAGTCTGAGCGAAGACTTGACTGTACACCTACTAAGGCTCTTCCAGCCTTAATTATTTAGTCAATTCAGTTTAGTATGATGCTTGTCTTGTTGGCTCCTAAGCAAATACAAATAATTCCCATTCTTATGAAGAGTCTCACACTATTTTTCTGAGGGTAGGAAAGACCTCCAAGTCTTCCATTGCTCTTATGACAGCACACAAAGTGGTGTCGCTGCAAAATGTAATCCCAAGAATGCAGTACTTCCAGGCCAAAAGCGTTGCAGGGTTTCATCACAGTACATTAAAGAACAAGACCTGCTGTAGGAAGATTCTGCCTTCAAGTCACACTGAAAAGGAGTTTAAGTGTGACTGGAAGAACTGTAATTATATATATTGCCTCAAACTTGCTATCAGCTCCTGCAGCTAAACTGAAACCACAGCATTTAGGTCACTGAATTTCTGGGCATAGCTTAGAAATTCTGGGTCTTGGTGCCTTCCTAGAGGAGGCTGAACAACTTCTTTCCAAGACTTCAAAGGGATATGTCCCTATTTGTGCTGGGAGAGGTACAATAGCGACCCAGTAACACAGCCACATACAACAGGCCACACATCTAGTTTTCTAAGAGGAAATGGATGGAGCATTAAAACACATGCAAACATTAATTTATTAAACAGGAAATTTGTATACTTCAATTTGACACTGTAATAACACACACTACTTTTGGAACCTTTTTTCCTCATTGCTTTGGGACAAAAGTGGGCAAACTGACTGATTTAGATACACTTGTGTTGTTAATACCTCCCAGAAAACAGGGCTGGAAGAGAAATGAACATACCTACCATGCTAACAAAAAGAACTTAATTATTAGGCAGCATATTTGACAGATGCCTGCAGAATCCATTTCTTCTAGTTTGGCAAGTCATCTCATAACACAATTTTCCAGCTTACTGTGGACACGACTATTGGCATAGTTTAACTGCCATACTGCACATCCCTACCTTGACAGAGGCTACCGTGTAAGAAATCTGATCTGAACCAGGGAGTTTGAAAAGAAACTTTCCTAAACTTATCTGTTCTTATCTGATATTTCACATCACTGACACACACACAGAGAAGCTTTGTCTTCGTGCTGGAAGTTCAGTCTGAATATTTATATTTATTCTCCAGGACAACACATTGGTTTATGTAAATATTGCCTTCAGATTAACAAGTGATAAATACCAAATATATAATAGGATAAGGAGAAAACAGAAAATATTATTGAGCCTCAGGATCAGTGGATACGTGTGGCATAAATGTCCTTATGTGCTTAATAACATTCTAACAACAGAAGAGAGAAAAAAAGCCAGTTTTCACTGAAGGACAATGTACTTTAAAATTGGAATAAATTAAATCCGCAGTTGAAGATTTTGAGTCTCCAGATTACAGAACAAGCCAGTGCATGCATAATGTAAAGCACTGGATTTTGATTAGCAAGTTCTTTAGCAGAAGTAGTATGTATTTGCTATGCTGTTCCAGCTCTGCCTCGACCTGGAGGAATCGAACCCTGTCCATGGTACTGGGCTAACAAACAGCCAAGCATACTGAAAAATGACGTTTGCACTACGCAAGTCAAAGCTAAGGAGTCTGCAGAAAGGTCATCAAACTTCTACACTAGAATGTACCAGTCCAGACTGTCCTTGGTTAAAGGGGATCTACAAATATCACGACATCTCCGGCATTTTATTTTTGGTTATTACAATAGAGACAAGCAAACTGGTAGTTTTGCACAGTAGGGCACAGCCTGCAAAAAGCATCAATAAGTAGCTAAATGTAAACTAATGTAAAGTCTTGAACAGCTTCAAATCACAAATGCTGCACTGATCTTACAAAGGTGAGAATGTCCATCTTGATCTATCAGATTTCACTGTAATCTAAACTGGAAAAAATAAAAGTCCTACCTTAAATGCATTCACAACTGCAATACAGTCACTCCTACTATTCCCAGCAAAACCCATTTTTTTTCATAGTAATCAAGATCAATAGACTTACTGTAATTACTTGTTCTTATTCACATCTCCCTATTGCAGGCAACATCCTATATGGGCAGAGTGGTACTAAGAAATTGTCCCTGCTAATTTAAAAAACATTTTAATAGCCACTGCTGTTATGTTCACATTAGAATGGCAAAACTGAAAATTCAGGCCTTGTGCTCAGGAAAAGATGAGTTAGCTCAGTGATTCATGCCCGCACATAAATAGATTCCAGTATCTCAGCTACATAGGAAAGCTTTTTGTACTGCTTGACCCTTGGATAGAAACTTAGACTCATGCCATGGAAAATTATATTGCGTGATCAACTTTGCCCTCTACTCCCAAGTGTAGTTAGACAGTTGTAAAACATCTGGATAAATACCGAGTCCATCAATACACTTCTTGTAAGGCACTGCGAAAAAATTCTGCAAAGACAGTGCTGCAGCTACAACAAAACAAATCAAAACTAAGACCTGCAAGTCTTTTTTTTTTTTTTAAGAAATCTTCACATATATTTTTCTTTCAGTTATCTATAATAAGGCGTTCCTCTAAGCACCCAAAGACATGCCCAAGGACTATCAATTTTCCAAGATGCAGCTCCACTGGCAAGTTTACCAATAGCCTTCCTAAGAAGGTCAGCTCACTGTCATGCAGATTTTCTTCTGTTTGCACACAGGTTGTAAGTGCTCCCACCTACAGAAATTAAAGTTAGTTCACTTGTAAAAATTGACTTGGTAAATCCAAGACAATTTCTAGAGCTTAGCACTTTTGGAACTAAAGCTACTACATGCACTGGATATAAAAGCAAACTACAAATGATACGTTATTGCTTATGCACTTTGGAAAACAAAACCAAACCAACCAAACAAAAAAGATTCTAGCCCTTTCCAACTTCGTAATTGAAAAGCAAAATCACCAACTTGCTTTTACAGGTGAGAAGGGTATCTTAAGGCCGATCACTACACATCATGAAGTTATGATGTAATTTAACACTTATTTACAAACAACGTCACTTACAGATACTGTACAGAACTTACAGAGTTCAAGTTACCTTTTTCTCTATTTTTCTTTCTCACCACGAATGCTAGTGTACAGAAAGTATCATTACTACCTGCTGATATAATAATCCTGTTTTAACAAAGTAAACTATGGAAATTAGGCTCAAGAGGATAGGAAACAACAGTCCAATGTGTGAGAAGACTCTCTAGACATAGTTAATATTTGAGGTTCGAATTAAGGCTACTACTACATTAAATGCCAAGAAAACCACTTCTACAGTACATTTCTATCATCTTGATTTTAACAACACTGAAAGGAAGCCTACCTTTTTCAGCTGAATTATAGCCTATTCAATGTCACCCATACTGGGGGGAGAAAGAGCTGTTGCCAACAAGGCTTTTGGTTCACCCCTATCAAGCTTTTTTAACACTGTAGCTCCCAATAGACAACACTAAACGGAAGACAACATTATTTTCTCTTTTCCACCACGGGAAGTGTGACAAAATGTTTTATATGAAAAGTAAGTTAAAATTTACAATTTAGCAAACCCTGAAATTAATTCTGTGTAACTAAGATGATTTTTCTTTTTAGCAGACTGTGTATTTCTAATCCACATCAATTTTACTCGTATGTATAATCTATCTCCCTCTATAAGAAAACTATGTGGTCTTCGTCAGTTAGATATCAAGTTGACTTCCAGACATTGCTACAGCTATTAGTAACTTTTCATACATTGTCTGCAGGAAAAGACAAGCAAGACTTCTCTGCTATGATTGCATTAAAATTTTAAAAATGCATTAAAAAAAACCCTTAATGTTCCTCCCTAAACCCAAAACTCTTACCAGCATCCCAGGTTCTGACTCCTCTGGAATAAGGTTTGTCCAGAAAGCCTTGTATATAAGCCTGTGACAATACTCTTTGGAAATTTTTCCAGCATGACCTTCACATAAAAACACCCCAAATCACAAATTCGTAAAATGCTCAAGTTTTTTCTAAAACCATCCATCTACAAACCCTTTGGGCAGCTGAGCAGCACACGACAGCTGATGCTGCAGGCGGAACAGTGCTCTGCTCTTGCTCTCTTGCTGCTGTCACATAAGAGTAGAGTGAAAACATTTTGCTTTCATAGCAGCAGTAACTAACAAAAGAGTTATGTAAGTATTTCACTCAAATACCTCCTTCACATAACTGCCCTCAAATCAACATCCATTCTTCTCAGTTGAACAGGCATTTCCTATTGGACTCTATAGCTAGGAAAACATCTCCTATATAAGCAACTTATAAGATACAATGATAAAGAGCAAAACATCTTTATGATCTACTATTTACAGAAAACACAATGATTCAGAAGTCTGTCCTCACAAATCCAAACACGGTTCACTTCAGCGGAATAAAGGGTGGATCCACTAAAGAATTGGGCCATATTTCTAAGTCACATGGTGTAAGAGTCCATAAGAATACTATCTCAACCTTATCATGACTCAAGCTGACCATGTACCCCTAGAAACTGAAGCTAAGGTCTTGACAAAGTTTGGCCTGCCAGTGATGCTCTGGGGCTAAGACTGAACTGTGAAAACCAGGGTGATGATAACACCGAGAAGGGACTGTGGGAAACAAGATATGCCGTCTCTCTTACGTTATCCAGAAGAAGAGACAAAATATGCTGCGGCCTTCTTTCCTCACCTCGCAGAGACTGTGTGGTACAGGATATGCTGTGGCCATCTCGCCAGCTTCCAGAGACAGAACAAGATAGGCATACAGCCCTGTCCTCGAAACATGAAAACACAGAATGGGGGGGGGCAAAGGGAACCTGTGGTATAAAGATGGGCCCTTAGCAACTGCTCTTTGGAGCACCGGGGCCGGTGGGGGAGCAGCAGCACAGGGCCTGGGATGCGAGAGCACAGCCACAGCAGCCTGGAGAAGCCGACGGATTCTCCGGGGCGGGGGGAGTGTGTGTGTGTGCATCCCGAGTCAGAGGGGGTTTGGAAACCTGGCTGCTGCCACTACGCATGCTCACCATTCCTCCATGGTAGGGAAGGGGTGTCCACAGGTTCTCCTCGGCATTCGTGGAGCCAGGGAAACCTTAACTACTTTGCAACACTGCAACACCTTGTGCCGCTTATGGTGGGGGCGGTGAGGGGTTGAGTTGGTATCAGAGTTTTTCCCTTTAATATCCACCGGTCCCGGGAGAGTCAGCACTGCCCATATGGTCCCAGAGGCCAGGGAAACAGAAGCCTCCTCCTAGCACAGCAACAGCTGCACCCTCCCAGGACACAGTGCTTGCTCCCCCTCGCTTGTCTCACTTTCGTGGGGCAGTTTCCCAGGTCAGGGACAGGGGCACGGTACGACCATTGCAAGCCCCTTGCCTGGAGGGTGGGGTAAGTCCCGCCCCACAGGCACCGCCCCTCGGCAGAGCAGAGGCGCCACACATGCGTCGGCCAGATAAACTTGCAAATTGTTGAATCAAAACTGCGATAAATTCCCCTCACAAATGGGTGGGGTCATAAAAGGAGAGGTTGCAATGCAGCAGGGATTCACTGGTTTTACTTTTCTGTAGCCAGGAAGTGTAGACAAAAATACTGTAGTATGTTCCTCTCATGTCACACTTGATTGAAGTGAGTGCAATTGCCACCTAAAGAAAACATATTAATGAAATATTAACTGGTACAAGAATATACAAGTTGATTATATTTCTGTGCTAAATCCTACTATGTATGTACTTAGAACTTATACAGCTGAAAAACTCATGCTCAGGTTTAACTAAAATGAAACAAATGTGGTCTAACTTAAGTTTAGAAACTTATCTGAGAGGCATGAGCACATGCATCGTATTCCAGCCAAACCCAGGGAAAAAATAATGATGAGTTTGTTTTCGGTTTAGTCATCACTGACATCTCTAAAACATCTATTTCAATTCTTAAGTGACTTTCCTTATTATCTTTTCACCAAATAATAAAACAGTAGAAGAGTTAAACAGCAAATGTACTAATGAGTCACTGAAAAACGGTGAGTCATTTTTCAAGAGCCGTTTTGCATTTATTTTACACTTCCTAAAGTGAAATTGCTACAGCAAAGCCCATCTGACAATATCCCATTATATCAGCCCTCATTTCAGTTTCTTACAATTGACAATGCTCACCATATGCTGAATATGTCTGGTTTAGGCTAAAGTTGGGTATTTCAGCCAAAACAAATCCTTCCAAAGAGCAGAGCCAAAGGTAAAAAGAAATAGCTCTTTCTGCCTTAGCCATTTTACCTTCGGTGGTTCCAACACCCATTCTCTGGGGCATGAATTTCATGTCTGCCAGGGGGAAATCTTATGGTCAAAGGCTTTTTTTCTCCCTTCCTGAAGGCCTCCAGAGATATAAACCTTTATGAGAAACCTAGTTTACGTCTTATTGAGACATCAATTCCAAAAGCCTCATTTTCAAAAATCTGTCCAACACTGGACTGTCCTCATTGGATATTAAAAATGAGATTATCCTGTAACTGCAGTACAGGATTGCTGAAGTTTTCTGCAAGGCTAAATGCAGTTTGAGCACCTGGATGTTAAAGTTCCAGCACTCTTTGTATGACAGATACAGGAAAGAAAACTAATCCAAGCAGAGGAAACTTTCAGCAAAGAGAGAAGCCTAACTGAATCAGGATTTAGAGGAATGAAGGATACATGCTGGGCTGGAAATCATGATCACATTAAGGTTAGCAAGCAAAAAAGGCCAGAAAAAGAACAGGGAGGGGATGTGTGAAGAATCAGATGCAAAAACAAGGAATGCTGTGATAATACAAGGTTGGTTGGGAAAAGAAACTGTAGAACACATAGATTAGTCAACTAGTAGACTGAGAAAGATTGAAACTGGAAAACAAGGGAAAGAGATTATGGCTAAGGGAGGTAAAAAGTCTGAGCAGGGGGAGAAGAGGTGAGAGATAGTGGGAAAGTATTGGTGGGGCAATCAGAGGAAAATTTGAAAGTTTGAGATGTCTTCTGTGTGAGGCTACTACAGGACAAAGCAATGTCATTAGAACTTTAAAAAGACAGCCAGGAAGCGTAATTTACATCACAACTCAAATGAAGTAATACTTGAAAATGCAAATAACTGACTAAATAGCAAACTGCATAATTACTAGCAGAGTGATGAAGTGATTAAAGCTCCAAGCAAAACACCCTCAGCACTGCAAAGAAAATCATGCAGAGTGGAAAATCTAGAAACAGCACCACTTTTAAAACTTATTTTAATGCAGAAAAAATATCTGTCCATGAACTAGAGCATGTAACTAAACATATAGAGAATACAGACAGATGATATGGTCTAGTTAGACAGCATGGCAGACCTACACACCATCCCACTGGGACTGGCTGTCTAATGCTCCCGACCTGCCACACTGCCTGATTATGCATCCGAGTAAGACATCATGGCTTCAATCCCATTTATGATTAAAAACAACTCAAAGAAGTTTGATTCATGTTTGGCAGAGCAGATTCTACTTAACCACTGTTAATAGTAATTATTAATTAGTCCAGCAATTACTGACCCAACACAGCAGGCAGTATCTGCTGCCCAGTTCTGGAAGTGGCAAGAGTTGATCATTGATGCCTGCGGAACAAAAGGCTCCCACCAGGAGAAACAGGAACTAGAAAATCTGTCTGGCAAGTATAGCAGGATAGTAAGCAGAATAGGGCATGTACAAGTGCAAAATAAAATAACAAAGAGATTGACAAGTAGGACAGCAACAGCAGAAACACTCTGAAAGAAAACCCTAAAACTCCAAGCTATGCCATTAGCAAGCAGATCAGGCCATTCCAAACCTCAGCAAACTCCCAAAGCGGATGACAACCTATTGCTGCTTTCATTTAGCCCCTCAGCTAATGTGGCAGAAGCATGTTCTACATCTGAAGGTGTAGCTCAGCGATGATTCAGTCATCACAGTCTGACCTATTTTTCCAGTTTGTTCTTTAAAAAGACTAAAGAATTATACATCAGCATATATGCTTAAGAAACATTAAGGCTGCCACGTCAAGCACAAACAAAAGAAACCTAGAATTAAGACTGGTTGTGCAAATTTAACATAGATCACTGGAAACATGTTCATGCATGTATGTTAAAAAACAAAATCACTATACAGTTTAAATGGCACTTCATATCACCTGTTACCCACACAGACAAGATCTGGAGCTAAAGGAGGTTTGAGTACTGAAGGCTATCACAGAATATTCTGAGTTGGAAGGGACCGACAAGGATCATTGAGTCCAACTCTTAAATGGCACCACTGCCTCCCTGGTGGGAATCAAACCCCTGGTCTCCCACATGAGAGGCGGGGACACTCACCATTGTACTAAAGTGGATTTCTTTTAGACCTGCAAACAATCAAACTCTAACACTACAAAAAAAAATTAAGCACTGACCAAGACAGGCAATCACAAGAATGGAAAACAAATGTAGCATCCTACTTGAGACAGCTGCAGCTGCTTTGTGGAATTAGATTCTGCCCCATCACTGAGTGAGAAAAAAAATCACTCAGCAGTCCTCAGCACAGTACTGTTCTTTTTCACTGCTGCTGCACACTCAGCTTGAGAAATCAATGGGAGTTTTGGTTTTGGTGTACAAAATGCTATAAAATTGTAAACATTTGAAAAATCTAAATATCTCAAATCAGTGTCCTAAATGCAGAGGTTTTTTGTACCCAAAACTGTCTCAACTGTCTTCTTGACAACTGAGGGCTCTCCTCCCCTTTTCTCCAATTCTGTGTAAAGAACATTCATGCAGAAAATTAAGACATATGAATACATAGCTTGTGTTCAAGGTCAGACTTGAGTATCCAGTTTCAAATTGACCAAGGTCAAACATTGACCAACAATGGAACACAAACCTGAGTACCAGGTTTACTCATCAGAAAGCACTACGCAGGTTTCCAGAAATTTACCAAATATATTTAAACAGAGTTTCATTACTTCACTTGCTGTTATAAAGCCATCAGGGATAGCAGCACTAATAAAAAGACCTCAAAGTGAAGGATTTAGGAACTGCAACCGTCCCGGCGTAGGACATATCTGTCCTCTGGTGCTGTGCCAGCTCCTTCCACCCATCAGTCCCCGCCCCGTACAGGAGCGGATCACAGAGTCACCAGCTCTTTTGCCCTGCGCAGGAAAATAGCGGACATTGTTGGACTGTAACAACAGATTTGTTTTCTTGTTCCTCATTTCCCTGGAGCAGGATTTTTAGTTATAAATCTGTGTATTTTAGTTAATAAATAATTTTTTTGCTTTTTCCTTCACTTCCCTTTGAGGAAAGAAATTGTTCTATTGGATTTGGTGGGGGAAGGGTAAATAATCACAGAATCACAGAATATTATGAGTTGGAAGGGACCCACAAGGATCATCTAGTCCAACTCACCATCTAACACCCGTAAAGAGACCGAGAGCACATCACAGAGCATAACACCAGCCTAGATCCCTCACAGTCTAGCAGGCCACTCCGAG
>WEKX01013557.1:294-20729 GCA_013390025.1 Pitta sordida | reverse complement strand
AAAGTTAGTCAGGCAGGACCTGCCTTTCCAAAATCCACGCTGACTAGATCTAATGTCATGGTTGTTCTGCAGTTGCTGTGTAATGGCACACAAGACCATCTGTTCCATGACTTTGCATGGGACTGAGGTCAGGCTGACTGGTCTGTAGTTGTTAGGCCAGAATGTTGCTCTAAAGTACAACAACCAACCACCAGGAACCCCAGTAAAACCCAGCACAGACACGGCAGGGAAATGACAGTGGCAGGACCCTCCACGCTCACTCAGCTCCGCCAGGGGGGGGGGCAGCAGCTTCAAGGGTTCTGGCCGTGCTGGCTGCTGCAGGGTTTCTGTACTTTGAAATGCAGCTCCCATCCAGGAGCCAGGTTTTCACGGCTTGGGAAGTGGCAAAAGGTCTTTCCTCCACTTCAATGAGGCACTACAGAGGGAGTCACGCTCCCAGGACAGCTCTCCAAGCCTTAGTCGCAAAGGGGGTATAGCTATGGGATGGTCTACTTGAATACTCATGGGGTTTACAATCTTCAAGAATTCCAGAATGCGGGGGAATCCAACAGCCCGCAAGTTCTGGGGGTCGACTGTAATTCCTTCTACCCATTGATTTCATAGAGAAGGTAAGTCCAAGAACGGCAGCTCTAATGCCTCCTAGCTGGTGGGGAACACTTCCCACTGCAAGCTACTCTGCAAGTGCGGGGTATTTTTGAGCCAGTGTGCTGCTTTCCAGTCCTAGCACTGTCCAAGTGATTTATCTCTTCTGGGCTGCTTGAAAATAAGCTTTTTTTGTTTGTATTGTCCCTGTTTAAATAACTGTCAAATGTGTCTTGGCAATTTTGCTACCAACTGTACCTTTAGTATTGTTTAACATGACAAGGCTTCCACACTGCTCCTAATAAAAGGTAGCAACGTGACAAACAGCAAATCCAAAAGCCCAGACAGACTAAAGTAATACAACATAATCAGAATAGCTTTTGACAGCAGTTTGCTACCTTCCATGAGGACTCTGACTCCAGTTCCAGGGATGTTAAGGAGTTTTCACCTTTGAAAGCCAAAAATGGCTTGCACTTTTGCACTCGGCTTCATTTTTTAAAATCTGCTCACTGAATTAACAACAGTGATTTTGCCTTTCATATCTCCAGTATTATCCATAACAACTAGCTTGAAAATTGTCTATGGACAGCACCACCATGCATTTTCCATGAAACCTGTGTTTTAATGATTCCCTGGGGCTTAGGGGTTGCTGATGTGACAAAATCATGACTCCATTAAAACATCCAGAATAACGTGCTTTACAAAGTCCATTATGCCACAAGAACACAAACCTACTTTTTATAAACCAATGCTCACAAATGAAACAGTTACAGCTATAAATATCTGGGCAAGGGTAAGCCAGTGCTATACTCAAGTGTGTTTTGCCCTTTTTCCCCCTCTTATTCTTTCTTACAAATGAACTAATTCAAGAGGAAAGCTTTGATTCAGCTAGATGTCTGTCTAGCCACAGCAAAGATTTTACTGAGAACAGGCATACAGAAGAAAAAAATAATGATTGGCATTTTTAATCTCCCAAATCACAACTGATATCAGTGAACTCACAAATTATACAAGTCAGAACTACCCACAGAACAATCTTTGTTTTCAAGCACAGTTTTACAACATTATCACATGCAGAAATAAATGATGCATTAAAGCCAAGAGCTCAGCAGGATTCATAAAAGGATTCTATATTTATATAGGAACATCCAATTATTTTAAGACTTTTAAAGAAGGGTCTCTACCTCACAGCAGAGACAGTTACAAAGGATTCAACTGATTGCAGTCAAGATGCTTTAAGGAATGAGTTAAGACCTATGTCATCTGGATTCCTACTTATTAAAATCTAAAGGAAAGTTGGAAAAAATCTGTTTATCTAAAGAGCCAAGACAGTGTTTACACTGAAGTGCTGTATTATTTTATGTGAATTTTACAGGCTTTTATAGGTGAAAATAAAACACCAAAAACTGAAGCCTGATGCCTGTACCTCAGGCAGTTCTGATTTTGATTTCAGCATGATGAAATGTGTGACCCTGCTTCCGTATGGCAGTGTCAACACTCACATTCCACTTCCATTTTATCAGGATGTTACAGAAATCATCTTGGACTTTTCAGCTTGCCATGGTTTTAAGTATTTTAATTACAACTAGTATTCAGGGAAAATCATCCCACACAGTACCATAAGAAACAGGATCAAGTATCAGTGCTTTAGAACTCAGTTTCTTCATCTTTTTTTCATATGTATTAAAAAGAAGTCAAAAGCACTTATGTGCTTCTTTTGTTGCCCTGAGGCATAAATAACTTCTTAGACAAACATACTTTCCTCCTCCTGGTGAATAACAGAGTGGCTATAGATAGGACAACACCAGACAAAGAATCAGACAAAAACTTTAAAAAATAGAGAAAATAAAAAGTATAAAAAGGCCTAAGCACTGAAAGCAGTTCCTTTTGTTTGTGACCTCTGAGGTGAAAGGTGCAGAAGTTCACATCCAGCTGAAGTGCAGCTGTGACAAATCCAACTTGACTTCAGTAAATCAAGAAATTCAGTAAAGTTCTTTTTTTGTTGCCATCACCAGAAAAGTTTTACAAAAAAACCCATGTATTACATAATCTCCTCCATATTATCTGAGCTGCCACACTAATGTACAAATACTGAAGGGCTAACTGCTATAAGCATTGAGTTCACTATTTTTTTTTGGCTGCATTAAAACTTGAACAGTTGACAGCCTTTTATTTTAGCCTGCTGGTGTTGAGGCATAACCAATGCTTGTGCTGTGTATAGCATAAGCAATTATTTTGGTTTGGGTTCTTCAAACTACCCATTTGCTTTATTACACAATTTTATTTTCTGCAGAACTGAGGGATGAAAGCTAAATAACAAGTGTGTTCACACATGGCTCCTTCCCAAGTTCATCCCCCATCTTCTTCATAGTAATAACATTCTGAGTGTTCTGAATTACCAAAACTGACCAATAATTACTCCAATGTCTCAGTTATTTTTAAAGTGGGTGTCATAATTAAAGCCTGAGTGAGTTTGCTCTAGTTTGCTTTAACCTGTTTATTTTGCCTTGAACCATAATACTGAAAATTCACTCAAGTGAATTCCTACACAGCTGTTTTTCAAGTGTAATGCAAACTTCTATTAGAAAACCACAGAAAACAAATTCATTTATGTTCACATTAATTCCTTCATTATCTGATGTCTACACGTGCTATAAAATAGCACATCAGGAGCTCTACAAACAAAGCATTCAAAATATAATTTGTGCCGTTTATAAACTAAAGATTGATGCAGCAAACAACTCTTCAGCCACTCCTACCCTCCTTTGGCATCAGAGCAGCAGCTCTCCAGTGCAGCCACAATGGTTGACAAGTGCCCATCATGAATCTGAGAAGTATCTGTTACTCTAACATAATTTCATTACTCAAAATTCTGTGTTTGCCATTGTGGCCTGTGTAGTTCCAACAGAAATTTGTTCAGAAATGCTGCATAACATCTCTGGGCTATTTGAAAAACAAAAAAGAAAAACAGGAAAGCCTCAGTTGATAGAGCAGTCAACTAGGAAACATCAAAGTTGTAATCATAAATGCTTGTTTTTGACAACTCTCAATTTCATAGCACTTCCTGCTTTTGATACATAATACATACTAACGTGATCCAACCCAGGAAACATTCCCTGAGTTTGTCAGCTGTATTCAAAGATATCTGTGAACCTTCATGTTACTTTCTGCACAGACTTTTACATCTTTCACCTTGAATGCAAACTACTGAACAACATGTCTCATACTATTTAAAATTCCTAGCATATTACATTCCATTTCTGTTACATGAAAGAAATCTGCTGATAAGAAGACTCCTCTTTCATCATTAATATATTAATTCTTATCTAGAACACTACAACAAAAATTTTTTTTTTAATTTTAGAACAGTTTTGAATTGACTATTCTAATTTCTTTCTTATTATGTCCAAAAAATGAAATTTTATTTACAATACCTTGAAATCAACAGCATCCTTCAAATCAAGATAATATTCTTCAACTGCAAAAGGTTTGCCTTTCACCTTAAATACACCAGCTGGATTCAGGCCATAATGAACTGGAAGTGTAAAGTAATCAGCAAGTTCTTTAGAGTTGACAGAAGCAGACATCAATATTACCTGTCAAAAAATGTATAGCAAATGTAAAACACTAATTTTAACACAAAATGTCCTGCTACATGGGAATCTCTACTTGAAATCCACTTTAGTACAGTGGTAAGTGTCCCCACCTGTCGTGTGGGAGACCTGTGTTTGATTCCCCCCAGGGAGACAGTGTTAAGAGTTGGACTCGATGATCCTTGTGGGTCCCTTCCAACTCAATATTCTGAACTCTGAATCTTTATGTTAAAACGGTCCAATTTTGGTTAACCTAAGCACATTTAAGACAATCAAACCCAAATGCTTATGATACCTTTTCTCTGTGTGCTAGCTAGGGTAAGCACCTGTAAGAGAATGGCTAAGGCTAGATGCCTTGTGCAGACAACCAAAACCATACGATACTCTTGACAAAATGCCAAAACAAAAATGCCATAAAGTAAAGACCATCCCACTTCTAAACTGACAGGAAGGCAAACTACTGAGGTGGGCATTGCACCATCGTGCTCCCCTCCAAGCACAGGTAAAGGCACAAGGTGCACACTGAGAGGGTAGACTACACCATAAAATCATTTAACACGACCCCGAAAGGAGAAATCTGAAAGGAGATACAGTGAATCCTCTCTGTATCGCAACTTCTCCTTCAAGACCTCGCCCATTTGCGAAGCAATTTTCTCGCAATTATGCTTCAGCGGTCCGCGAGCTCAGCTGGCTGAGACATGTGCAATTGACTCTGCTCTGCCGAGGGGCAGTGCCACGGTGGCTGTGGGGCGGGACTCACCCTGCCCTGCAGGGAGGGGTATTGCAACGGCCCACAAAAGTGAGGCAAGCTGTGTGCTGGGAGGGCACAGCTGTCGCTGCGCCAGGAGGAGGCTTCTGTTCCCCCACCCTCTGGGACCGTAAAGGCAGCACTGCCTCTCCCGGGACCAGTGGATGTTAAAGGGCAAGAAACCCGACCTCCCCACCCCCTGCCACCCGTGGGCTTCTCCCGGATGCTGCAGTCGCTCCCACAGCCTAAATCCTGTGCTGCTTCCCCCCCCAACCCCAGTGATTGGGGCCCGTGTGTGATATACTGCAGCTCGCAGTGGCGTTTAGAGCCCTGCCCCACTCCTGTGTGCTCCACTGAGACCCAGCACAGCACCACCACAACACATGCCATTCCTTGTTACTCAAAGCCCAGTCAAAGCCCGGGCACCGCTGCCTCTACTGGGACTGGTGGATGTTAAAGGGAAAGAAACTCCCATACCAACACCTCCCCCCCACCATAAGTGCATGGGGTGTTGCAATGTTGCAAAGTTAAGGTTTCTCCAGGCCCCAAGAAGGCCGACCAGAGCTCAGCAACACCCCTTCCCTGCCACGGAGACGGGGCAAGCACACACGGGCTGGCACGGGTCCCCCGGGGTCGGGCCAGGCCAGGGGGCTGGGGGGGGAGCAGCGTGGGGTTTGGGCTGCGAGCACACATGGTCACAGCAGCCGCTCAGAAACAGTTCCCTTTGCTCGCCTGTGCCGAGACAGACCACAGGAAGGAGCGGAAAATTGTCCGCAGAGCCCTGGAGTTCCAGGGGGCAGGGCAATGGGCATGGCCTGCATGCATATTAATGACCTGCAGTTCTTTGCGAGTTTAATGTTTTGCGACGGCCTTGGCCTGTCCCTTTCCTCACGAAGGGGGAGGTATAACTGTATTCTGCAAATATTACATTAAATCTGTCCCACTACAACACCTACTGTCTCATGGCTCAACAGTGGCTCACCCAGATCGGGACAACTGGTTAAATGCAACCTTCTCTGATGGCTACTGTCACAAAATCCAATCTAAATTATTTTAACTGCAGTTACAAGCAAGAAATATCAAAGTACCCCTTCTTCTAGGCAATCTTTATAATTTGGACTCTAATCTGCATGCAATCCTTGCAGAGTGGAAGAGAATTATATATCCTTTATGGGGCCTGATCACATACCTGAACCAATTCATTTACTCCTGAAGCAGAAATTCAACAAGGATGTATCCCCTACATATCAGAACAGAAGGTAATCCAAGCAGACAGTTCAAGATCACACAGTCCAAGGCCACTTGTACATCATGCAGATGCTAAAGACCCCCACCAGATGACACCAAAACTGTTAATAGTCACTACTTGAAACTGTACTGTTTGGTCTGACCCATCAGAGACACTTGCAGTATCAGGCTCTTTTGCAATAACTCTATCCCATCAAGATCAACCTTAGAACAATCCCATGTCCGCTCTGTGATCTGAAAACAACAATCTGCACCAGCCATCTGCCAGAAAATTCAGCATAGCGTGTAGGTGAACCACAGCAGGTAGTTCTTGTCCTTGTTAGTCGATGCAATGCTGAATTACCTGATGTTTCTGGGGTCTGCAACATACAGATGAAGAAACAAACACTTAATACCTATTTCACATCACTCCAGGTTGTAAATGCTTTGTTTCCCCATGAAACAGGTAACCTTGCACACTTTTGTTTCATGAATCCATGGAGGTTGGGAGGAGAACCTTACATGTTCTGAATGCATTTGCCACATGATAAAACTCCCTTCCTTTACAGTTTTTCAAAAGGAGCAGAAAAGCAATAACATACATAGTAGACACTGCGCTTAGTGTGTAAATTCCAACTCAGTTATCCCTTCTACTCTGCTGAAAGTCAGCAATTGAGTTCAAGCATTCCCCTCACTGCACCATAAAAAAATAATTCAAAGGGACATCCCCATAGTCCCTCAAATGTAAGGCTGTCTCTGGTTTATACAATATGAAAATGTCATCTGCAGAGAAAACAGTAGAGAACATTATAAAGGGGATGAAATTTTCAAGTGACAATTTTGAGATATTTAAACAGAATTACAGAGGAAAAGGAAAAAAAAATTTTAGGAACCTCTAACAGAAAAGATGACCTGTAGGGACTACTGCTATTGACACCAGCCAGATAATCAGCATTAAGGACAAACTCTGCCAGGTGGGAGGGCACTTTCACTGACAGATAACTTGGTGTTTAGACCTTCCAAACATGCTGAGTTGGAATCAATGTCATGGATTGCATATAAGAACAGAGATTCCCTTCCAAAGGCAACAAAGAAAGCCAGCCTAGACTTGAGATGTTTGTTTCAAACAGGAAAGCTCACATTAATTAAACAATTAACTGAAGTACTCAAGAGACACGGTCTCGCAAAATATCTGCAGTCTCAAACAGCTAGATGCAAAGATAATGACTTAACCTATCACTTTTATTTAATTTTTCACAATTTGAGTACTAAGACCCCAAAGAATAAATACATCATGCTAAATGTCTGTAAACTCTGCTTCAGTACAAGGCAAAATGCCTAACATGCAGAGAAAAATCTCAGCCGTGTTTTACTACCAGTTCTGGCCAGCAATCACAACACAACATTCCTTATCTTTTCCTATTTTTCCTTCTTCAAGAAAAAAAAGCTCAGTATTTCCAAGACCTAATGCTGCCCATATTTAACCAAGGATAAGCACTGTCCTCAATACCCAATTCGTAATTCTTGTCAAATACCCATCTTGGATATTTTAGCCTTAAGCAGGCTTTAGAAACTAATGCATTTTAACATGAGGGGAAAAAAAAGTCTCTCAGAATACATTATAGCAGCCAGGAAAAGTGTGCCCTTTAGAATGCTTACTTAGAAAGAGCAGCAAACTAAATGGTATTTTAGTGCAAAATAATAACAGAATAATTTGCAGTATTTTCTTTAAAATATACAAAAACACTCTCACAAGAAAACCAGCAGAATTCAGTTTGAAACCACCATCACAGACTGAATTGGTACACAGGAGTTTACGGGTCACCAAGAGCAAGAAATCCATTTCCTCTGTACACTTATGCACCTGGAAGACATTACACGCAATTTTATTTCAATTCATTTCATCTTCTTGACAATCTCTCAGCTTTCCTACTCAATTTTATGCTTGATTTTTGTTAGTTGGAATAACAACACATTTTCATAGAACAAAACACCTTTAGAGACTGTGTTTTAATCACACTTGAAAATCCCAACAAGGCTGCTCAGATGACTACAGTCATGAAAATCATAGAACAACGACTAGAAAAGCAATCATGATCTCCAGCCAGTGGTTCTACTAGAACTGACAATAACAGCTCAAGTGATACTGATTCTGGGTGAATCAACTGTACTGATAAGATTACAAGTGATCCAGGAAGGGACTATGTGGGTTTGTCTGAAAACTACCCAAGTCAAATATATGTGCCCCATTCCAAATGGTTTCCAGCTATGATCAAAATACACAACTCTCTTTAAAAAATAAAATGGGTTAAAAAATAATTTACATCTAATTCCTTATATATCCTAGCACCTGAGTTTTCCAACTGCTCCCTGCGGGTCAGCAAATAGTTCTTTACAATGTTTTCCATGACAATCATACCCCTTTCTTGAATTACAATTTAAATACTATAAAGTGCAGGACAATCTCTGCTGTAGACATGGGGAAAAAGGTGTCATAGGGGGAAGAGTGAGGCCTAGAATTTTGGCTGGAGAAGCAAAACCAGCAGTCTCAAAAGCTGGGTGCTGCTCAAAGAAGTGGTACGAGCTCATAGCATCAGTGCAAATTAGTGCACACAAGCAAACAAAGTTGAAAAATTCTGCATAAATCCACTCCTCCTGTGTAAATTTTTGTATCCAATTAATAAGTTTTAAAACTAAAGGAACAAATCTATCACTTCTCTATGCATGCATCTTCTATTCACCTTTTGAATCTACATCTAACCTGTATTTCCTTATCTCTGCCTTTAAAATGTTAGGGTTGGCAAAACTGCTAATAAGTTAGCATGCTCAAATCTTTTCCATCAAGATAACTAGTAGAATTGTTAAGGATTTGTGTTTTCTTTCTTCTTTTGTCTGTTTGAAGTCCTAAAATTCCCTCATATGAAAATCTAACTATTTGCTCCATTTTTTTCAGGTTTCTAATGTGCCATTTCAAGTGCATCAGGACAGCCTTCATTGTTACTGTAAAAGTATACCAATTACTGTCTCCCTGCTCCTCAAATATCCAAGAATTAAGTTTTTCTCATGTATAACACCATGATAGAATAAAACGGAAAAACAGAACTTGTAAGAATTAAGACTATCTGTAATCCTGAACTGAGTGAAAACTAGCTGCCTCCCTCCTAGTACACCTAGAAGGACAGGTTCCTGAATTCCACAAAGTAGATTTCAGAAAACATTTCAAGGCACCTATATCAAAAGCTAAGCAGTCACAAAAACCCTCCTCACATCCTCAGTTCTAAACTAGTTGCACAAAGGAATGCTTAGAAGCCTCTTTCAGCAAATCTTAGCTCAGATAACTTAAACAAAGCATCTTTAGAAGTAGATGTCTGCTTTTCTGTCTACCGTACAGTAAGAGACAAAAGGGAAGACAATATGAAATTTAAGCTTATTCCAACAACTTGCAAGGAAAATATGCGTGAACCTAGTTAGGCTTTTGGCAGAAACTACTTTCTGAACAACTCCAGTTGTCACATACAGCAATCTTGTCCCTTTTTGTCAAAACGTTCTCTAATCTTAACTAAAAATAGTAAGAAAACACACATTAGAGGGAAACCTGTTTTATGTATTTACAGAAAATTTACCTGAAAGTACTCCAAAATGAAGCACAGTGTAAACCCATCAAAATTATTTACTTAAAGTTTTTAAAGTTTCTGTAGACAAGCGTTCTCAAAGCTCAAAGTTAATCAATTTTTCTTTGGCACAAGTCTAAAAAAAAACCCAAACAACTCTGAAGTTCAAAAAGTATCAAAATTCATTACTGGGGACTTAAGTCCGAGAAGAACCCTTCAAAAGACTTCTAAAGGTACACAGATGACTCTTTCCACTAATATACAGATAATATACAGAAGCAAGAAAAAGATTGACCATGCCTGACCTAAGTGACCAAAGAGATATTTCATCCCACAGAACATCTTGCCCAGAGATTCACCCTTAAGGGGAACCAACTAAGGTTCAGGGAGGGGGTCTGGCAGCAGATGGTTTATTGTTATTCTTTTTAAGAATTTATTGCTGTTACTATATTTTAAGTTGTTTCAGTGATTAAACCATTAGTAGCTCTCTACAAGATCTAGTTTGAGTAGTTTGAGTCTTCTCATCATTCCACCAGGGAATTTCACCAGGGGGTGAGTGAGCAGCTGTGTGCTGCTTAGCTGCCAGCTGGGCTTAACCCATGACAATAACCCACTGTAATTCTACAAAGATGATAGCTGGAGGTTATTAATATTGGCTTAGGTAATCTGTGAGACAGTATCAGATCATAAACACAGAATTATTTTGGGTGTTCACCTCCCAGAACTGAATCTCAGAGATTAAGCATAAAGAGTCTTTTTGTTTTCCAATCTACCTGAAGAAAAACCAAGCCTTGGAGTTGTGCTAAAAACAAGAAATAAAAAAAAAATTGTCCTACTAAAGTATTTCCGCCACACACTATAAATCCATCTATAGAAAAAGAACAGCAGTCAGTAGGGATAACAAGAAAGATCTTTTAGACGGAAAAAAAGCTTGTGTATCTGCATGGGCCTGGAACATGGCAGTGTTGTAAGCAGGCCATAACCTTCGCATCGAATTTGCAAGGCCTCAGGACTAAGGCATGTCAGGGCTGCTCTCCCTGAACCTTTCTTCATCTGCTTTCCTTTTTACTTTGCTTGGCCTAGTTATGACAAATTTAGTGTAGTGCAGGGATATACATAGAGGCCTAGTACAGTAGGGCATAGACCTTGGGAAGCAGAGACACAAAATGTGTCAGGGAGGAAAGTGGATGCGAGGGAACAGATGAAGCAGAAGTCTGGCCCTGAGGATCCCATGCTATAAACAACTCTGTAGTGATCAGTCAAAAATCAGAACCCCTCAGACCTAGAAACTGTTCTTCGTTACCCATAAATCTGATTTTGTACAAACATCTAAAGCACAAAAATGGCATCATTTGTAGCATATTAGGAAGTAACCTCTAGCTGCAGATCAGTGAAGAAACAGAGAGCTCTAAACGCATGTTAGCAAACATATATACATAATACTCTAAGTGGAAGAAAGGAAGACAAGAAAAATAATGAAGCGGAGAGGAAGAAGAACCCAACAAGTATTCCTCCCGGCAAAGAACTCCAGAAGCAGACAACTCTCCATGACCATTCCTACCACTGTCAACACTAGTGTGAACCCACCAGCCTTAGGACCCACAGAAACTCATCTAGAGCACAACAGCTGTTGTCAAACTAATGGGTAAACAATCATCAGAGCAGCTTTTTATGGGTACTGACAAGGAATTGATTAAAGCACCAGGATTTGAGTCAAAAGAAGAAAGTGGCATCAGGTTTATAAGCAGGGGGACAGAACTTGAGTTCTAGGCAAAGTTGGACAAAGTGAAAGGAGGAAACAGATTTAAGAGGAGGGATTAGGTGAAGATTTTCCTATGTTAGGAACAACAGGATGTACACAAAACAATGTGGCCATAACAATATGAAAGGTCCAACAGCCGAGAGGTAAATGTAGTAAAGTCAAATAGATAAAAACACATAAATTAAGGAGTTCAAAGGAAAAATGACAGATTGTAGTTCTCCTGCAACATGTGTGGTGATTAATAATATAGATGCATCCAATGACAAGTATTTCTGTTGGAGACCCACTAGTATTTATAGTTGTTCAACTCTTCAAGTTGATTTGATTACAAACATGTAGCCAGAGACAGCTAGGAAACAGCAATTCCACTTTAAAAGCACATTCTCTAACATTTCTTCAGTAGGCTAGATATGCTCAAAAGTAATCAATAAAGAAGGTACAGTACTTTTTAATGCATTTTTAATACCATTGAAATTTATCCTACAAATCCACCAAGAGTCCAGGATCATTCCTTGCTAATCCATCTGGCAAGGCACCTGGCACTGATTTTCAAAGGCTGGGTAACAGCTATGTTGCAGTGGATAGATTGCTGCATGCAGTAATCCAAAATATATTGGGGAATCTGCGTGCTCTTGCCACTGCCAGTTGCTCCTTCTATAATCACAACTGAAATGTTTTATCAGAGACACTATCTGAAACAATTTTTCAAGAAAACTCCTAAGTCTACAAAACTCAAAACAGATATGAAATATCAACAGCTTCAAAGACCACACATCAAATCCCTGTAAGACACTGTGCCATCTTTTCTATTATCTTCTAGGCATCTGGAGATACCTGGACTCCTAAAAAACATATTAGGAGATCACATTAAAGACTATGGGCACACAGTCACATATTTTACATTAATTCCTATAAAAAGGAAATATAACAGGAAGAAATTTTATACTCTCATTTTGTACAAAAAACCAAAAGCTGTACAAAACGTTTAAAATAGAAGTTGGTCTAAAAAAGAACAACAAAAACAAACCCATAACAAGTACATTAACATTACCAGTTCCCTGTGTGTGGCTGTAGGCAGATCCTCATATTTATGGTTAATTATTGCTATAGGAGTTGAACCACTGGTTTCACACTGAGACAATGAAGTATCTAGTACTAGTAGTATCTAGGCATAAAAATATCCAATAGTAACTTCTTTCAACAGAGGAAGGGAAAAACCAGCAGGAGATCATGATCACAGTATTTGGAAACTTAACTCTTGGCAGGAGTCAGTATCACCCAGTGATAATGGTGACAGGACCAAAATCTTAGTGCCAGCATGAGTTTCTGTTCATGTTGTCTGTTTTCAGTTTGACCATAAAAACAGAAGAACAGGCCTGGAGGCAAGTACAGAAGGGGAAAAACCTAGATAATACTGTGGTAAGCAACAATTTTGCAACTTACAATTAAACAATTTGGCTAAAAAAAAAAATCACCATGAGAAAATCTAAAGTAGAAAAGCTTTCTATTTCAAATGATTGTCACCAAATGAATTATGGTCAACTTTCATAACAGATTTTACTCAGTTTTTATGTTATTTCTCTAAGAAATAGACTAGTGAGAAAAACTTAGTATTCTTTTCACAAAGGCAATAATTACTTAAAAATAAAGGCCATAATGTAAATACTTGGCTGCAGTTATAGCTCCCTTTCTTTGGAAAGGCTGTTACAATCTCACACAGCAGCGAAGCAGAAGCAGGCAGAACATGATCTTTTACCTACGTACCATACCCGGATATGCTCCAAGCCCCCAAACTCCCTTAAAGTGTTGAGGAATACAAACTGCATTATTCTCATATTAAAACAACCCCCCCAAAACCTGGACATTTGAACAAGAGAGCTTCACAAAGCACTGAAAAACAAAGCTCTCCTGAAGCCACATTCTCTAGCAAGAAGGGTTCTTTACCTGGCCTTTGTGTAATGAAACAGATAAAGGTAATCACTGCACAAGGACTTTGTAGTACTAAACATATACAAATCCATAATTTAATAGCATCATCCCTTGAAAATATTAACTGTCCTTTTTAAACTACTTTTGGTCAAGTTTCTAAATATATTCCACAGAAAAATTCATATCCAGCATCCTGTCAGAGCAGCACTGAACAGAGGTTGACTGGCTTCCCTCTGGCACAAACATGTCACTTCTGAGACATCCACAGCTCTGTGTGATTTGGCCAATGCTGGAAGAAACCTCAAGCTGCTGGGGAACAGACCCCGGTGCCAGCAGATTCCTGCTTAAGCAACATAGCCTTCCCACCTCTACCAGGTTCCCCATGTAACAACTGCTATTTCTTAAAGTGTGTTGAAAGTATACAACAGAAGACAGTAGCAATTTTTAGTGGTGCTTACAAATAAGGAGGGAAGGACAAAAAAATTAAATGGTAGGACTCATGTAACAGGCCTCTAATTCAGTAAAAAGACCAGTATATCAGCAAGGTATCATTAGCCTAAAATTCAATTAAGAATTTTGCTTTAAAAAAAGAAACAGACACCAGTATTCACATACCTGCTGAATAAACAGATCAATTTAATCAATTTGATATATAGACTATAACTTCTTTCACAGATGAAACAACTTTTTTCCTAAAATTGCTATTTAAATAACAGTGCTATGACAGCAACATCTTCCCTTCTAAGCACAGAATTTTAGCAAAAAAAAACTTATGCCAGAAGTAAATGGTGATCCAACGTTAGCCACCACCAACATGCAGAGTTTGAGAACTGGCAGCCACACAACCATTTATCAGATGCTGCAAGTACTACAAGCTGTATGGTTTGGGTTTTCTCTTCAAGACATGTCTTCTGTGCTTAAACTGAATGGAACACTGAGTTTGCCTGGGGAACAATACCATGAGAACTCTGAGACTTCTGTCTAGAGCAGACAGTACAAACTTGGGCCTCAGTAAAATAGAAACTTCAGACAAACACTGACATGACCCAAGAAACCCTGAAAATGCCCCTCCTAGCAAACTGAAGAAACTTCTTCTGAAAGCAGTTAGAATCATTAGCGAGGGAAAAAACCCAGACAAAACAAAATGGGGATGGGAGACTTGAGCAATCATCTTAAAAGATCTTCAAGCTTCCACCTTTATTTTTCAGAAGTGAAAGGTGGTGTTCTGAACCATGAAGACCTGCTGCACTTGACCATTCTTGTGAAAAGTTCCAAGGTTATTCTACTCATTTAAATAACCACTGAACCATAGACTCTATACCACACAGTCTAACTACCTTCTACTGCTTAGCTTTGCTGAGAGGGTTTTTTTAATTTTTTGTATTTGATACATAATAAATCCCTCAGTGAGAACTGGCCTTCAGAAGAACAGATCACTTCTGCCAATACAGAGGCACCCACAAATTTAAGGAGCTACAGGACTTAAGAGCAAGAAGGGCACAAACTGGTTTATTCAACTGCTAATACTTTCTGGAAAACATTCTAGGACATGATGCTCCAACCTGCATCTTGGATTCTGAAATACAGAGAAAGCAGGACACTTCCAACCTAAAAATGGAAAATAGAGAAAGCATACAACTGCCCACCATGCTGTCTTCAGACAAGGAAGATATTTCTGTGTATAAGAAGCATTAATGCCAATCCAGAATAAGTCATAATATTAATTTCTCTATCCAGAGAGTGCAAAAATAAATAGAAGGTTCAGTTATGAGAAAATTAATTTGCCTGCTCACTTTCTTTTTAATTATTATAGAAATTGTGTAGCAATATGTTTACTGTCATGACTAAAACAGCTTAATGCCCATGGAAGGAGCAATTTTCCACTATTTCAGTTATTGTAGTTCATATAGCATGGTGTATTCCCCCTGGTACCTGTCTCCTGACTTGACGAGATCCTTTTAACACAAAATTTGTGTTCACCAGTTCTGGGAGAAGAGATGGTACAGATGGATCTTGCTATCTGCCACTCTGCAAATTAAAACGAGCTGCTTAAAACCAAATATACTCCTAAGCACTGGTTAGGTGAGTCAGATGAGATACTTATTACACCACTGATCATTCTTTTGCTGAGCTACAAACACACAAAGTGATTAAAGTTAGCAAGGAAGCTTATAGGGAAGTCACAGGTAACAATCAGGCTCCTACACAAAGCATAAGGACTTCCCAATATACATATATCACACTGCTTCAGTTCAAACATCAAGTACATGAAGTTGCTGACTGAGCCCTAAAGAGTTTAACGCAGACCCTGGGCAAAGCAATTATCCTTCCAGGCTGGGGAAAAGATGTTAACTTGTGTGCTGAAAGATGCTCTCAGGTGACATTAGAATTCTTAAGAAAATACTTGACTGGTGAGACTTCTGTTCTCCACCACAGTCCTCTTCAACTTGCACATATTTTATATATAATACATTTTGATGCATGCCAGGATTAATTTCCCTGGCATGCATCTGTTCTGAATTCAAAACACTTAAGGAGCTCTAAACTTTAACCTTTTACATGTCAGACATTAGGTTTCAATTGCTTCCTCTCTAAGCAACTACTTCACATGGAACTTAGAAGGTCTCCAGAAGAGATCCATTTAACGGTGTGAAAATCATGAAGGCAGAGAACAGAAAAAACTACTGCCATCCATAAAGCTTCATGAAAAAAATTCTATAGGTGTCCTTTTGAAAATAAAGATAAGGATTTTAGAAGCTTTCTGAAGAGCAAGGCTCTATTTCATACAGTTGAGAATTCCCAAAATATTTTCTACAAGATGCTTAAAGTTAGCAAGTGTCCCATCCACACAGAAAGGCTTCCCTCTGCACAACAGCCCATGACCTCACCAAATCAAAGGTGTATCAAGCCTGAAAAAGCCAATACCATTGTGAAACCAGCCTGATGGGCTAGGGAATTACTGCCAATGCTCTACTTGTTAGAGCTAACAGTTTTGACAGAGAATTTTCTTCTACTCTTATTTAATCTCTTCTACTTTCTTTTCCCAACAGTATCACTTACCTCATATTCTGCAGAAGCCAGAATTCTAAATGCAGTTCCCCAATGATCTGTTTTCCCAACACAGAAGCAGATCAGGCATTTGTTTGTCCTTTCGGTATAAAAGCATATGCTTTATCAAAGAAATTAGAAAGCACAAGACTTAAAGTCAAAAGGATTTCATAGATTAACAAGGCACAACCAATACAAACCAAGCAATTTTAGTAACTCTGCAAGACACAAAACAGGCTGTCAATTTGTACAGAAAATACCATCTACAGTGATAACAGCAACTTGAAAAGAGACTACAAAAAGGGTACCAATTCTGAACCTTCAGGGCAAATCAGCTTCTCATTTCCATGTTGTGAAGGTTACTTGTTGATTACATTTGTGGTCAACACAGCTAGACTCCTACATCCTGGTCAAGATAAATCCTTGATCATTTATGACAATTCTCATGTTCTGAGAGCAAACATACACTTCTATAGCAATACAGCTGATAGTTAAGTGCATCTTGGAGCTCTGGAAGTCTGCATGATGAACACATTACTTTTTGAAAGCAGTTTCAAATGTGTAACAACATACACATTTATAATCTATAAAATTTGCAATACAAATCTTGCACTCTCTTACTGAGCTTCTTCATTCTGCTATCCTAACATATATTAGTCAAAACTGATAGCAGTAAGAACCAGGATTTTCTGAAGTTGCTTATTCTCCATCTAGGTGGGATTTGGCAGCTCAGTCTCAATGCCGTAGGAATGTCCCTGTCCTGTCACTATCCAGTTTGTTGAGAGTCAGCCACTGGATCATACACAGCTGGGAGCAGAGCACTGATGAGAGGAGGCAGGCATCAACCCCGCATGGAACAGCTCCTGAAGCAACAAGGCTCCAGACAATGACACAGACTAAAAGGGGGGGGAAGGGGAGGTAAGGGACAAAGGGAAATAGAATTATAATAAGAGTATGTGATATGCCAGTATTTCAGTTATTTTTTAGGCTTGTTTTCTAATTAGATGCTGCTTAAGTTACAACTGGAAGAAGTAGTATTACAAGGTATAAATTTCAAGGGCAAATATTTTAGGGCAGAGCAAGAAACAGGTATTTAAAATTTAAAGTTCCAGGATGACTACGCACAAAGAATTCCTAACAAATCCAAGCTGCTTTTACTGGAAGAACACTGTTAGCATTAGTTCGATTCAGAGTTATGCAGGACACCACTGCTCCTAAATGAAGTTGCTAGCAGAATTCTGATTTAATAGGTGAAGAACATTAAATGATTTATGATACTGTATTTCCTTGCATTAATCAATACCACAATACCATTAAAAAAAAAAACTAAGGAACTTGCTTAGTCAACTTGCTGCTGTACTTGTTTTGCACATGAAAAACTAGACAACACCACATTCTTGAGCTACAACACTGGAAGCTCCTTCCAGTCCCTTTATTCCCCCATTTTCACTTTTCAATACTTCCCCTCCCACAAACTTTATGCAATGTCAAGTGAACAAGAGTATTCTGTGGTTACGTTAGAAGACCAGGTGCACTGCACACGTTGAACAAGGCAACTGCACCTACAGCCTCTCAGATGATGACAGGTCCAAGCAAAGGCTTCAGCTACCTGAGCTCCAGAAGCCACAATTTCTAGAAAAACTCTAATTGTCAGATTTTGACATACAGCAAATGTACACAAAAAGTATTAAGAGAATGACACACAGTCCAGACAAAACATAATTGTCCTTTTCTTGGAAAATCAGCCACATGAACAAATTTAGAAATAAAGAGGGACAGTAAGAGTTTGAAGCTGAGCTGCCCTGACAAGTGAGTCAGCCCCAGACTGCTTTTACCAGAGCTCCTAGGAAAAAAGTGCAATTAAATTTCTCTCTAAAGGCAGTTCAAAGCAACAATTAAGTACATACAGAAATAACACAGATGGGAAATGGGAAAACAGAACAAAGACACAAATCCAATGAGTGGTACCTTTTCCTTGTAGAAATTACTGAAATAAGCCTACAGTTATCAATATAATACACCAGATGTAATTACATTTATCTATACAACTGCATTACACATTGTGATTTCCAGAAAATACGGTGTTTGTCATATGCAACACTAAAACAAGAAATACATAAACAGTAAAGTTTTAGGTTTTTTCAGAGGAGGAGATGGGAGAAAGGCCACAGCGAGGAAAAAGACAGGTATATCTTAGTTTGTGCTGTATTTCTCTTATTTTACCTGATTTGCGGACAAGCTGATCATTCCCAACTGCATCTAGCTCTTGTTCTTTTGCTTGTCTGCATTTTTCAGCATATTCAATTCCAACATTCTCTGCAATAGCCCTTCTGAAGAGGAAAGAAATGACAGAACAGTGCTTTCTAATAAAAGTCATTTATATCTGAGAATAATTGCATTACACAGGAAGAGCAGAGTCTATGTCATGCAGGAACTACTTCAACAAACTTCAGAAAAACAATTCGTCTCTGCATTTAGATACCAGCCTGAGGAAAATGCCACATTAAATCTTTTTGTTTAGACTCAAAAAACCTGAGCTCCTAAAATATCATCCTTTAAAGTTTTAATACCGAGGAATTTCTCTTATAATAAACTACAGTTTCTTCTGAACAAAGATAAAATAGCTGTTTCACCAGTTGTTGACACAATACAACTAGGAAAATACATGTCACTTGCACAATTCCCTTGAAGTGTGGGGAAGCAGACAGGAGGAAACAATCATCTCACTGCTTTCAGCATAAAATTCTTGCATTAGAGTCAAGAGATGATAGTGGTCAGGGAAAAAAAATTAACAAAATCACTTGATCACTGAGTTTTATAGAACTACTATACACAAGCAAATCTAACCATGACATGAATATAACGTAATAAGACTTAAAAATTTCTTCTACAAAAACAGCATGAAGAAACCCACCAGGGAATTCACTACAGAAAAAAGCATGTAAGCAATCAACACATGGTAATTACATCACCAATGAACTTCAATGCAGAAGAGTTTTGAACACAAAAAACAATCCTATTTTTTTAAACAAAATACAAACTAGAACTTGAAATGGTTTTGCACATTAGCAAACTTTGGGGTCTATGTAAGCCTTTACTATAATTATACTACAATAATTCACTAATTCATAGCAAATCTGTTCCTCTGTAGGCATATCCTTGAGACATTTTTATAATGTCTCTGCTGCAGAAGTGTTTATTTCCTGACCCAAGTACTAATAGGCAATGCTGACTCCAAAAATAAAGCTGAAAACAACATGAGACTTTTGACATGGCACTGTGTCACACAGCTCCCAACACAGTAATGCCCAGCACCTTGACACCACAGAGCACCTACCTCCTCTGACAAGGCAAACTCTGTGCCAGCTTGGCTCTGCTACAGACAACTCACTCAGATCAGAACACCCAGTGTTTATCACCTAAGGCTGCCAACAAACTGAGAAATAGCTTCTGATCCAGTTTTGAAAATATCTCCAACATTCACCCACGGCAATTTCCCCCTGGATCTCAAGCACCTCTTAATGCAAGGTCCAACAGGATCACACCCATCTGGACAATGGCTATGCAAGCAACAGCTGCCTCCAACACTTGTACCCCTCAAACCCTTCTAGAACACCTGAGACAGGGAACACTCTTCAACAGGCCTGAATCCAACGTATAATACGGAACAAAATCATACACACAATTTCAGACTGCTTATAACACAGGTCATTCTACAGAAAGAATATTAAACATAAATAAACCCCCAAAATTCAAGGGCAGTATTAAAGTAAAGCACTTGGTAGCTGAAAACACCATAATGAAGTTGGGATGCACAGTCTCACTTCCGCAGCATTATATGCGCATACAAAGCGGATCTTAGTGACATGCAAAACCAGTTCTTTTTTCACTCCCATAAATCTACAGCTTCACTGAGTGCACTGGACACCCATCTT
>WEKX01013555.1:0-26495 GCA_013390025.1 Pitta sordida | reverse complement strand
TAGACACAGAAGAAATTAACAATTTCCTTCATTTAAAAATATTAGGAAGAAACTAATTTATTATTTGGATACATGACATGCAGAGGAATACAAATTATACTCTTCCCCCAATATTTGTGAAATGAGAAACCTGACCCACTGGGGACACTGACAGAGATAACAGAGTTAAAATAAAAATCACCATGGACATTTTACTTTGCAAAGGGGGAAAAAAAGACAGAATTCCTATGTTGCTTTGACATTTGCTTTAGTTCTAGACTGGAATAATTGTGTTTTATTTGCATAGATGTAGGCAGAAAGCACATTTTACACTTGCTTTTGCAAGTGTTCATGCTGGCATACTGCAGCCTTCATAACACCTATTCTTTCATGTTTCTCTCTACTTCCAGTCAAGAAGGAAACAGAAATATTTCCTCTAAATTCATGAACAGTCACAAACATAGGAGAGCATTTAGAGGTCTCTGCAAAATATTTTCCAGCCATAGAATAACACAGTTACAAAGCAGGACAGCAGCTCTGCCTGAGAGCTGCCTATACTCACTGGTGATGGCTAATTTTGTCATATGCATTATTCTCTGTGAGCTAGTACTACCAGCTTATTTGGTTAAGTCAACAGCAATTAAGCTCTGCCACTAGACAGACTTTAAACAAGGTTTCCTTAGAACCAGTTCCCTTTGCAATTGGATTGGGGAGAATACCTGATAGATAGAAATACAATAGCTGTCACAATCAGTTAAGGCAGTGGCCTGTCTGGGTCAGGGTCTTGACAGTAACTGTTCCCCAGGGCAAAGATTTATATCCATCACCATAAATAAGTTTGGTTGAAGTTACACAGTTTAAATGTCTAAGACAGTATGACTTCAGGTTGCCTTAAGAACGTGAATCAGAATCTCTGCAGAGGTGAGCTTGTCAGCTGGGCTACATCACATCAGTAATGTAAAGTCCCCAGGGGCTTTAAGCTTTAACAGTGCTTTCCCAAAGCATTGCTATTAGCAATGCAGTAACTCAAATCAGATCTCAAATAGGACTGAAATCCTATTGTCCTAACGCTGTACAAAATGGTTTAAAAGGTACTCTACACCCAGAAGCTCTTATGTCATAAATTGGTTAGAAAGACAATGGAGAAGAAAGTGGTACCACTGCAGATCCTTGACTGAAAACACTTACATTTTCACTTAAAAATGAAAAAACAAAAAAACCCTCACCACAATAAAACAAAATTCACTTGGTGCAATACCTGAGATTGAGGGTTCCTATGTACAGTTTCTGGCACACTAGACGAAATACTGCCTTATTTCCCACTGCCCATTTTTATTGAGTTTTTTTAAATTATTTTTCCTCAAGATCCTATTGTAACAATAAAAAAACACCTAGTTCTTCATCTTTATTGTGCACAGATCATGTAGCCTTGAATAATATTATTGTTTTAACAAAATGAACTGGATTAGTGAAGGATTAGATCTACAAATCCTTAAATTTACTGAGCAGTATGTCCATGGGGGGAAGAATTTTTTCCAGTGTGTCGTACCAGAATAATTTTTTCACTTCCAGCAAATAATTTTCACAAGCATACACAATTAAAAACCAATAGGCACTTTTGCCTTGACACAAGTTGAATGATGGCAAAGCATAGCAGCAGGAAAGGAGGAATTTGTTCTAATACCTTGATACAAGGTGAATGAGTTGAAGGAAGAGTGGCAGATGTAATGTCTGCCACCAGTGACCAATGCCAGCCTACAGAGATTCTGAAGATATAGATATACTTCAGAGAGAGCCTTAAATAATATTTTTTTGCGTTTAGAGAACAGATTAGAGCGTCAAAGAAGTGATGATAAAAGCCAGAATTTTCCAATCCAAGTTTAAAAAAAAAAACAACAGAGAGATGGATAGGTTGTTGTCCCCATTAAGGTTTTGAATAGAAATTAGCAAGGATCTCAATTTGATTGTAATAGTCAGCGGTTAAAAAACACAACAAACTGTTTGCCATGTACCAAAGTTCATTATGAGAGTTAAGATTTTCCCCCAGTGTTAAAAACTGGTGAATTCTTTCAGAGTATTCTGTGCTAAAGTCACACCAACATGTCTTCTTCCCTCTGTGAATGTTCCCATACTTGAATGTTCCTAACACAAATTCTTTACGTAAATTATATTCCTTCAGTATAGGGTATCTCACTAAAATGTCAGCTATGCTTTCTATTATGCCACCAAACAGGGTTCCCTCTATCCAATGAGGAGTGGTAAGTGCTGCGACAGAGCAATTATTTTCATCTATGTCACATAAACTAAGTCGGGATGCAGCAAATCATCCTCTGGAGTTCTCTCTCTTCACTGAGCTGGAGAGAGACTGGATGATCTAAGACTAAACAGGATCATAGACTGGTTTGGGTTGAAAGGGAGCTCTAAATATCACCTAATCCACTCTCTTTTCTGTGAGCAGGGACATCTATCACTACACTAGCATCCCAAATATGACAATGAATATAAAGTTATTATTTATAAAAAAACAGACTCAAAAATGCATTCTCTCCATGATATTTCTTTATGACAGTGCAAATCTCTGACTATTAAATATTGCTTACTGTTTGTTTGACTTTAACAAATAATTATGATATCTACATATCCATGTACTTTGTTACCAGTTGTTTCTAGGAATGGGTGGCAACATGGAAATCATCTGATGTGCAAAATAATCCAGGCTGTACCCTATGTCTCATAAAGGAATACTGCCTGAGATTACAATTCCACCACAGTTAACTGTGAAGTAGTTTATCTGCATTTCTAAATGCTCTCCCAAATTTTAAGATCCTTTTAAGAAATCCACTTTAGTACAGTGGTAAGTGTCCCCACCTGGCGTGTGGAGACCTGGGTTCAATTCCCACCAGGGAGACAGTGTTAAGAGTTGGAATCGATGATCCTTGTGGGTCCCTTCCAACTCAGAATATTCTGTGATTCTGTGATTCTGTGAATAGACGCTGAATATGTACGTGCCAATGCAAAAAAAAAAAAAGCTGACAACAAAGTACAAAAGAAGTAATGTGAAAAAGAACACCACAGCATTAAGGAAAATTACAGAGGTACCATCTATAGAAGTGCTCCTCTGACAAATCCACTATACTAGGTGATGTGCTTAGGCACGGTCTTACGTATTCTTTGTTTATACAACACTACAGAGCTGCAACATTCACAGAATAGAGTCCATGCCTTGCTTGCTACTCTTTCTCATTTCATCTAATCAAGGCAGTTCTTTTTCAAACATTCAGATAGACATTCATGAGGTCCAATCTTGATGTATTTAAGTATGTATAGGGCTTTGGCAGATGCATAAACAAATATGGTGCACATTTCCAAAGAATGCCACTGAAGGTACCAGTCAATTTCTTTTTAACCTAAGTTATGCAGTGATGAAAAGAACTGAACAAGCACAAAATGCTGGAGATAAAATGTTCAAAAATAAAGATTCAGCTCACACAGATAAGCTACAATACTTCCAGATTTGCCATTTCAAGAAAAACAGCTAGATTTCCTTTCTTGTTTTGCCACAGCAAGACATTAGTGACATTTAGAAAAAACGATCATTCCTGAACAGGGCAGTTATGTTACAACAGAGTTTACAACATTGAGATTTATTTTGGCTTGAGGCAAAGTTAAGATTAAAGAGATGGTGCCGCTCAGACTACAAAGGCTCATAAAACACTAAGCCATTATCTTGACCTTAATATAGAATTTGGGATTCAAGACATCGGTAGTCATAATAGTCTTATATTCATTTAAAATTCAGATACAGTTTGTCACAGTCCCTTTTAGTTTTGATCTACACTACCATGAACTTAAACTGCACGAAGTATTTATTATTTCTTTATTATTTACAAAATTCACAAGGTCTAAAGATGGAAAGCACCAAGTCCCCGAGAAATTCAAGAAGCTACTGCAGGCTCTCCTCTTGTGCTGGCTTTTTATTGTAGAAGGTCAATTTACAACATAATAGAAAACAGTATTACTACAATTTCAGACTTGTCATGTAGGAATATATTTGCAGTGTGCTGAAAACAGATACATTTTCACACCACAACCTTGCAGTCATTAATAAGGAAGATTGCGATCTCTGTTTGCCAGTATGTGTTTCTCTCACAAAATATCAAATCAGCATTTCCTTGAGTATGGAGGGAGCAAAATGAGTTTGTTTGTGGATGCTCTTGGTTTCAAGTCTGTAAAAAACTTGCTAGAAAACTGAAACTTTGGCGGCTTTTGCTTGAAGGTCACTCCAAGTCTGGCAATTTTTAAATTGCAGCAATTTGAACATTCCTGTCAGAACCCCTAATTCACCTGTATTTCCACAAAAGTAAGGATTATTTTTCGTGGGGCGAAACGGCATGAATAAAAGAGAGACCGGCCTTCTGAAGGAAGGAAAGAAAATAGAAAAAAAAGGTATGAAATATTTCGGTAATAGGAATATAATTAACAAAAGCTTGGTGAAAAGACAAACATTAGCCCCTGGGCAATGACTGTTGGAAGGAAGGGACAGGGATATATCAACCTGGAAAACCTGAAGCACCAGGATCAACAAATACTTACTCTTTTTACTTGTCTTCTGGCAGACAAACAGTGGAAGCATTAGCACATATCTGAAATGCAGACCATAAGTGGCAAGCCAAAAGGCTGTATGACAACCCTCGTGACATAAGATTTAGAATTCCAACCATAGTCACAAGTAATAGGAATTTTGTAAGAAGGCTTTTCCTTCTTCAAGAGAAGTTACAAAATTATGGAACAGAATCCCAGTCACTATTGAAAGACACATATTTTTTGACCCTTAATCTAATACACATACAAAGCTGATGTCTCCCATAGCAGGGAGGACCCATAAGAAACAGACCTGGACCATAGTTTTTATCCAGCTTTAAAAACCAGTAAGATTTCAAATGCAGGAGGATATAGTTCAGCTGATTTTCAACAGATTCATTTGTCAAATATGAGTTAAAGCAAAAGGTGTTTCTTCACTCAAGCGGTCAAGTCCAGTTTTGCCTTTTTCTAGTTTTCCCTTTTTATTTATGCCAATTTTTATTCACCTCACTCTCTCTCTCACTCTATTTGCTGCAGTGCATACTCACGCAAAGGAGTGAAAAATTGAAGTAATCAAAGGGTCATCCAAGGATCAAAAAACCTAAGCTGTTGTTTCCAAGTTTTATTTATGTTTATTAAACTTTCTCAACTCATTTCATTATTTTTCTACTTACCCACCCTGCCAAACAACTCTTTGGTGAATAATGAAATAATTCAAATAACAGAAAACCAGACATCTGATTCAATTTCTCTTGGCAGGCAAACAAGAGAGGGAAATACAAGTTAATTATGGGGGGAAAAAAAAGACACACATCCACAAGTATTTTGTAAACCTTCAGCCATCAATATCCAATGATCTCTAGCTCCTTCTAGGTGTTTCAAGTCTTCAGAAAGCTACATGATGGATATGTATCAGGCCTAAAATCTTATTCTCTGTGTTCCTTTGAGTACCTGTCCATGTAAGCTACTACAACTGATGGAATTTTAAAGTCTTTGGTTTTAAATGGTCTATAAAGAACAAAGATGAAAAGTGTCAGAACTGATGTCAGTAAATATTCTTCAAAAAGGAAGGGGAGTCACTATGCCTGGTTATGATGCTATTAATAAGAGATGAATACATGAAACTCCGTATCTTTTCACAGTTTATTAGCAGACAATGTCCAATCATAGTTGCTTCACTGTTTTATCCAAACAAACATCAATTTCAATAAAAATGAGTCTTTCTGATCTCCTCCAGTCACCTTGCCATATTTATAGTACACAATTTTTTGTTCTCACCTGACAGTGCTGTGTCTGTTTCCTGGCAGAAAAAGTTGTTGTCTTAACAAAATGAGTAACAATTTTTAAAGAGTTGGACTTTGGTCACGGAAAGAAAACAAGTATTTGGTAAACCACTGACTCCTCTCAGAATAGAGTCACATCTCTTAATCTAGGCTATGCCTCTTGACCTAGTCTATGGTCTGTAAATTGCAATTAGGATAATGAGATTGCACACACTATTTTTATTCTATGACAGTTGTGGAACAGAATATCAAGCTGTAGCTTCAGTCAGGTTACTTTGGACAGGTTACTTTATTCAAAGGTATCTGGAAAAAGGGACCGTCACAGGTGTATCTTTCCCATGTATTCCAGCCAGAGCCCATTGCAGAGTAAATCCTTTACACCCTGCTTAAGGGGGCAGTGCTGTTGGAATCTTTCAGGCACATCTGCTAATTCTGTTGGCCTCTAATTAACATCTCCATCACCATTCATTCAAGTCACTGTTATAAGAAAAATGAGAAACATATTGGAGGGAAATGTATACTTCTACTTGAGTAGATCAGAGTCACAGAATCACAGAATGGGTAAGGCTTGAAGGGATCACAGTGGGTCATCCTAGAGTACATTGCTCAGGATTCTGTCCAAATGGAGTCACTGGAATACCGGAAAAAAAATCTCTCCCTTAATCTGCCTGTCTGAGTAGTGAAGTTACTGTAGAACTTGTGAGACAAAACCAGTTCTTTCTGCTCTCAGTGACTCTTTCAACGCTAATTTTTTCAATGCCCAAGTATAATACAACTTCTGAACTACTACATCATATTTACATTTAAGACTAATTGATTTTAGTAAGTTGTGTTAGGATTGGGGGAAAACCACCACGAAATATACACTATCATGTTAAATTGATTACATTATCATAAACTGCAAAGTATATTTTTAGCATTTTCTTCCATTTCACTGGCAGAGTGGACTTTACCTGTTGAAAAAGTATGGGCTTTCTTTCACACATTAACATTTTCAAAAGCTTTGTAGTCATTTTGTAGGTTGAAATTTGAGTAAACAGATTGACTTTGAATTTTAGAGCATCCCAGGTGCACGAGACAAGCATGACTTTTGCTTCAGCTGAAACAGGGGAAAACTGCTTATGGGTTAGATCACAAACAAACCTTGACCATGCAGAGTTGGTAACAAATGCAAGTGCAGGTCTTCACTTGCAGTTAAAGGAAAAGAGGATTTTACCTCTGTCTGTGTGACAGAGAAAAGACAAATTTTGGTGGATGTTTTTCCTAGAAAGGCCTATGGGGTTTTTACTGACAAAATCTTGGTCTGTCACCCAGTAGCAATATCAAAAATATCTCCAAAACACTGTAGTTGCACTCATTTATTAGCATTTGAAATTTCTAGAGAATAAACATTCAGCTTGTAAACTTTTTTCCATCTAATGCACAGGTTAGGGAGCTCATTCACTGTATTTAGACATTTTACAAACTCCAGGACAGTATCATTCCTCTGAAGCTACAGTGTATAAGTTCTGTGCAGCTGTGTAATCAAGTAATGATTATTCTTAAAGCAATCAATTAATAGTTCAAGTGTTCTAACTGCATGTCAGCAGCTAGACATTGGAGGCCATTCTTGAGGATCTACAGAACTCAAGGAAAACACTACCTGCAAAAAAGCTGTGACATAGACCTCCATAGCTGTCAGTGTCATGATTTGAACCTAAATGAGTAAGAAGTTAAGGTCCTGGTTATCTACATACTTACATCTGGAAATGAGATAGCTTTAGCCAGGCAAATTCTGGAGGGATTTTGAAAGTCTCTTTGCTCTCAAAATTCACCATCATTTGGATTTCAGGATCGATATTTTTTGTGTATTCATATATCTCAGAAATATTAAGAAGTTTCATAGCTCTCTAATCAAACGTATTCAGCATATAAATCAGTCACCATAAGAGCCTCATGGAATTCTAAGTATGTAAAATTTTTCAATGGGCATAAATAGTAGGAGTAAATAGCACAATCATAAATGTGGCTCTGAACATACTAAAACTTTGCAGTCCAATTATAAGACTTGCTGCCATTTTACACTGATAACCAACTTTCAAGAAACGGTATTGAAAAGAACTGCAGCTCTGTCAGCAGGGTTGGCAAAGCAATAAATCAGGTCAGTGAAGCCTTCACTAGAACAGACATTCTGCGCTCTGATAGAGACATTTTATTTAAATTGTATATAATTGTGCAAAAATAAGAAGGTTTGTAATCTGCCTTAACAAGATTTCCTCAGTGTTTTGGCCAGATATCTGGGAAGTCTTGGGAATCTGGATGCCTTACATATAAGAAATCCATGCAGATTCAACTGAAACTTTACATTCAAAATGATCCTGTGGTATTTGTTGCTGTCACCTTTCACAGTATCTAGATTTTTCAATCTGGTAAAGCTTGCACTTAACTCAGCAAGCTCTTTCTACCTCAGTTGCAACATTCTTGCTGTTATCTATCCAAAGATTCCCTCGGCTTCATTTATCTCCTGTTCTGCTTAGGGAGTTTTAAATCACACATTGGCAGGTATTTTTCAATTTTTACGGTTCAGTCATTGGTGTCCGGTGCAAATGTGCTGCTAGTGACAGACTACTTGACCTAAAATCCCCTCTCTGATGGCCTTCTTAGAATAAAAAGGATTTATGGACCATCCAAGCCAAAGTCTGGTATGGTAAATGCCTCCACCACTCAGCATCTCCAGGGATTTAACCAACAGCAGAGCTAAAAGTTCATTCTGGCATGTGCCCTTGGTCAGCACAAGAAACACAGTCTTAGTTCTTTGGACCGGTCATCAGGCTGGCTCTTTTCATCATTCAGCCAGGAATGACATCATGAGTCACTGGCGTGATGTTTTCCGAACATGTATTAGCATTGTGACTACCCCACCGGACATTTCAGAAGCAAGAATACTCCCTGGAAAGTGCTGCTTGGCTAGCACAGCCTGACGCAAAACCACAAAGTCAGAGATCCACATTGTCCCAGTTTGGTTTTCCTTTCCTCTGGCAGCGAGGTGGTTAGCAGCTCCTGCCTGGGCCTCCGTCGCTGCCATGGAAATCAAGGTCATACAGATAGAGATGCCTCTGTGAATAACATATTTGAGAAAGGGGAAAAAAACTAGTAACAGAAAGTATATGGGCCAGAGCAGGGCCTCTGTGGGAAGCTGAAAGCTATGAAGGTCCGCCCCCCAAGGCCGACCAGAGAATGATCTGTGTACTTTGGGATAGGCTCATAATGACACAGTGGAGCCAGTGCTTAAAAAACTGCATCCTGTGCTGTGACTCTCGGGCAACAGAGAATGGAAGAGCTGTTGCCCCTGGGTCGAGATCTCATTTGGGAAAGGGTCATGAAAGACTCTTCCTCTCATGAGAGAGAGAGCGAGAGGACTTTATGGACGGGCAGAGAGATGGTTCCTACCCTAAACCTGGTCAGAAATACCAACAAGCCTGGTTTTACCCCTATCCCTGTTCCTCCTTTTTTCTCCTCGAAGTAAAAAGGGAATATGAGATCTGTTGCAAGAGAAGGAGGGGTGAGGGGGAAAGGGTTGCCTTTAAAATGATGCTTCTCACATTAAGCTCTGATCTTGTTAGTTAATAAATAAATCCGTTATGTTCCTCACTTATAGTTTGCCTTGTTTTGCCTGTGATAAGTTTTTTTTCCAGTTTTTTTCTCCGGGAGAAGTTGTGGGTGAGTCTCTGGCCAGGGTCAAACCACGACACACATTTAGAGACTACAGCTAACCGGATCATCTTAGGGGAAATACAGGAATATTTTGCAGCTTTGATGAATTGATGTTTTAGGACCTTTTTCTTTTAAGAACTAGAGCTTTTTAGAATGAGCCCGTGGAATAATTAGGTCTGACAACACTCATCCCATTTCAGTCTGTTTACTCAGTTACCCAAATTATGAATCAATGCTTACTCTTTCTCATTCACTCTCTTGAGAATCAAAATTAGAAAATATTACTAAGCATCACTCATGAAAATATGACACTCCTGGGAATGGTCTGAGAGCAAGTTCTGTTGTATAAACACGACAGTCATTTTAATGTCCCCTAAACAATAGCTGGTATGAAAAATAAAAATAAATTATTTTATTGATTTCCTTGATTATTTTCAACTCCCAAGGTATATGTATTATCCAAAATGTTTCAGCATAGATACTCTGTGAAGAAAGAGACAATGATTTACATCAAAATATTAGTTGCTAATGGAAAGAGGATTTAACCTTATGAAACCATGTTATAGTGTTTTTCTTCATTCATTGTGTCAATATGTATAACTCAGTTCTCAACAAAAATCAATTAATATATTGACATATTTTGTGACATACTAAGCATTTCTTAGACAGTTTATAGCCACAAGGCCTTGAATGAAATGAGTTAGAAGTCTTACTCAGTAACATAAATGTCCTCCTATGCATCAAAGAACATTTTTCCTTGAATACCAGATGAAGAATGGACTTCCACTAAGCAAACAGCATGTTACCTGCTTTTGACATGCATCTCATACTATGTCAATTCGATTCCGGCTGTATATTCTCTTTTTGCTGTCTCCTGTTGCCCAGAGGGAGCAGCAGCAAAGCCTCACAAGGGCAGACAGGAGCAAGGAGCTCCCAAAGGGCTGTGGTCAGCACAGAAGTGGAACAAGACAACTATAGGTCTAGTGCTGCCTGATGTCATCTTGAGTGACAACAAAAAAGTGAAAGAGGGCTAAATATATGACAAAATTTTAACCAATATGTCTGCAGAGTGAAGGAATAAATGGAATAAATGTTAAAAGGCAGCAATCAAATTCTGCAAGAATTCAGTACCATACTCATTTTTAAAGGTATTAAAATAAAGTGCTTGAGTATCATAGATGAAGTACAATACATCAAAAATTTACTATCTTCCTCCCCATCCTGAAATATATCATGTAACTCAGGAGGGTTCCCATTCCCTTTTGGGAGCATACTGGTTGTTTTCCAGATTTATAGAATTTTATTTTTCAAAATTAGAACAGCTGCTGCTCAGCTACAGCAACCCAGCACTGCACTATCCCATCTGTGACATCTTTCATTTCCTTGAAAATTACCTTGGTACCATATTAAATGGTGCATTCTAACCCCAGGGTTCCCCTGTGCCCTTAGACAAGACTGATACAACAGGAAAAGTAAGGAACTTAGTGTTTCACATTTGAGTGCTTTGCTGTAATTAAAATTATTCTTGTACATGAAATCTAACTACCAGTCATGACTTCTGCTCTGAATCAGTAGAGTATAGAATCGTAGAACAGTTTGGGTTGGCAGGGACCTTTAAATGTTATCCAGTCCAGCCCCCTACAATGAGCAGGGACATTGTCAACTAGATTAAGTTTCTCAAAGCTCTGTCCCACCTGACTGAATATTCCCAGGGACAGAGAATCTGCAGCTTCTCTGGGCAACCTGGTGCAGTGCTCCACCACTTCACTTAAAAAAATCATTTTCTCATACCTAGTCTGAATTTATTATGTATTATCTTTCCTACAAGACCTTCCTTTTTTCCACCCTTAAACTATAACAGCTGTACCATTATCACAATGCTTTCCCTGTCCTAGGGCACTCCAACCCCTCAGCCATGCAGCAGAGATGATCAGATTTCAATCTGGCAGTATCCAGCATCCCAAGATCCCCAAATGATGCAGTAGGTATCAAGACAAGAAGACCTCTCTCACAGTCTAGTAGTCATCATATTGATGTGTGCTCATCCTCCTACCAACATCAGACCCCAGAGCTGTTTTTCTAAGGACCTGGATTCTGATCCAGCTGATGAAGTGAGCTTGCCGACAAAACTAACAAAGCTTTTAGAAAGCTTTTAATTTCCTCTGTGGTATTCCTCTGCACTGACTGATTTTTTTTACATCCCAGTCTCTGACTGAAGTCTTGAGCAGCTACATTTTTCTTTTTGTGTGTATGCTAAGCTCCTCTGTGGAGATAGATGATTCCTTCGTTCTCCTGAAAAAAATTCTTCTGAATAAGGAGTTGCATACATTCAACCTTTCCAACTTCAATTCATCTACTCATTATCTTGAAGGTCATCATAAGCTTTCGATAAAGGAAAACACAGCATTTTTGTTTACTATCACTTCGTTTCCAGGAAGCATTATGTGACTATTACACATGCAATAAACTGCTTCATTTTGTAGAATTCAGCCTGAATTTCCAAAAACACCCAAGAGATTTAAGGAGCCTTGACTTTTTATTTCCAAAAGCAAGCTACTGCAGGTAATAAGGGGTCTTTAATCTTAACAGCACTGATCTGCTATTTCCTCACATGTAGAAGGCGGCTGTCCACATCTACTGCTCTCATGTGTCTTCATCACTTATGTACATCTCTCCCAGACTCTAGGTCAGGTACACAAAACCAGATCATCTTATTTGCAAGTTCCTTTGTATATATGGACTCAGAATGTCGTTCAGGCACAGGTAGAGGGGTTCAAAGTATAATGAACAATACAACTGAAGGAGTCCTTGTTTAAAACTGTAAGTCATGCACCCAACAGTTAGGTGAACAAAGCTCAACTGAGGTCATGATAACTCAGTATGTGTTAAGAAGTCATATCTAAAACTAATTACTATGAGTAAATTATGCTACATACTAATTGCATCACAAAAACATGATAGTTTGCCTGGAGGTGAAGCTGAAATGTTAATGAGTTGCAAAAATGTCTAAGTGAGGAAGACGTTTTTTTCACTTAGACCATTTTTTTGCCTTTAGTAAGTTTAGCAATAAAATTCCCTTTCATTTTTGTCATATACTGTTCCATGAGCTATATTGTCTGCTTTCAAGTTTTATTGTTAAACTTATGCTGATGGTAATTTAAAATCTCCTAAATCTCCATTTTTCCAGCCATAGTTGCTATGGTTACATATATGCCAATATATACCTTAGTAAAAGGAGCAAAATCATCTGACTGCTCACCTTGTAAAAGGAGGGCATTATGTTCCACAGCTAAAAGCATGACTGAAGATCATTTTACCTGCTCCATTTCAAGTCACTGGAAACCAGATCTAAGCTCCATGCCTCCTTCCCTCCATCTCCCATAGACCTCTGACCAGTACAAAGATTGACTACCCTGCTGCAAAGATTGACACCACTGCTATCTCTACAAGACCTGTAGTACCCAACAGGGAGGCAGGATGCCTGCATTTGCCAGGTTTGTGGGGTGGATGCCATGCCTCAGAGTGGAGTTCTGCTCCCTCATTGGGAGAATTTCAACCATTGTTCCCCTTTCGCTCTTTATCACACTTTCACTGCGTAGTGTTCTGGTCTAAGGTATATGCACACTGTGTCATCTCCAGTTTTGCTGTATTTTGGAAAAAAAAAAAAAAAAAGAAGAGGTTGTTTCCCCTCCTTTCCTCACAGTTCATTAACTTTGTAGTTGAGATTTGTCTTCTGGTTATTGACTCAGACAAGCTTTAATTTTCAAAAACGCCCAGGCCAGGTCATGCAGGCTATTATTCAGTTCCAGGGTCAACACTGAATAGTCAAAACTAGTCAGATAGGCCATATTTTGGAGGAAGCAAGAAAAAAAATTCTAAAGGGATTTTGTGATATTGTTTCTTTATAGCTCTTCTGTAGGCAGCTAAGCCACTCATTCACTCCTCCACAGTGAGATAGAAAAAAGGATCTATAAGAGCAAAAGGTAGAAAACTCATGGACTGAGATAGACAGTTTAATAAGAAAAAGGAAGAAAACACAGGGGGAAAAAAGTGACAGAAAAGAACCAAAACAAAACAAATAATTGCGTACCATCAGCCAAGCCTAGCCAGTCCCCAAGCAACAGCAGCCCAGATAAAGTTCTCCTAGAGATTTTATTGCTGAACACAATGCTGTATGGTACAGAAGGTTCCTCTGGTCACTTGGGGTCAACTATCTTCACTGTGTCCCTTCTCAGCATCTTGTATACTCCCAGCCCCCCCCGGTGTTGTGAGATGCAGAAAAAGCCTTTACTCTGTGCAAGAGATGCTCAGCAATATTGAAAACATCCTGGTTGTTATCAACACTGTTTTCAGCACAAAACCAGAACACAGCCCCATAATAACTCCTCTATCCCAGCTCAAACCAGCACAACAGCATTTCGGCATTTCTGTGTTCCTGAATATCACAGTGATTCAAGTCAGCAGTCATTATTTGAAGATTAATATTTTTGTTAGTGTGGAGCAAAAGTGGTTACCTCTCAATTACATTTACAATTCAAGATCAAATTCTGTAGCATTAGTACAAGGCATTGATCCTAGCACAAAGAGCATAAGCGCATGTGAATTGGCTTCACATCTCCCAAGAGAGAATGCAATCCTCTGCTTGTCTTGCAAAATTATACGGTTTTTTTTCATAAATGAGCATAGATCTCACCAGAGCATAAATCAATTTTTAGCAGACTCTAACTGGAGTGGTTTCAGAGGAAAACATTACAGTAATTTGTCCATCAAAATTATTGAAGCTCCTTCCTATTGCACACAGAGTTAGCCCTGGACAAACCTCAGAGCAGAGAAGTTCCACAAATAAACTATTTCTTCCTGCAAACCAAAATCCATGGCAAACCATAAAACAGAACCTTGCAAGCTGAAAGGACCAGGCAGAGGAAGAAAAATTTCTTCTTAATAACAATTTCCGTGACCAGGTAAATTATGAATATGCATGTGCTACCTCTTTCTTATCATCAACAGAAGTGAAGCAGTAAGAGGAACCAAATTTTGAAAACCCCTCTCCCCTGGGAAATCTCCACTCTACATGTGTTTATGCTCTATTGCAGTCTCATGAAAATTAGTATTAAGATTACACTGTATTAACACATTTGCACAAAGCCTGAACAAGAAAAAGATAGTCATTACTGATATTAAGCTGCTGATATTTAAGTAATTGCTTTTCTTTATCAGCCTTATTATCAAATGATCTTGTTACAGCTCTAGAATTACCTATAATCACTTGCACAGAGAGGATTTTAAGACTGATCTGAAAAGAGTCATTAAACATTAATTAAAATACTTCATGTACACTCTGTATTTGGTTTGACAGTTTGCAGGAGCAGCCTGTTAAACAATCCCTCCTAAGTGCTGAGATAAAACAAGGTGTATCTGCACTGAGTGCACCCCTGGGAGCTAGAAACATGACTTTGGTCCATTTATAAAGTTTTCTCATTAGGGTTCAATTCAGGAGCAATGCCACAATGGTAGTTAAAGAATATTCAATCATTCATGACAGAAAAGCTAGACTGACATTGGACAAATGGTGTTTGATTATTACCAATCTATCATGTCAGTTAGCAGCAGGAAAAGATACATTTCAATTGATTTCAAAAGACTGCTGTGACAAACGCATTCAGGGAAGCTGGGCAGCAACAGATTTCAGGTCCTGATTAATCTGGTACACACAAAACTGCATACCCCAGTCTTTTCTAAGAACACAATACACTCTTCAATTGAAAATTTGAGCAGCTACATGACCAAATACTGGATTATTTTCTTCCCAGCCTTTTATTTGATTAGTCTGTTCTGCTTTCCAAGAGGTAGTGGTTGCAACATTCATGAAAAAAATCTGGATTTCTACTCATTTGTTATATTGTTACCACAAATCAGAAGCAAAACTGTGTCTTTGAGAAAATGAACCAAAATACAATAATACCTTGGTGCATTGTGACCACTCCATCGTGACCTCACTGATTTGCGAGAAATTTTATCCGCAAATCTGCCTATCTGATTCACAGAGCTTCCTGGCCGATGCACGCACAGTGCCTCTGCTTCGCTGAGGGGTGGCGCCAGCGCTCCCTGTGGGGCAGGACTAGCCCAGCCCTGCGGGGAGGGTGCATGGTGCCTCTCATTCCCACGGCACCATGCCCCGATCCCTGCCCTGCTCCTGTGTGTCTCCATGCCCAGTCCCTACAGTGGAAGGTTCATGCCACAGTATGCCCCGGGCAGCCGCTGAGACCCAGCACAGCACAGCCACAAGCCACTCTGTCCCCTGTTACTCTAGGCCCAGCCAGGGGACTGACCTCCGCCGGGCGCATGTTTCCATGGCTACAGGCGAGGAAGGCGATGTGGCCTGTGCCCAGGGACCGAGCATCTTGTGCACCTGGTAATGACGTAGCCCTAGGGGAAGTGCCCCATGAAAGTGGGGCTGGGATGGCTGTAGCAGCGGTGGGGCAAGCGCTGTATGCTGGGACAGGGCAGCCCATGCCGCCACCGCAGCTGCTGTGCCAGGAGGAGACCTCTGTTTCCCCATGCCCTCTCCCCGCTGCAGCAGGGGGAAAGGGTGTTCTGCTGGGTCCATAGGGCCAGTGCTGCCTCTCCCCGGACCAGTGGATGTTAAAGGGAAAGAAACTCTAACACCGACACCACTCCCCACCATAAGGGGCACCAGGTGTTGCAGTGTTGCAAAGTTAAGGTTTCCCAGGCTCCATGAGCACCGGTCAAAGCCCAAGGACATCCCTTCCCCACTGCAGCCCCAGAGCTTCCCCCCCGTGGAGGCAGGGCAAGCATGAGTGGTGGTAGCAGCTCAATAGCAGCTGTGGAAGCAGCAGCTTGGCCAAAGAGAAGCCCAGGGATTCTCCAGGGGTCTCCCCAGGCAGAGAGGGCTCAGAAATGCTTCCCTTTGTTCCCCTGTGCTGCAAGAGTCCATGAGGAGGAGCACTAAATGCTCCCCAGTTCTCCTCATTGGCTGGGGTGGAGTGATGTGTGTAGCCTGTATGCATATTAATGACCTGCACGTGTTTGTGAATTAGATGTTTTGTGACACCCTGACAAGACACGTTCCTCATGAAGGGTGAGGTATTACTGTATCTTGGGACTGTAAGTGCCAGCTGGATTACATTTGAGAAAGAAATTACATCAACCAGTCTATGTCCGATGCATGGTGGAAAGGGAATGTTACCCACTACCAATGAATGGCACAAGGTACCTCCAACTGCTTTGAATATTGCCAAGGTCTATCGATGGATCTCTCTTTAATAAGCAGACCTGATTGTCAAAGAAATACCTCCACTGAGTTATTTTTTCCCTTGCTCTGGACACTGCTAGTGACACCTGGTGTGCAATGTTTTCCAGAAAAAAAAACACATAAATTTTGCCACGTCTCTGTGTTCCCAGATTTGTTTGTTGACTTTACAAATCTGAAGGAAACGTGAAGTAAAAAAAATACATTCAAATTCGACACTTCCCAAGCAGAGAGTACTTATACTATATGTGATTCCTTATAAATGTTTCCATTCTAATAAGGAAACCCACAGAAGTAGGTTTATTTGTTTCTTAAGATTATCAAGTGATTAAAACCAGGAGTTGTCCTTGCAGGCATTCCCTTTTCTCTCCATATGTGTAGGATAGCCAATCATTTAAGATCTTCTCTACATAAGATACCACAGAGAATCTAATATCTTCTTATTTATTGGTCCTTTAAATATATATTCTCAAGGGTGAGGAAAGGAGGGGACAAGGGAAAATCTCTTCTGTGCCAATCCAGTTAGAACCACGTGATTGGGGAATATTACTGTATGTCATGGAAGACTAAGCACAAGAACTCGTAAAATACACAAGCTCTTTCATCATCCTCCTTTCACATTAACTCCGATGGTTTGAGCTATCAACAGAAAGTGTTACCCCTTTTGCTAACGTGACTAATGATTAACTAAGACTGTTTAGCACTGAGGGAAGTATTCCAAAAATTAATGAAGAAAGTGTGAAAAGAAGTTTGCTAACTTCTTCATTAGCTGAGGAATTTGAGAAAAGAATTAAGTCTAACAGTAATTGATGCAGGAGAATTGAAACAGGAGAATTAATCCTATGGTTCAAAGTCTTGTTCTCTGATGCACCAGTACAATTGCAGAAAAACATCTTTTGCCTTCACACTGGGAAAGTAAACCTGAATGTGAATTAATGCAAGTCAGTCTTTCATTGGAATGACTGTATATAGAGACCTTTTTGGCACTTTTAGCACAGTTCCTCCTTCTGGCAACTGGCAAGAAGTTTAACACTGTTGGATGACTCCAAATAGACTGATCCATAACAAAAGCTTTGAGAATCTATCTAAATTTCAGATAGAGTTTTTGAATTATCTATTGTAAAGCAGAAAAGGAAGCATGCAACCAGTTTCCTTCCATATATGTCTGTAGTTGTAGCTTTCTCACTGAGATTACAACTACATCTAAATGTTTGGAAGCCTGATTTCAGACTTTTCTTGAGATGGGTTTCCCAGTACAGACATCTTTATTTCCAGCTGTAATGGCATTAACTTCCAGAAAAAGAAATCACCAGTTTGCCTCACAGTGACACTGAGCTGCAAGGTCTAATCATGATTAGCTAACAGGATGCTGAACACGGTTTCTCCTGGTGTAGTAAGGCTATAAAATCACAATCAGAAGCACAGCAGCCATTTATTCTTCAGAACAAATTTTGCACTTCAATAAGCTTTTACGGATGTTTTCAGTGGCACTGTTCACGAAGTGAGGGGCTGCTCAGTGAGAGTAAAGTAAGCAGAAATGAGATTTGTGATTGGCACTGTTCTTGTAGTCATACCAATTACAGAAAGGCATCTTTCTCTGGTTGGTTCTTATAGGGGGTTCCGAGCACATGTAAAAACAAAACTGCTGAACTAATTATTTCACACTTCTCATAAGAACAAAAACCAGATCTACCCTTGGGTCTGAAGTCTTGTGTGACAAGTTCCGGTCCATTTACTAAAAACCTTTGTCATATGGAATTCATAACCACTGTGGCAGCTTCAGTTAAAAGTGTATATTATAATCTGTCACACAACATAACTATTACACAAAAATGATATTGCTGTATATTTTCGTGAAACATGGGCAGGCAGCGGAAGAGGGAGTGAACTTGCATAGGGCAGTACAGCACCTGAAGTGGCTTTGCTGTCTCAGACCATTTGTTGAAAAACTTACTTTGAAGTTAATCACATTGCTTTCACCTCAATAACCAATGTAGACCCTGAATGTTTAATTATGCTACTGGTTTTATACCTAATCAATCTTTTTCATTAAAATCCAGTGAAGCAGACAACTGAGATAATTACTGAAGAATCATCTTAATTAAAAATTTTAGCCTCTAATTAAGAGTCATTGTTTACCTCATCAAAAAGCGATTAGGATTCAGGACAAGGTTGCCCTGTTCATTTTGTTTTCACCTTTTTTTTTTTAAAGTTTTGGGCAAGCAGAGCAATACAAGATTTTATGTTACAAAAGGAATTATTACAGTTCTGCCATAAAAAAAGGAGAATATGTACAAGCCAAGGTTACCATTTGTCAGAATCCCCATAGCATATTTACATCCAGAGTAATTGCAGAAAATGTTTGCACATAAATTGACACTGCCTTGGTTCTTGAAGATTAAGTAATGCCTATACTTAGAACAGACATGACCTCCTAAGTTATTTCTTTATTGCTTTCCAGCTACAGTGAAGATAATTTCAAAATCCCTCAATACACCTGTCCTGCAACCAGCAACTTCCTTCTGCTTTTCACTGTTGTTTTCACAAATGTCTGACACTGATTGAAGTCCATGAAGTCTACTCCAATGTCAGAAAAGTCCAGTCAGAACTTCAACCAGGGAAGTAGACCTGGGAAGCAGTTAAATGCCACAACTGAAGATGTGGATCTTCATAATGCTTGCACTCACTGCAAGGCACCAGCACCAGAGGCAATGATGCCTCAACTGACAAAATTAATCAGGAAAAATTATTATCCAGTCCTAACACTAGCAGGTTTCCCCTCTCTATATATTCCAATACAGAGGGAAAAAACCAAAGACATCTCCATATGGGAGGTTTTTACCACCTTCACTCCAGCACGGAANTGGTGAGTTGGACTAGATGATCCTTGTGGGTCCCTTCCAACTCATAATATTCTGTGATTCTGTGATTCTGTGAAAAGGAATTATTACAGTTCTGCCATAAAAAAAGGAGAATATGTACAAGCCAAGGTTACCATTTGTCAGAATCCCCATAGCATATTTACATCCAGAGTAATTGCAGAAAATGTTTGCACATAAATTGACACTGCCTTGGTTCTTGAAGATTAAGTAATGCCTATACTTAGAACAGACATGACCTCCTAAGTTATTTCTTTATTGCTTTCCAGCTACAGTGAAGATAATTTCAAAATCCCTCAATACACCTGTCCTGCAACCAGCAACTTCCTTCTGCTTTTCACTGTTGTTTTCACAAATGTCTGACACTGATTGAAGTCCATGAAGTCTACTCCAATGTCAGAAAAGTCCAGTCAGAACTTCAACCAGGGAAGTAGACCTGGGAAGCAGTTAAATGCCACAACTGAAGATGTGGATCTTCATAATGCTTGCACTCACTGCAAGGCACCAGCACCAGAGGCAATGATGCCTCAACTGACAAAATTAATCAGGAAAAATTATTATCCAGTCCTAACACTAGCAGGTTTCCCCTCTCTATATATTCCAATACAGAGGGAAAAAACCAAAGACATCTCCATATGGGAGGTTTTTACCACCTTCACTCCAGCACGGAAATCTGTAGAAATCATGATGATGTCAAACTGAAAGAATGAGTTCAGACATGCAAAATGTATAGCCGAAATTATTGCTAATAAGCACTGATCATCTGCTACAGACAAAGGAAAATATGTTAGGATCGGCACTAAACCGAAACCAAGCCTATTTTCTAGAAGCATCTTACTCATATTTATTTATCTACTTTTAGTGGCATCCTGCAGGACACAGTATAAGGAGCAATACAAATCTCCAGTTACCGATATTTTGGAAAATTACTGACCCACACTTCCCAAGAGGAAATGAGAACATCATATTAACAGTATCGGGAATTGGGAAGATAGTATTAACAGGATCGAGAACTGTTTTTCACGCAAGTTCTTTGTAACCATTTAAGGAAGTAAGGATAGAATGGATAGCTGTAAAGAAATTCAAGTAAAACTTTCAGGTACCATGGGATGTTGACAATTTAAGTAACAGTTGCTTGTACTTGCCAAGAATAGAAGGCAACCAAATATGGTTTAGAAGAAAGTATCAGATTCTAGGTTTGTTTTAAGATGGAGAGTGAAACAGAGAAAATGGAAGACATTTAAAAGAAACTACACAGGATTAAAAATAGCAGCAGCTACTGCCTGATTTCAGACAAGAGCTCAGCTGTTCTAGCTAGTGTCAGAATTTCTTAATCAGACATATTTAATTTAGCAGTATAATAAAGTCTGCTTGCAGGAGGCTGAAAGAGGTTGTGCTCCACTCAACAGGTAATTTGAGCCTGCACACCTGAGTGGTAGGTAACCAGTTGCACTGCTGGCACACCAATACAGAGAGATCTTAGGGCTCTGAAATGCCAGCAGGCATTTCAGGCATTCCCATACATTTGTCTGGGAAACACTCACACAGAGGAGAAGCAAGATAAAAAATTAAGTCTATGGGTGCAACTGGGCAACCTCACTGAAGTTTCAGTTGACCTAATCTAAAACTTAGATCTTCAACAAAATTGTGTTTACCGTTCTGGGATGTGCGTTCGATCTCTGTACGGGTGTTAGATGGTGAGTTGGACTAGATGATCCTTGTGGGTCCCTTCCAACACATAATATTCTGTGTGAATCTGTGTGTGTGTGTAAATTGTCAGATGCTGACTGTACAACTTTCAGTGCACAGGTATTTCTATTACATTGTCACTGAATCCACCAAAATCTCTTGTCCAGTAGTCTCAAGCCCTTCAGGTAAAACTCATTCTTTAAGAGTGTTCAGACTCTGGAGATTAAGTACAAAACATTACTCCTTCTCACTGGAATGAGTAAACAAGAGAAGACACACACCAAGCCTAGATATCAGGGAATTCAGATCCAATACAACATTTCCCATTTCTGATCCCAAGTAAATACGGGATCTCATCACTAGGATCTTGCATGTAGGGGAAGAAGAACAAAGAGTGAGAATGCATCACGTATTTTAGGCGCCTCAATAAAGAAACAGGCTTGTGACCTCTTACCTGAAAGGAAGAGCAAAGCATTTCTTTCCAGCCAAGTTTTGGGTTCTTGCCTACCTATGGTAGACAACAGGAAGTTTTCAGTGGGAGCATAGGCACCTCTTCACTCAATTCTTAGGATGTTCAGTTGCTAGCAGTTCTGCCTCCCTATGCACTGCAGGGGAGTCCATCTAGCCTGATTTTACTACAGAAACTTTTGAGTTAATGAGTGAACAAGACTAGTCCTTGTAAAGCTAAGCCCTATCCACCATTACAGAATTAGCTGTGAGTCACTTTTACCGGTTACTTTATACTGTGCCACTATTATCCTTTATTGTAGTCACTAATGGAAAACACATGCCAAACTAGTTACTTATGACAGCTGTATGAAAGTGACATAAAACAGTCACGATATCTTGCCACTGACCACTCATCAAATTTCAGGACATCATTTTAATTGGTGGAATTCAATTAATTTATCCCTTAATTATGTGTCAATTTATGAAGAAAAGTAATATTTGAATTGTTATTGATCAGGGTTGCAGTGGCTAGAAAGTCAGAGATTCAAACAGAAAAATTCCTGTCTTTGCTGTACCCACCCACTCTAAAAACTGCTTTAAAAAACAAATAATCTCTTTAGTCAAGGAACCAGATTTCAGTGGTTCTGAAATGCAACAGTAGCACAGCACAGCTAAAAGGAGTCATAAGGTAAATGTGAAGTTTTTAGAGCATGGAGAAATATATTTACAGTTTGTGTAGATAAGCAATCATCCTCTATCTCAGTCTTCTGCTATCTGGAAAATCCTGAAATAAACATCAGACAAAAATACTCAGTCTTTTAACATTGGACCTTCTTGAACATACATAGTTGCGGATCCTCATGTCCAGCTATGTAACCTAAAGTTGCAGAAGATGTTATGAAACCTGAGTAACACTTACAGTTGTAACTATGTGGGGTGCGGGATCTGAAAATGCCCATGTCTGCTCTGTTCCGAGGGCTGATTTGCTTCACAGAATCACAGAATCACAGAATACTATGAATTGGAANAATCACAGAATACTATGAATTGGAAGGGAGCCACAAGGATCATCTAGTCCAACTCACCATATAACTCCCGTACAGAGACCGAACGCATGGTGATCATCCTTTATCTCTGGAACAGTGATGGCAGTATCCACAGCACGGCACAAGCAGGCAGTTTTCCATGTATGAACACAAGGTCTGGCAGAATAAGAACCACCAGGAGCTGTTTGCCAGTAGCAAGCTCTGCTGCTATGTGAATAAAAAGTCAGTAATAAAGAAACTTCTCCTCAGAGGAAACCTAGTACAAGTCAATATGCACTTGAGGCCATTATAACAGCAGTGCTCACTCAGGTCATTTTGAAGAAGGGGAAGTGAAAAGAGGCCTCTGACTACAGAAAAAGCGGGCTGTAGTTATCCTTTCTGTGGAAAGCTGGTGGACTTGCCATTCAAGGACCAATATCACCTGCCTGCAACACTGATGGCAGCCTGGGAAGGCTTTCATCAAAACCTGTCTATACATGACCACTCTTGTCTTCAAAGTTGAATGACTACAAAGCCATGAAACAGTGTAAGAAAAGAGATAATAAAGAGCTGCAGCTACACAAGCATCTTAATGGATGCAGAAAAGCTGCTACCAACCCTCAAAAATTCCAGAAAAGCATTAGTGAACTGTATCCTGGCAAGACAATGAAAAAAGACAACCTAAGTTCTAGACCTGAGCATTTCCTGGCAACAGCCACATGAATGGCAAGAACAGGATACAGGAGATATTTGCTGTACACAGAGCATGGGAATACGGTGTTAGAGGAAAGATGTCAAATGTCTAGATTTCATTCAGAATAGCAAAACAGCAAAAAGAGAAATAAAAAACAAGCAAAAAACCAAACAAAACAACCAGTGGGAATGAAAGTTGCAAAAATCAATAATCTTGGCAATATACAGTGTGGAATCCACATAAGGACAGCTCAAGGCAGAGGAAATTAAGAGATTTACTGACATATTGGAAGGCATGGGACATTTGCTAAGACAATGAAGAACTCAAGCTATCACTGAACGCAATGTTAGTGGTGCATGCAGAACAACTCATGTTAGTAGCATTATGGCCAAAGTGGGAGAGCAGCTTCAGCATACAGCATAATTAAGTATAATTGGAAAGGTGGAGGAATTCTCTGAATGGGTTGGCTTGATTGCTACAAGTAATAAAAAAATAAACACATGCTGGGTCAATCTGAATAAGCAAAGGCCTTTGGGACCCATACACACCTAAAATGGGGGAAGTTGTACCACAGCCATCCTCCCAAATGTAACTTGCGATTTCCACAAAGGCTGAGTTCAATACCCAAGAACACGTACAGTCTACCCTCATCTGCTGGGGGAAGTGGAGAGATCACAACTTTCATTAGTGCATTAGAAGGAAAGCATTTCTATATATTAGAACTACTTTATGTCTTGGAAAAGGCAATGAGATTAGATGAGTGGAAGTAATCTGATCTAATTGTCTGAGGAGGAGACATGCAAGGATTTAAGGCATAAACATCCACGGAAGAACTGAACCACACTGAGGCTGTGGAATACCCATTAGTATTTCCATGAAGATAGAGAAACATCAGCACTTTCATGAGGTCTGGGGAAATAGAAGAGAGCATTTGGTAGTGAAGGAGATGGACAAGAGTATCCAAAACAGAACAGATGACAATCACACTCAAATGACTCAAAGGAATTAAAAGTCAAAGAAATAGAAAAAAATCCTGCAGCAGCTGTCCCCTCATGCAGCAGGATGATGGCATACAAAAGAGAAGGGACAGATGTTCACTTAAACTTATGATCTGCTAACGGAAATGGAGAAATGGGAAGAGAACCACGGTGTGTAGATTTCTTTCTAATACAGCCATCAAGGCCTGAATGTCAGGTATCAGAGATGTTTGGATTAAAAAAAATTCAGGCTCTGCAGTGGGATACGAACAAGAGAAGAAAAGAAGAAAGTTTTGAATTAAAAACAAACACAAGGGATTCTAGAGAATATTTCCTCCAGACATTTGGACAAAAGTCTGCCAGGGACGCTAAGATGTGGCATTGTACAAAAGGCAAAGAATTGCACAGGAATTCTCCAGAAAGATGTCACAAGAAACATAAATTCTCCTAGACTGTTTTATTCATATAAAGTATCGTAAAAAAAAAAAAAAGAAAACTGCAAGGAAGCACTGATAGTTCATGATGCACCTAATAGAGGCTTGGCAGAAATTGGTGTCTGATTTATATGAATGTAGGCAGAACCACTGCCTGCTGGTACTTGATTATTACAGTTGTTTTGTCAAAGTAACTCAACTTAGAAACATTATATAACACTGCAATGAGGCAGGCCACAGCAATATTCACCAGGCATAGTATTTACAGCAAGCTAATTTGGAATAACGGCTTGCAATACATACCCAAGAAATTCCAAAAGTTTGCAAAGGATAGTACTTTGTACACACAAGCGATTTATATTAGCTGTAGTCCAATAGAATGGTTGAAAACACACATTTGAGTAACTGACTAGACACTACTAGACAACTAGTAACTAGACACTACTCAAGACAAATGAAGAGGGATTGAAATCCATATTTCAGTTTAGTACACTACCCAAATCAAGTTGTGAAGTTTTAGCAGTAGCAATGCTAAAAGGGCAAGAGGCACCCTATGTAAAAGAAGGTGCAAATTACTGGATAGAGCAGAGTGTGGTGGAAAAGAAATACATAGGGGGAATTTCATTGTGAAATGTCAGGCTGCTAAAACCACTGCAAGAGGTATCAGCATCATAATAGGCAATAAGGTGCAGTAGGATAAGACTGTTTCAGGTTCTTCTGCAATATAAAATATTGTAATAGAGATATATAGAGAGATATATATACACTATAATACAGAATACTACTTCATCTGCAGTAAACATATACCTCATAAACAGCTCTTAGTCAAATGCACCCCACAAAGTATCTACCAATGCCACTAACCTGGCTGATCAGTGAGAAAATGTCGCTTTGGCTAATGCACCTGTACATGCCCCGTCAGCGGCACAGGATGGCACAGCCCGGTGCTGCGGTGATTCACCGGCAAGCGGCTATCTCGGGCTTGTAGGGCTCACATCGAGAGCCCCCAGGGGTCTGCGTGACTTCAGCACAGCACCCTGGGCCGGCACCACGCTGGGAGAGCCCTGTCAGCGGCACGGGACGGCACGGCACGGCGCTGTGGCTATTCACTGGCAAGTGGCTGCCTAGGGCTTGTCGGGCTCACATCGAGAGCCCCCAGGGGACCACATGACTCCCCACCTGTGGGTATTTAAACCATTACTTCTCCTGGGAACACAGCGAACTCGAGCACAGCAAACAGGAGCAAGGCAAACAGGAACGTTAACTGCGGGGGGCTTGGGCAACCACGGGGGGCGTGTAAACAAGCAACTAAAAGGCAGTTTGCGCGGTAGTTTGCGTAGGCAGGGCAAGCGGGCAGGGTAGCAGTCGCGGTCTTGGCAGGTGCTGTCTCTCCATCCTCCCCCTGTCAGTCATGGCTAGAACCAGGCGAATGACAGCCACGGCCAAAACCACAAGGGCGGCTCAGACAGCCAAGGCCATAACCACAAGGGAGGTTCAGATCCAAACTACCTCTTTGTCAGTGGACGTGGTTGTCCAGACCT
>WEKX01013553.1:385595-483168 GCA_013390025.1 Pitta sordida | reverse complement strand
TTTCAGGCAGATGATTTCTGGGGACAAATATGAATAGGAGAGAATGATGTATGGAGAAGGAAGCCCAAGAAGAAATGAACAGTCCCTGAACAGTAAAACTTCTGGGTGGCATCTGTCTAAGGGCAGCTACTCAAATGAAACAAAAGGACATAAAAGGTTGCACTACAAACAAAGTGGCGTAACAGTATTTGTTCTGTTTGTATTTGCAATCATTTCCTAGGGACAGACATCTTAAAAATCCTTTTAATAAATTTTTTTTGAGAAGAAAGTTATACTTGTTTTTTTAGTGGCCCAATGAGGCTATTGTGAGTTGTGAGAAATAGGAATGTGAGGAGTTAGGAAAGGAAGGGGTGGAGAGAGCATGGCACAGTTCAAAGCTGGGCGAGAGACAGGGAGTTAGTTCCCGTTCCCCTTTCCCCACCTCTTTTCCTCCTTTTTTTCCTGCCCGTTTTCTCCCCTGCCTCTTCCTCCTCCTTTTTTCCCTTCAAGGCACTGGGATTCTGCCGGGACATTTTGCTTTCCTGACAACCGGCCCGAGGGACAGCTCGGCTGCTCCCGAAAGAGCCTCAGTGCCCAACTCCAGCCCTTCCCCACCCAGAGGCCATGGACAGGAGGGGGAGGGTGTCGTGGGCAGGGAGAGTTTCTCTCCACCAGCAGCTGCACCGAGGGCCAGGAAGATGGTCCCTGGCACCTAAAAGTGTAGGACTGATACTCCTGGCTGTGCTAAACAGATCCTGGGAATGAAGTGGCTCAATCACTTTGAGGTGCTGGAGTTTTCAGTTGATCTTAGGGCTGGGTTTTTTCCTTCCTTTCTTTGCTCGTGTTTGAAAATGCCCCTTGAACCAAACAAGGCTCTGAAGCAAGTGCTGATTTTCCTTACAAAGGGAGCACAGTGGCCAAAAGGCAGCGCAGCCTCAGCAGGGACCGCGCACATCAGCTGGGGCTGCAGGACAAGCATCACCTGCACCGGTGGTCTCAGGTGAGCAGCAGGTGTGTTCTTTGCTCCCTGGGATAGGTGTCGGGGCACTGGGAACTTGTAACTGCACAGCCCTGAGCACTGGAAGATGTGCCCACGGGAAAAACTCTGCCGTGGGAGGGTAAGACATGGGGCTGAGCCCTGACCCAGAGAAGGGCCTGGAAAAGGCAGGTGCAGCTCGTCCCTTCCCTGCAGAGTTTGTGTACTGCTCAGAAACCAGTGACCATCAAATGGGGGACAAAACTTTTCCTTGGGGTGTAAACAAGCAGTCTAGAAGATGGAAATCTGCCTAAGGGGCAAGGTTTTGGGGGTGCTGGTGGACAGCAGCTGCACAGGAGCACAGGCGGCCAAGAAGGGCAAAGGCATCCTGGCTTATATCAAAAATAGTGTGTCAAACAGGACCAGGGCAGTGACCATCCCCTGTGCTGGGCACTGGTGAGGCCTCCCTGGAATCTTGGCAATAAAACTCTTTTAACACCAAGGTAGCATTAAGAACTAGGCATTCCTTTATTACGGTGCCCAATGCACCAGGAATGGCTCTGCCTAACATGCACCACTGGCTCAGGACGGCATACGGAAGGAGATGTCTGATGCCAGGCAAGCCAGTAGGATCTGACAGAAGAAAGGAGAATGAATGGGAAGCACAAAAGTAACAGATCAGTAAGGTCAACCATGATACTCCAGTTGTGTGTAAAACTTTCTCCCCTCAGCCAGCACAGCCTCCCTTTCCTCACTGTGCAAACCAGGGTGAACAGAGTTCTAAAAGTCATCCCATGCATTTTTTGTTGCCTTAGGAGGTTTTCTGGTCTTGCTCTCCCCTCCTGCGTTTTCCCAGTTGGTCTCCCAGTTTTCCCAGCTGTCGCTGTTACTGTTCTTGTTGGAGACTGTTCCTGAGCCCCACACGTCCCAGCTATCGGAGCTCTTCTTCTCTGTGGAATTGTCCACATAGGTCCAGCTCTCGCTGCTTGGAGATTTATGAGCTTTTGGTGGATCTGAGTTGCCAAAGGTCTCCCAGAAGCTTTGATCTACAGCATTGTTCTGGTAACCCTCCCCTCCACTGTTCTGGTAGCTGTCTCCCTCAGCTGGTCTTCTGTGGAGTGGGAGAGGAAAGGAAGGTAGAAATAAATTAGTTATGCCAAACGAAACAATAAAAATAAATGACCACAAGGGAAAACTGTAATTGCCCTTTGCTTAAAAAAACCCAAACAAACTGAGGGAAAAGGCAGAATTAAATATATTGCTCCAAATGGCATAAGCTTATAGTCTAATTCACAGATTTTATTAACAGCCTTAATACATCTCAGGGTGAGGGAATACCCATTTAGAGTAATTTTTAAACCAAGATGGGTGCCCTGTTTTATTCTCAGTTTAACAATGCTTATTAATATTGAATATAAATATTGAATTCCTCCCATATTACATGAAGCAGGACTACCAGCAAAGACACAATAAATTCTAAATATTGAAAAATTTTCAGCCATTATACTGCAGAGAATAAATAGGAGATAAAACTATGCATTAAAAGAGACACAGAAAGTAACAGAAGAAAATTACCTTTCAAAATTATCATCTGGTTTGCCTGAAAAAAAAGTGGTGACGTCTCGCCATCCCTTACTTCCAACACCCTGAACCTGGAAAGAAGAAAGACATTTCATTCACCTGGACTGAAGCAGCACCTCTGCCCAGTCCAACAGCAGAAGCTACAATGTATTCACCACCTGTTCCCATAAATAAAGCACATTTCACCAGAAAATTTAACTCAGAAGTCATTAATATTTTTGATTAGTAGCTACATGATTGATGGGAAGAATAAACATTTGTCAGCTCAAAGAGGTGGGAAGATCAAATTTCAGCTTTTTCACCCATGGTTTTAACATCTTTTGAATTCTCTCCTAGACTTCCTTGACAAAAATAATAGGATTACTCCTTACATAAACTTAATGACAGCATCACTATGTTTTGATTTCACGATTCATGTAACTTGTATTTGTATTTCTACTGTCCTACAAACCTACTTTCACACTGTTTCGGTATTATTTTGCTGCCCATGTAAAACATCCCAAAAGCTAAGTTCTAGAAAGAACATGACTACCAGGAGATTCCTTTGGGAGTTACTATAATGGATTGGCATTGCATTAGGAACACGAAGTCTGAAGTGACGCTGTGGAAGGTACTACTCTAAATCACAGAGGATGAATCCCAGAACCTTGGAGTCATCAGGCTCTGAAGAGAAGAGGGAACATAATTTAATTTATTCTAATATTCCCCAGATTTAAGGCACTAAACTGGTATGTGAGAGAGCCGCCAGTGCTTTCTCAGTGCTAGAAAGACACACCCTCCTCCATAAAACCATGCAAGTTATGAAGAAAGGTAGACACTGTGCAGGATTTCTGTGCTTGGCAGTCACAGGCAGCACTTACCACATTCCCGAGCAAGGAGAGCAAAGGAAGACAAAGGGAAAGGTGCAGCCCATTAGTAACTTTAACTGTACTAATATAACACAAGCTGTCTCCATATTCTCTCCCACATTTTCTTCTGGTGTTTGGGACAGTGGCTGTCTCATAACCACATCCTGTCCCCACTGAAGCTATTGTGAGGACACCACCGCACCTGTACAGCTTTGAACACCCCAACAAGGACTGCCTGCTGAAAATTACACTTTTTAAGTTTCTCCATTCGACACAAGCACAGACCAAAGCTGTGTTGTGGTCTTGTATCACTCTTCAGAAGAATATGGAGACTGGCTTATTGTTTGGCCTCCTTAAAGCCAGGCAGGCCACCTCATACCTTGCTGGCCAACTGCGACACCCCCATGGTGACATCCTCAAATATTTTTCCCTCTTTCACCTATGTGAATCAAAGTGAATTTGTGATTAGTCATAAAACAAAGTATTATTGAAACCTTAAGTCAAGCTCGCTTGTGCTTAGCAGCTAAAAACTTGTACAAAAAAACCCAGCCCCAAATTAAATTAAGATATATTTGAGTCAAAACTAGCAAACTTAAGAGAATGATATATAAAGTCTGTTGATCTGTAATGGAGTGAAGCTCATTCTTTTGAGATTGTGGGAATTTTCTACAGTTATACATAGATCGAGGAAGGTATCGTTGCACTACTGCTGAGTGTAAGAACATCAGTGCAAAAAAATCTGCAAATGAGACGTTTTATAAACGTGTTTTACTACCTATAAAGACATTTACATTAAGTTTAGAAACTTAGCAAATCCATTTTATTCTCTATCTTTTATAGACGCTCATTTAAATACTAAAAGGGCTTTGAATTTTGGTGAAACAGAACACAACAGGTGCCTTTCACCACCAGTTAATAAAAGGTGACTGTTCCAAAGCAAGTGACTTTGGATAATCATACAGAGAATACTTATTTCAGAAAGCAGCACTTCATTAGAACAGCACAACATCCTAAGGGAAATAGACCTTTTTCTTTTGTTTTAATATAGAATGCATCATTCCTCATTAAATTGTCCTACAAAATAAAAATCAGCTCAAGGAAATGCACCCTCAAAACAACCCTGAAAATAATACATCTAAGCCTTTAGAAGTAAGTCGTGGATAATTCTAGGGAGTAAAAAAATCAGTTAAGAGTCTTCTCCTGTGTTCGAAATGCCACGTAAAGAATGATGAATTAACAAATGAAGTGGAAGAGAAATTCCTTTGGAATGTGATTAAACCATTCTTTTCATATCAAAAATGAATCCATATCCCAAAGTGGTGGCATTGCTTCTCTTAGGAAAGCAAAATTCATCAAAATCATTATACTTTGGGGAAAGGGACACGGGTAAGTGGAGCACCACATTCTCAGAAAAGACTGTATCAGAATTTTGGAGCTGACCAAAATTCTATAGCACAGAACAAACGCAAGAAAATGGGAAGGATGTAAAAGTACATTTTTTTTTTTTGAACACATGAAACAGAAAGGCAACATTTGACACCAGGGAGAATCTCTGTCTAAAATCTGTAGTATCAGTGATCACCAGTCACTTCTGAGGAAACACAGGTTGGAAGAACATGTTACTTCCATCCATGAACTGCCCCCATTCATCTTAAAAATATACTTTGTCCCATTTTCTACCATCCGATGAACTACAGTGGCTCCAAGATGTTTGACTGAATCAACAAAAAGCTGGCAGGTCGATGGGGAAAGCCCTGGGAACTTAACACACAAGGATACAACTACTAATACTTTTTTTTTTTTAATAACTGATGTTTATATCCATTTAGGGTGCATTTTCATCTTGTCCCATCTTCCATTATTGAAAGCATGAAATCTATGAAACGAGGAAGATTGGTGGAGGGAATTTGCCCTCATTAACCTTTCTCTGGTAACATCCAGCTTTGCATTGTTTGCTGTTTCCCCTTTACAGAAGGACACACTCCCTGAGTCATCATAACCATTTTTCTGCATGTCATTTACTAGTTCCAAAGTTACCTTTTCCTGTGCAGGTTTGAGAACATTTTCATTTAATGTCTGACCTAACTCTGATGCCTATTTAAAAGCAAAACAAAAACAAAGTCAGTTATATTTTCTTTATAAAAAAAAACCCAAACAAACCCAAACTAAAAAACAACAGCCAACATCTCCTGCAGGCTCATTTCCAAGCAGTCCCTCCAAAAAACACATGAAGCCTTAAGCTTTGATTAATAGAAGCAGAATGAGCTGAAAAGCACACACAGTAAAGTGCTGCAGGGAACATTAAAAGACAATAAATTCAAATCAAATTCACGTGGCAATAGATGCCCAGAGCTCAAGCAAAGTCTGGCCCTGCACTGGAAGCAGAAGCAATGGTTCAACCAGCAACAGCCTCAAAGATGGGACCTTGCTAATGCCTGCTGCTGAGTATTTGGGAGAACTGACCTCATCCACTCTCATTTTTCTCTGCTAATGGAATTACTTTTAGAATTAGATCTTTTGGGCCAGTTTCCCCCCAATTTTTCTGCCTTGTAGTGCTCCAATTGCTATTAGTAACAACCCAAGTGTTTCTGAGCGATACACAAGAGCCAATGATTTTTGTAAGCTTTTTCAAAGCTCCAAGTTTGCAGGGAAAAAGCCACAATGAACTTCAGAACCCTACTGCAATCCAGAACAAGATGCACAAGGATACATTAGAGGCATTTTACAAAAATGTAAGCCCACAGTATAATTAGTGCCTTTCATAAGACAATGCTGACAAGGACAGCAGGGTTTAGAAGTTTCACTTGAAATCATTCCTTTCCTTACTACCAAAATAAGCCTTTGACTGACAGAAACTTTTCTTCAGAATTGTCCTGAATCCCTCCTGAATTACCTTAGTCAAACTAAAAAGGACAATATATTTGCCAGGCAAACATTATTCCTGAACATCAGCAGAGATTAATTGAGTTTCATTTCCTAAAGGTTTGTATGTTATGACTAACAGTGCTCAGGGTGTGAACAATTCATGCTCTTCCTGGGAATGAAGCACCTTGAATATCTTTCCTCCACAGGCTCCCAGGTGTCTAAGAAGCCTTTCCCTTTGCAAACCACTCCCAGGAACTCCTCTCTCCCCAGCCATTATCTCCAGTACGTTTATTCCTTACAGGTGAGAAATATTTTGAGAAGCAAAGGCAAAAGGTAACGCCACTTCACCATGGGAGAAACATGGATGTAAATCACATAAGGCTTGTTTCCAGTGGGAGTGAGGCCAGAAAGTGTTAAAAAAAAACAAGAAAGGGGGTTTCTCCTCTTTGAAAGACCCACCAGAGTTTATTAGACCTGGTAAACTGTTTATGTTATATAATAAAGAGTGTAATACACTCAGAGTAACAGTTCAGGTGTGCTAAGTGGAGCTATTGCTAGAATTTGAATTCCTTCACGATCCCTCTTCCTCAACCACGTTATTTTGTAAATACGGAATGTAAAGATTTGGGTACAGTTGTATTTTCAGCAGAAGCGCTTCTTCCTTCATCTTTCCTATTGCTGAATTTAGGACAGCGCACGAACTACCACTATAACCACTACAGGCAAGAGTCTGCCTTCCACCAACACCCAGCTCTTGGCGTTCCTGGGGCAGACATGCAAACAGAAATCCTGACACCATCTGTGTTTATGGACAGCAGGGACAGAAGTACAGACAATTTTCGGACAGCACAGAGCTTGAATGTCTCTATCCTATTTAACCAGTTTTAAGTAGGTTTGAAGAAACATTACCATACGGAACACACAACATTATTCTAAACAGATTTGACGTAAGGCAGAAAAAGAAAACACAGCTCAAGAGCAAATGCACATATTCAGCACGAACAGTGACAAGGAGTCCATGCACAAGAATATATGTGAGGGTGTTACCGGCTCTGGCTGCTGCTTGTAGCCCCAAAACTTTACCCAGAGAGCAAAAGAGAAAGAGCAAGGAAGGTAGAAGCAGCTTTTAGCAAAAAATTGGCAGCATTTTTTTCAGGCAAGTTAAGTAGCATGAACCTTTTCCAACTTTAACATCTACTGACGAGACGAACAGTGAAATATTTTTGCTCACTGGGCACCAAATACACTTTTAACCAATATACCACATCAGAAAGAGGTGAACTCTCTTCTGCAAAGGATCAGAAGTTTCAGGAACAAAATTTAAGCTTCAGTAACACAGCTTAGACTCTCAAGGGTGATGTTTCTGTGGTCCTTGTCAGTAGATGTGATGAGCTTTAATACTTAATACTATATTTACATTTGTTAATAACACTAAAGAAAGAACAGCTTCTAGAAGGCAAACTGCCAGAAGGAGTGCTACAGGAAGACTATTAGAAAACTTAAGTTTTTCTTACGTAAGCCAAGCAGCAAATACTTTAAAGCTTTCAGGTAGGAAGGTTGGGTGCTTCAACAAACATTTTTGTTGCAAACATGCCCAGGTTTGGCTGTTTGGAGGATTAATACCCCAGTGCCTACAGCTGTCTGAACACCAACACCTGCAGCTTCACATCTGTTTGGAGCTGTACCATCTATGCCCATCAGAAAGCAAACCAGGCTAATGCTGCACATTCACAAGAGTTGCAGCTCAGTTAAAACTGCTGTGCCATGGAAGTCCTGTCTCGGAACTCTGGCAAATTAAGAATCCTATTTTACACATTTTGACATTGGAATTTAAAGCTTTTCCATGCAAACAGAGCTTGCTTATGTGAGAGCTCTCTGTCATTCAGATCTGAGTGCCTGTTTTAACCCTAGTTTGAAAAAGGAAAAGCTTTTTTCGTGGCTACTTCTTAAAATACACACAACCAAATTAACGTGTTAATAATATTCAGCAGTTCACATTAATAACACCTTATTAGGCTTTAGCAATGGAAAGATGGCTTGTATTATATCACCATGAAAACTACTTCAAGACAGACCACATTTAGGACTCACAGAAGTAAAATAAGGGTATTTTAAGTCTGTAAGTTCTACTGCCTTTCCAATACACCCCAGCTGGTATAAACAGTAGAGTATCACCTGTTAATCTCTTGCTTAATTTGATCACTGAAGTTGACTGCACTTCCCATGGAAATAAAAGCTAGAACCTAAATATTACTGTGCACTGTGAAGGAAAAACTCACTGGTCTGTTGAGGATCAAATCTAAATCCATTTGTAGAGGCAAAACCATGACATTTAAAGGCAATTACATAATAAGAAAACAGAATTAAATCTACAATCACCTTTTGACTTGCTTGAGATCCAAATCTGGTAGCCTGTAAAAAGAAGCAAATACATCCAGGTTTACTAGGAACAAACCCTTTGATTTTTAAATATGTGGATTTAGAAATGCTGCATGGTCCTCGTCAGAAGGAATGGACCTTGGGCAGAATTTCACAGTGAAAAGAAAAAGTCTTTAACATACACTAGACCATGGTGGGCCAATGTAGACAAGTATCAATATTTTTGTCTCATAATGTCACCCAAACTAAGGGGTAACTGTTATGCTCACAGAAGTTTGGAATATTAAGCAAAACTGGAAAAAAGTTGCAATGCATTATGTTAAAAATATATCTAATTTTTTTCTATCATTACCTATGTAAAATGAAATAAATTCTGATTTCCTCTGGCTTTGATTTGAATGAAATGTTGAATGATTGTCACTTAAGTGTGCAAATTTACAGAATATGCAGAGCATGAAGACCATGCCTCAATTTTTCCCAAATCTTCCCACTGGACACAACTTCGGCCCAACAAACTTTCTATTTAAACTGACAAAAATGCTGTAGTTAGAGAGAAGACAAAGGAAGGAAAAATATAAATCAGCAGTTTGCAATTTGGCATCAAACTCCTGCAGACGAATGCAATTTAGCCCTGTTTGCTACTGACTGAAATTTCTGCTTTATAATAGAAGCTTTTCTTGAGTTCTTTCTTGGTCCTTAAATCCAGTGCATAAATCTGCAAAAATGTTCATCCAGAAACCTGAGAAATGTAGAGATGTGCATTCAATATGTAACTGTTTTATAAACCACAGGCAAAGACGCAGGGAGAGCAGAGTGTAGTTTGCCTTGGTAATACTTTTAAAAATTCATCGCTATAGGAACACTAAAAAAGTCTCTGAGTCTACAAAAATTAACTAAAACACATTTTATTTACTTACACCCTCTTTAGCAGCTGAGGCAATTTTGCTTGCTCCAGTTGTAAAACTGCTCCATCCCTTTAAAGAAAACAATCAAGTCATAAGCTACATGTGAGTAATAACAGCAAATAACCAAGTGTTCAGTACAACATGTTAAATTAAGTCAACATTCTTCAAAAAAGCTTTTCCTGTAGCTGTAAGAACTACCTGCAAGTGAGAGAAAAAATTATAGCCACTCATTTACTGAAATACAGAGATGAACTTCCAGTAGTTGTGTCAAAACAGCTGCAATTGGAACAAGCCTCAGTGTTTCAGATACTATTCTACTAAAAATCACTTCATTTATTGGGGGAAAAAAAATCCCATGCAGTGCCAGGAAAATTGGTTTCCTCACCAGGATGGAACACCCACGTAAATAATTCAGTCTGACAGAAATAAAGGAGTTTAACTCACACTGCAGTGTGTGCCTGTGGTCACACGAGGGCATTTCAGCCAGAGACTCAGCGAGATCATGGACTCCAATAATGGTTCACAGAATCATGTTCTCTCTTTGCTGCCTTAGCACACCTCCAATACATTATAGATGTGGTTTCTAATCTGAACTCTCTGCCCTAAGAACTGTGACATACTTAGAAGATGTTCAGCAGACTTACACCAAGCACCCCGTGGGATCACCTAGAACGCTGCTCTAGGGAAATTACACATTTATTTCTAAACAAACAATGGAACCTGGTGGGGATGTTTAGATCACTAACCTTGGTAGAAAACTTTAGTATATTTCCAAGTGACTCCAAATCCCAAATATTGTTCTGCACTGTTACTCTGCAGCCTATCAAAGCACCAATATTTCCCTGGCTGCCTCTGACTTTATTCCCATTTTCCTTCAACAATGCATCTTTCACCATCTCTACTTGAATCACGACAACTGTTCAGCCATATGCTGTTCTCTCCTCACACCCTGTCACAAGTATTTCAAATGTTTTCATCACTGCTCAGGGCTTCTGGCACCACGTACACACACACACACACACACATTTCAGTTGTTTTCCACTGAACATACCTAATATGGTTAATTAATATAGAACATTACCAGCTTAACTGCTACTCCCTACAAGTAATTACTTTTTCACCTTCAGCCCTGTTGAGTGCTAGTTCTTAATCCATTGCTGTATCCTCATTTCCTTATTTCTATGAACTGATACCAGACATAACTCCTAAGTTTTGCTCCAGTTCCTCTCTTCATGTTGCCTTTTAAATTCCAACAGTATCTTCTCCACTCTTCGAGAATACAACCAACACTCTGCACCTCTCTGTACCTACCTGCAGTCTTTAGCTTCTCTTCTCCATTTCTATTCTCCCATAACAGGGGATAAAATAGAAGACAATAACAATTCAGGTCACAGAAAGCTTCCAGCAATGCCTTACCGAGTACAATGAAGACATAGCATTGTTCAGGAAGTCATCCTCTTTTTTTGGAGGGTTCACTGTGTTTCCAAACCCCACGTAGCGATTCTCTTGGCCACTACAATAAAAAACCATTAATAAATAGCACCTGTGCCAGCATGCATTCAACAAAATCATTAAACAAAGCCTAAAAATAACGAAACTATGACAAATATTTTTACGCCTGGAAAAGTAAGTCCTAAAGCACCTGGCACCCAAAATATAAAACTACTCACTTCATAAAGATATGACACCAACAAGGATCCAGCGAGGAATCCTTGCAAATTACAGTGTCCCTTGTGCAAGCTAAAGTGTTCTTAGTGATTCTCCAGGTTTAAGAGATCACTGATCTCAGAAAGCAGAGTAAATCCTAATAAAGTGATACATGAAAACGAGAAGAGAAATAAAGCAGCTTTATAAACGCCTCTATTTAACTCAAACCACTGTAAGATACTACACACAAACAAAATTCCCTGTCTGAGGCCTACCACAGTAACATTTGGAATTACAAGCTTTTTCTTCAATGCTTCAAACATCTTTGTTATGCAAATGCATTGAGATACTTTTCTTTATCTTACATCCCAACACATTTATAATATTAATCCAGTCATAACTGCTCACTAGTGAATCAGGATCACAGTTGTGTAACTGTAGTACAACACCCAAGTCTCTGTTATGCCACAGAGACAGACACTCAAAAAATCAGTAAATATTGCATTACCCTTGGTAGGAGCTGACATCATCGTTTAACCAGTCTTCAAAAGCCTTGTCAGAAGAGGCAGTTGCAGTGTGAGATTGTCCAGCAGAACTACTGAAGTAAAAGATTTAAGCATCAAACCATGTAAAGCAAAACCTCCTAGCTCAGCAGTGCAGCTTGATGTATATCATCCTGATAGAGGTCCAAAATTGATTACTTATTTCATCTATCAAGTAGGCAACTCTAATGCAACCACTAAAAGGCATGAAGTGCTTGTTCCTTTGATTTATAGCTGCTTTTTCAGTTAACTTGATTCTTCAGGGCACAAGTAACAAACACACAAAAGCAGAGACACAAAACTGCTGCGGTCCAGCGGTCCAGCTTTGATGCTCCCATTGGTGATTAGCACCAGAAGGGATAAAACCAGTTTCTTCCCTGGCATTCAACCCCAGACTGGCACAGCAGTGCAGTAAAGGTGAGGCTGTGAGGGACACGAATGTCTAGTTTCAAGTGCACTACAAGCCATGATAAAACCAGCACGGTTTGTCCTCTGCTCTTGCTCACTTGCCTGAACCATGTCTTAAGGTTCAGGTGGTGGAGGTGAGAATTACTACAGCAATTAAAGCCCTGCTACCTCATACGCCGTAACTTCAGCCTGTTCAGAAACCACCATCAGTGGAGTAAGACAAGCAGGAATTTAAACACCAGGTTCTGATCCTGCTGCATCTGTATCAGCACTGGATAACAACAATACATACCGATGAGTGGAAGAGAGAGACATTTTAGGCTGAGGTGGGGTCCAATTCCTGGCAGGAGAAGTTTCAATGGACCACTCCTTGCCTTCAGCTACTGTAGCTACCTACGAGAGGCAGGAAAAGAGTCAAGAATGCCATGTCAGAGAGGAAGAAAGGAAGAAGCAAAGACAGTAAAATAAAGGCGGAGAAAAAAAGATCCAGTTCACCCCCAAGCGTTCCAGCACTGTCTCTGGTCCAGTTCCTCTGGATGCTGGGTGCACACACAGCCCCTCTCAGCTGCACTATTTATAGGCTGGTCCTCCTACATGCACATTTTATTTTCAAACGTTTCAGAAGGGGGCTGAGAGTCTTGTGGTTTCAATTCCCCTCCCTCGCCAGAGATGCAAGTGCAGTGCTGTCTCAAACTTGGTTTTAGAGACAGTTACCCAAAATGAAGAACCTGGTTGTTGAAAAGTCCGTCCCATCTCCCCAAGACTCTTCTCTCCAGCCCCACCTCATGTTGTTGGCATAGTAATAATCCTTTTCTCTTCTGCGAAATATTTAAGACATTAACTCTTTCAGTATTTCAGTCTCTCACACTTGGCCTTTCAGGAACATTGCAGAGGTTCCAAAAGTTGCTACTTTACCTCCTCTACCCTTTCAACAAGTGCTTAAAAGGTACTTTGGCATTTTCAGATCACAGGGGTGAGGACACCCACAAAACTGAACTTACCTGGTCTCTAAAAAGAGCTGCAGCTTTGCTGTTGTACTTCTCCTGCATTGTCCAGCATGGATCATAGTCATCTTGAGATTCTAAGAACTCTCTAAATTTGCTGTTCCCTCCAGCCTTCATCTTCTCCAGCTCAATGTCTTTCCACTTGTCCATGGTTACAGAACGTACGAAACTGCAATTTTTTAAAAAATAATTTAAATCACAGCTTTCCTGATGTAACAACAGGGAGGGGGGGAAAAGCTTATTACAAGCTATCTTAGAAGTTGAGAGTACAAACATGTTAGAGAACGCTCTTCAAGTACAGACAGACAGATCATCATCAGAAGGTGGGCAGATCCTCACTGGAATAAGCCAAAACCGTGTCATTCATTGGCACTTAAAGGAGACAGTCAACAGAAGGCAAGTGACAGAAAAAGCAGTTTTCTTCAAGAAATTTCTTTCAGGAATTAATCTAACCCACTGTGTAACAGAAACTTCTCCCGTACTTCACTTTGCAATTTTCTGTCTTGCCACAGTTACACTTCAGTGACTGCAAGTCCATCTCCTGTCCCACTCTGGGCTTCTGCTCCTACTGACCAGCAGGTACTGGGCAGATCAAGAGCTTAAAGCTGCCTTTCCTACAACCTGACTGCATCCCAGGGCATTTGTGACTGCAGCTGGCATCTCACCTCTGCTTTCAACCATAAATTCTGGCTACTGCTCAGTAAACTGTATTAAAACATGCAAACAAAAACAAACAAACACCCCCCCACACACACAACCACTCCAAATAGTGCCTTATTGTTAAACCTATGGTCACAAGAGGGGGGGAAAGTGAGACACCATCCTTAAAAAGGTTCTTCAGAACTCGTATCTTGACCAAATTCTTTCTTTTTCTCCCTAACAAAATATCATATTCTCATCTCAGTGATTTTTTTCTTTCATGCAACATACAGGATAGTTCCAAACTCCCTTTTCCTGTGCAATTTCTGCTCAATACTGAGCTTCAAATCAGACCTTGAAAAGCAAAGCACATAGTTCTGAATGGCCTCCTTGCTTTATTGATTATCCTCCTGGATTTTCTCTCCCTTCCTCATTTGAGGAACTATCCCATGCTCTGTTCCTATACACACCCTGTGAGTCTCCAGAACATATAACAGCTCTTATTCCCTAAGATTCCCATCTCAGCTGAGTATGCCCAAAGAAACCTCCTGAACAGAATAAAGCTGTCTTGTACACTAGTTTTATAACAAACTAATTACAAACAAGGCACAGAGAGTAAATCTCACTTTGGAGAGGATCATGAAGTAAAGCTTTCAGTGAAATGTTGGATTTGAGACATTCTATACATTGTGTTCAGAGCCATAATGCACCCTGAGGTAACACTGAAAGGCTGACCTGAGGTGAACTCCCAAGCCTCGGTGTTTTCCTGAGCACTCAAGACAGATCCAAATTCCATAGGTCACACTCACCCACTGGGGGTTAAATGCACCACACTCAAAACAGACCTGCAAGAGAAAAACAATTATCTCTGCAGTCAGTCATCACGTGTCCGTGTGAAGTTTTCCCAGCACAGTTCAAAAAGTCAAATCATGGAAACATCACACGCAGAAAATAATTTCAGAGAGCTTTTTAGAGTTTGGAAACACCTTCCCTGACAACATAATCTGTCTTCAAATATTCGTTTATGCTGCATGGAAAGAAACACTCATTAACTTGGACTACAAAAATTACTGTACCCACTACAAGAAACCAGTGAGGAAACACAGATGAGCAAATGGAAGTTACTGAGCAAAGAATTCAATTTGATTTCCTTTCCATATTGTCTTGAGGGAGGAGAAAGTAACCAAACTGAAGCCTTGAGGTTTCCTTGGCAAAATAAAGGTGCGACACTGAAAGTTTGGAACATTTATTCAGTCACACTGGAGTCTGGCAGTAAACGTAGCAGATCTGAACAGGGGTTTTTCTTTAAAAACAGCTGTGTTGCTCATACAGTGCAAAAACTTAAGTTTTATGATTGGAATAACCATTCAAAGTTTAACATATTGATATAAATAAAACTGAACCTGTTCACAGATTATCACGTTTAAGGTCACGTATAATCAAGTTATTTGAAAACAGACCATTTTAGTTAAATTGTGCCTACGACACCACTTGTTCAAAAGACTCCAGAATTGTCAGAACTCCTGGAAGACTTGTGCCAAAGATACAGCAATGTGTTATAATACATCTATGAATTAAATTTACTGGAACTAACAGAAATATATGAGACATCCAAATTTAAATGTTACCAATGTTACAGCCATACTATAAAGATAAGAGCTGTATTAAACCCCAATAAACATGTGGAGTAGATAAAAAGAAAATTCAATTCTACAAAACTGATCTAAAAAAAATATAATAGTTTTCTTACATTGTTCTCATCTTGTGCTCTGACTTCCTTGAGAACTTTCCTTGTTCTTGGACTTGCCATGATTCTACAAAGGGAGAAAAACAAAAATCTAAGTCACAATCAAGGACTGGATTTTGGGAGGACATTCTTGCAAGCACAACTCTGCGACAAAGAGCTTGGAATCTGAACCACTGAATCACAACTGGTTGCAGAAGAAAACCAGACAGAACAAACCACCATAAAACCCACAACCTTACTTGTCCATTTACGTCTTTTGTGGGGATTTACTCATTGTTTTTCCATCACTGGAAAGCTGCAATGGGCTTGGGGGGTGATAAACATGGAAAGTCTTCCACGTCACATGTTATACCAAAACACACTCTACTGGATGCTGCTCCCAGACCAACCCACTCCCCTGCCTGAAAGCACTTTATCCATCATTACACAGGATCACATGCCTCAAACTCAACAGACCTAAGCAAAAAATAGCACGAACTCTTACACTTAAGAGTGCGGAACACATTGCTGAAAGAGCACTTTACTAAAACCTACAACTCGTGTTTTTCCAGAAATATTGTATCTGTTTATCAACTGAGTTCTAAGAAAATAAGCCAATTGTTGGGACCTTTCACACAAAATAGAATTTTAATTCCCACAGTCATGTCTAGCTGGCAGACCACATCATCTCACTCTAATTTTCATGAAGCATGAAGCAGCAGGGAGCAGTGTCAAGCTACAGCTAAAATCCCCATTAAAATAAAAAATGTGATTCCCACACAGTACACAGGCTGGAAAACACACAAAACACGTTTAAAAGAAATACAGTGTAGGATGCAGCAGGAGGGTTCAATTTAGATAAAAAATAAATTCGTATTTCCAACTAGTGGTACGATATTTAAATTAACTTGCAATAAGTAACATCTCTTCTTCCTTTTTCCTTCCAGTCCATCTTTTCATTTCTACTCCAGAAAACAAACTTCTAAGATGTAATAAAAGAAGTCACCAAGCTGACTAGAAACAGCACCAACTAGTAAATGCCAAGCTTATTGGTCAGTCAAGATACAAACCATGAAAGAGCAGGTTTGTATTTTCATCAAATATTGGTCTGAGGGGCTGAAATGCCTTTGTGCAACAATCTGACAACAGTTCCCTGTGCTGTTTGACTAAACAGTCCTAAATCCTTAAAACACCAATAGCATTAACAATCTTGCAATAATTTTAGAAGGTAAATGATTAAGCAATAAATACGATTGCCATGGCTTGAGGGGGTGGAGGGAGAATGTATCTTTAACAAAAAAAAAACCAAAAAGGAAGGCTGTTTTAAAAAGAAAAATGCTACAGGTAAGAAAACATTAAATTTGTATGACTGTGACATCAATTTCTTAGAAATCCCTAAAGCAGAGCAGCCTTCCTGGGAACTGCAGCCACAGAGGTACAATAAATACAGTATTTGGCATCACCAGCTAAGATGACTCAGATAGAAATAAACTGACTGCTGCATGTGGATATTATCACTGTTAAAAGCAGAAGTTATTTGCAGGAGAACTCACTTTTATCTAAGGCACTTATTCCTCTGTAAACATCTTGTTGACAAATATTTAATTCTGGGTAATTTGTTTTTTGATTGATGTTTGGAATGTGCTACCTTTAGACCTCTGTTTGTATTGGACAAACACAGGTAAGCTATGAAAAAATAAGTGGTTTAGACTGAAGAGGCTACTTCAGTTAGGGGCAGGTAAAATCTCTCCATCATCCTGGATCAAAATAAAACACAAAAATAAACCACTATTTTTATCAATAATTAAACAAAAATTGTCTAACTTTCAGAGCAGGGAAATAAAAGTGTGGCAAGTGACCCCTTATATAATGGAACACAACTTCTCCAATAATATCACTTGATTTTCAGTAACTTGCTCATGTGCATGTGAGGAAGGAGGCAGCACTATGCATAAAATGCATTTGCTCATGTCCTAAACAAAGACCATAAACACATTTACATGAAGCAAAGTCCATGTCTTCAATTCCATTATTTGTCCCTGGTGAGATAAGGGAAAATTTTTCCTCTACACTACAAAAATTAAGTAAATAACTCAGCAGGAATAGACAGATAGTGCACGCTCTGGGCCCTCCTCTCTGCCATTATTGCTGTACTCTCTCTACATGCCAACCCCCTTTCCCCAGGAATTAATTTCCCCAGAGTCTTCTTGTATGTTACTGACAACTTCCAAGGCCCTTCTCTTTAGCTGCACTCATTCCCCTTCCTGCTGCATTCCTTTACCATTTTCCTTCCTTTTTCCCAGGTTTTCATCCAGAATAACCAACAAAGGCAGTCAGGCCTTCCAAGCTCAATAGCAAAGGAGGTGACCAGGAAAACCTTTTCCCATTCCAATTCTGCATGTGCCAGGAACTGTCTGTGGAGCAGAAAGCTTCACCCACATCACATCATCCAAGAAGAACAGGAGGTAAGTAAAAAAGGAGACAAGTAAAGAAGTCATGCTCTAAAGCTTTCCAATGTACTTCGAGTGCTTGGTTTATTTTCAATTATTTTCCCACGAGGAAAAAGCGTTCAAATTAATCAGTTTACACCCAAAAGATATGCCCTGGTAGCTGGCTGGACACATAACCATTGTTCTGTTTCAGGAGTAAATACTGAAGAAACAGCTGTGCAGACACCTTCAATAAATATGCATTGCTTTGAGCTGATGTAAACGGACATAAACAGTAAAACAAACGTTTCATTTATGAGTCAGTTTCCACTGAACAATATAAATATTTTTGACTAAGGGTTCCAAAGAGGAAATGGGCAACTTCACCCAGACCAATCTCACACTCTTACTTCCCAAACAATCTGGTTGCAGAGCAAACAACTACACATACACAATGTGAGTTTCCAGATTGGGCATCTGCAGTTAGCTAAAAACAAGCAAAAAGGCACAAGTTGACTAAACACATGTACATGGGAATGAGCCACACCAGGACTTCGCTCCCCCGGTGCAGCAGCAAATGCACAGCCAACGTGGGAAGTGCTTTGCAATTCCGTAGGTGAAGAGCCAGCGGGTGACGTGGAAGGGTGGCTTCATGGTCCCGAAGGCTCCCTGTGAATGCCACCAGGGCAGCACGGCCACAGCGGCTGCAGGAAGCCCCTGACCCGCACTGTGCCCCATCTCCCCGGAGCAGCCCCGGGCCACGTCCGCACACACAGCCCAGGCCGCTTCACAGGCGCACCCACCTCACCGAGAGCTCGCGGGGACGGCGATGCCTTCAGGGATCCGGATCCGAGCTGAGCCCAGCAGCCTCCCTCAGAACATGGCCCGGTGCCGGCCAGCACTCCAGCCTCTGCTTTCTAGGGAAAAACAACAACAACAACGCAGAAACAGATGAAATAGCTGGGAGGGAGCTGCCACGCCAGCCTGGCACCCGCACCTCGCCCGTGTGTGTGACAGCGCGGGGGCCGGGCCGGGCCGGGCTCCAGGGGAACGAGCCTTCCCGGGACAGCGAACCTCAGCCCGGGGGAGCCGCGGGGCCCGTAATCCCGGCACCGGCGGCCCCGGTCCCGGTCCCGGTCCCGGTCCTGATCCTGATCCCGGTCCCGATCCCGGTCCCGGTCCCGCCCGGCGCCGCCGACGTTGCAGGGCGCGGAGCATTGTGGGCTTGAGCCTTAACCCGCTGCGGCCCGGGGCGGGAGAGAAACGGACGAAATATCCAATTATCCAACTGTGTGTGTGTGTGTTTGTGTTTTGTGGGGATTTGTTTCAACCCAGCAAGACCGAAATAAAGCTTTACAATGAACTGGTGTGTGCGCTGCGCTCGGTGTAGTCCCAGACCGCAAAAGGGCCCCCGGGGTTATCTCTTAGGGGAGGCTGCTCACGGAGGTCAATTTTATCTAATTGTGGGGGTTCTTTTTCTCTAACAGTTATTTCAGTGAGCTGAGCGGGGCTTGTAGTGAGGCCACACGTTGCTCTCAGGCCAGGGGAGCAGGTTGAGGGGCTGGGCTGGTGCTGGGGAACAGCTTCACTTCCAATCTCTGCTCTGCCCTGGTGTGGTCCCACCTGGAGCACGGGGTGAGGTTTGGGGAACATGTAAGAAGGATGGAAAGCTCTTAAAGAGTGTCCAAAGGAGGCCAGGAGGATGGGGAAGGGTCTAGGGAAGCCATAGCAGCAGCAGCAGCTGAGGGCACTTGTTCTGTTCAGCCTGTAGAAGAGGAAACTGAGAGCAGAGCTCATCACAGTCTCGGGTTCCTCAGGACAGGGAGCAGCAGTCTCTGCTCACAGGCACCAGGGACAGGGAACACCTGGAGCTGTGTCAGGGGAGGTTTAGGTTGGATATTAGGAGAAGGTTCTTGCCACAGAGGATGGTCAGGCACTGAACAGGCTCCTCAGAGAAGTGGTCACAGCCCCAAGGCTGCCGGAGCTCCAGGAGTGTTGGGACAGCACTCTCCGGGACAGGGTGGGATTCTTGGGATTGTCCTGAGCAGGACCAGGAGTTGGACTCGCTGATCCTTGTGGGTCCCTTCCAACTCCAGATGTTGCCTCCCAAAGCTGTGGGTGGATGGGATGGAAAGAGGACCTGGAGCTGCTTTGTGGTGCTTGGAGGCACGTGCCAGGCGAGTGAGTTTATGCTATCGCTGATTTCTCTTTAATCATCAGCTTCAGGCACAAAACAATGATTTAATGTGTGCGTATGAATCCCAATGAGACAATATGCTGCTTTTTTCAGTGCAACTTCTATTCTGGCCTTCATACTTAATAAGTAGGCTATTATCTTACTATCAGTGCACGGTGATTAACAGGAGCCATTTTCATTACCATTAATGGTGTCTACATCTAAAACACCATCGAATCAATGAGAAGATAATGGGCCCTTAAGTGTGTGCGTGTAAGGAGGAGAGAGGGAGGGGTACAGAATATAAAGCAAACTTGCCTTAAATAATTTGCTTTTCCAGTTAAGGAGAAAGGAGCCTCTTCTGATAAGCACCATCATTTTCTGGTAAACATGAACCAATGGGCAGTGAGGTTCCCATTATACAGACGCTGTATTACAGGGTTTAATGAGGATGTTAATCTTAGTTTTTCCACATAATAGGTAGATAATCCAGTGATTGGTGTTAGTGCTGCTGTTGGCTCTGCAGCAGCTCTAGAAGGATGAATGTGTGTGCTCACAGCTTCAGGAGCAGTTGGGTGGCATCTTTCACCTGCTGTGGTGCTGGGCTGGGACAGTGATGCCTCCTAGGGTCTTTATTTACTAAACTTGCATGTTCAGTCTCTGTCTGAGCAGCCAACTCTTGTAGTGACAGCTTTGTCATCTGGGATCAGAAGTGCTATAACCAAAGAAGCACAAACAGTGCTTTTGTTTCACCACAGTGATGATACTATTGCAATTTGCCCTGAGCCAGGAGCCAACCTTAACCCCTGACGTGCCGTAAGCACCAAAGACTCACCCCGGGGCTGCAGGATGGCACTGCCTGGTTTGCTGCAGGAATGAAAGGATGCCACAAACATTTGCCTTTCTCAGCAAGTAAATAAATGCATGCCATTCCCTGGCAAGTCCAGTTTGCACTGTTCCTGGAATTTGGGGTGGGTGCATAGCTCTCTCCACATCTCTGCAATGTATGCAAAACATCTATTCTAAGATAACGCCAAGAAGAAACATTTCCAAAGGCACCCTTGCATGCCTTTCCCTACTGATGTTGTGTTCCCCACTTGTTCCCTTTATCTACTTATGAACTGTTTTCTGCCTTGAAACGAAATGGCAGATATTTTTAGCACAATTGCTATTGTTACAATTGTTATGCCCAATGTCAAGAACATATGAAATGTAATGATAAGGAATAAATTGCAGCATAAAATAATACAAGGCAGGCACAGTCCCTTTGAGCTGTTTTCCATGTGGATATTTTCCAGATAGAAATGATTTTACTTGGCTTCCAAAGGACAATATGGAAACACGTAAAGGGCAGTCTGTTTTGAGAGCACAGAAAACAAGTAGAGCCCTATTCTGCAAAGATTTCATGAACATGTGCATCATAATGGCCGTGAAGAAGACTAATAGCAAGGGGAAGCTTACTAAGATAAACTACCTAGTGTATAATTTTGCTTGTAAGTTAATGATTTTGAATGATGGCTTTGAAACTTCTTAGGTTAAGAAAAATAAATCTCTGGAACAGGATTTAAATGAAAGAGCATTCATTTTCACTTTTTGCTCTTTTACAGATTTACTAAAGCCTTTCTAATCTATTAATAAGACTAGATTTTGGCTATTAAATATCACAGCTCCTGACATAAATGAGGTGGCATTACCACTCAGTTTAAATTGCACAAAAATATCTGAAAAATTCTTAGCTGACAGCTTGAGCTTCAAATAATAAAGCGAAAAGAGATACCACAAACCCCTGTTTTGACTTGTTTACTGACGCCTATGTGGGCTTAATACTATATTCTGTACTTGCAGCACTTGTCATGGACTGAAAAGACATGGATTTTTATTGCCTTTTCCCCTCCCAACACAACTGAGATTAGCCACTATATCAGGATGTCACAATGCTTAAATTGAGGGGAGACAAAAAGAAACGTGGATACCCATGTTAGATAAATCTACTTAATAAATCTGAAGAGCAAGGAGTGAGGAATAGACCTGTTTGCAGGTATAATGATAAATGTCACAATTCAAGTTCTACGTTGTCACTGCAATGACTTATGTAACTGTGTGAATAACATATAACTGTGCTTATAATGGTGTGAATAATAATAAAACCCCGAACTCAGCCCTTTTAGCACCATGAGAGGCCTCATTAATTGATGGGACTGTGGTAACACCCTTTTCTGGGAGGGTTTTTTGGTACTTCTGAGTTTTCCACGCTCTGAATGGCACCCTGTGAACTGCAAGCAGGTTGTCATCTGAGCCACCAAAGGCTCCATCTCATTTTCAACTTAATGGGCTTGAGAGTTCAAAGTGACTTCAAGGGATGTCTTGTATAATCTTGACAGAAGCTCATTCTTACTAACATTATGTCACATTAAAAACATTTTAGAAAAATAATATGTGTAATATTTTCCTGTCATGGGATGAAGCATCAGTTGCTATTAAATGTTTATTTTTTATTATTGTTCTTATGCTAAGATTTATTTTTATTAATTATAGCATTCAAGGTTATTGACAGTCATTGCATTTGACAGCCACAGCAACCTTAGGCAGCTACAATGTATATTGTCATTAAGTTACAGAAATATCACATGCACTTAATAAAACAATCTCTTCTCTCTCATTGTGCAAGGGACCATTATTTTTTCCTTCCTTTTCGGCTGAAGGACCTGTGTGTCAGGGCTTTTGTGATACATTTCCTCAGACCTTTCCCTACATTTCCTTAGACAACATTCCTTGACTCTGACCCAAATCTGTAGCTCCGTATTGCTGGTGGTGGTCAGGCAGCAGGAGCCAGAGTTTAGGCAGGAGTTTAATCCCACAGCTAAATCATGGAGTCCTGCCTGCACCACGGACCACACACCACAGCCTCTGCTGCTGAACTTCACATCCAGCTCTTCAAAACACAGACGAGAGCAGGACAGAAATCAACACACATCCTTCCACTGCATATTTATAGGGAATTCACTTCTCATTTGAGCTCCCCATGCCCACATAGCTGGGAGTGCATTTTAATGTGTGCATTTCTACTACCCATCAGGTGACTCAGGTCTCCTTTCATTATGTTTTTCCACCTCATAGCTAGAAATTAGAAAAAGCTTAAATAATTGTATTTTGAGATCCCTGTAAGTCCTTCTATCTGTACACATTTTTGTCATTTCAGAAATGAAACTCAGTTTGGAAAGTTTTCATACTGAAAGCTTTACTCTGGTATTAAAAACAGGAAACAGAAAAGCAACCCCCTTTATTTTAAAAGCAGCTGTTACTACACACAGCTTTAATTTTGTGTTGGCGTCACATCCACGTGTGTCACATCACAGTTTGTATCCCTGCCAATCAAAGCTGTCAAAGTGGCCACGTACTGTGGTCCAGGCAGGGTGAAAAAGCCTGAAGGTGCTGCTATCGTCCTGTATCTTTCAGAATGAACTCTGGGAGGCTGGTTCCAGTGGCGTATTTCCAAGGCAATTAAGTCTTTCTGAAGTAAATGTGTGTAAAAACTGCTCCCTCAGCCTGGTGGCACCTGACACTGCTGACTTCTTAATACTTCTTAGCTTTCAGTGGCTGGGATTGGGAAGAATATCACTGCACAAGAACCAGCTGGGTTTGTGCACGCATGTGTTGGAACAGCTTCTGACTGCACATTTCATACCTTCCCCAGGACAGGACTCAAACACTGGCTGCTGACACCGTACACGCACTGCTGCAGATGTCCTTCAAAAGACACGCTAGAAGAAACCTGTTATTGATTTCGTCTCCATTGTATCACATCAGACTTAAATTGGCTCGGGGAAGTTTGTAATCATTTGAGAGGAAAACAGGATTCCCAAGCAAATGGGGAAGCAGCATTTCTAAGTGAGAGCGCCCCAAGCCACTGCCCGAAACTGGAGACTGTTCTCACCCTTCGGGCTCTTCTTTTTGCCATATCATTTGAGAAATGCAACTGTTGCATGGAAACCTCGAATAATCACTTGGTATCAATACCCAGGGACCTTGGCAGCTGCATTGAATTACTTCTTGGTCACAGTGCCTAGTGAAATTGTGGCTGGAAATGCTGCTGCAATCATGCCAGCTACTCGGATTGCATGGGCTGAGATGCTGGGGTGTCAGCTGTGACAGCCTGCTCCTCCTGAGGGATTTAACCCTTCAGGCACTGCCTCCTGTCTCTTCCAGCCTGTGTCCGTGACAGCACCCGCACCGTTTTATCAGGAACGCTGACATAGAAACATAGAATCATAAAATATCCTGAGCTGGGTTCAGAGTCATTGAAGTCCGGCTCCTGACTCTGCACAGGATAGCCCTAAGAATCCCATCATGTGCCTGGCAGCATTGTCCAAATGCTTCTTGAGCTCTGACAGTCTTGGGGCTGTGACCACTGTCCTGGGGAGCCTGTTCCAGTGCACCCTCTGGATGAAGAACCCGTTCCTAATATCCAACCAAGTGGATACTGCTTGTTCCTTTTTTTATTTTTATATATAGATATATATGTATTAGTAAATAATTGTTGCTTCCTTTTTCTACATTTTTTGACTGAAAGGCTCTTGATTTGAAGGGTATAGTAAAATGGAGAACAAATTTTTCTTTCTACTCCACAAAGGTTCCCATCTTCCCTGGAAGGTATTGTTCTAACCTGAGACAGTGTTCTTAATCTCCAGGTTGTAAATAAGATAGATAGGGAATTTCATTGAATTAAGGAGGATTTTCAATGCTGCTGCTCAGGTGAGGTGGTCCATGGCACAAGGCATCCCCCTCAGAATAACAAAAACGCTGGCAGCTTCCAGGATATTTATATCTTCATGTTTTTCCTTTATAGTCATGGAGAAATAGAAAAAAGAGTTATTTGAAGGGCTGTTTGTGGGATGTTATGGCAGAATTGTCAGAGCATCTTAGCAAAGTGTGAAGCTGAACTTTGGCTCCGCTGTAACAGTTAATGGGTGCTGATGTGTTTGATCCAGGGGAGGAATGATGCCAGCCATGTTTCCTTCCTACAAGCCCTTGATCACACAAACAAGGCAGTTCTATCAGCTAGAGCTGGACAAATTGTTCACCTCGCTGTTACTCGGATGTACCAGAGACCTTAGTGAAATCTGCCTTCCACCTCTGCCATCCTCCACTTGCTCATCAAAGACTGATGAGAATTTGTTGTGCAGCTCAGCAAGTTAATATTAGGGAATTACAAATGTGAAATGCAGATGATGGTGGTGCAGGAATGCCGAAAAGCCTGATTAGGAGCTGCTTCCCCCCAACATCCAAGGCTTCACAGGGATCAGAGAGAAAATGACAGATTTCACACACCAGTTTCGATAAATTTTACAGATCGCCCTGGGCTGCTGGGAACCCATTTCAAAGCATAAAAGTCATTGAGAATTTTCCCTTTCTTGTGTAGTGATGAAAACAATTTTTGAAATGTTGTGCTTTGCTGTCACTGGGCTGTTTTTTCTCAGCAATGGATTCACCAGGCTGCAAAACGAAGGGAAGAGCAGAGTGTGGCTCCTTTGGGCATGGCCACTGAGGGTGTGTCATTGTGGTGCTGGTCAGCTTGGGCTTCTCTGCCTCTCCAGTCCCTCTGGAGAGAAGAAGGACATGCCTGGGCTAGTGCCACCTCTCTAGGCTTCTACTGGCTTCAGTCCCAGAGCAGCTGAGCTCTGTAACAGTGCTCTAGTTATTAGCACAGGGTAATGGCAGATTCAAAAACGTACAAGTTTAAAATTAGAAGGTCAAAAGTCCTTGTCTTTTTTTTTTTTCCATATTCTCTCCCTAGATGGCTCAGTAACCTTTTTTTATGTAAAAAGTCTTCAATAAGACATATGGGAGCGTTCCAGGGTCCAGTTCTTATAGGCAAACCTGGCTGCCCAAGGTGAGCAGAGGCAACCTTGGGTGACCAGCAGTAGATCCTCTCACTGCATCCAACATCACTCTTGAGAAGACAGGGCAAAGCCTAGTTCCATTTCCTCCTCCCACCCAGGAAGATGATTTATCCTAGTCCATTTGTACCCATATACGTTTTAAGTATCTACTGTGTCCTGTGGCAGGAAGCTTCACAGCTCACCCACCTCTTACGTGAAGACTTTGCAGTTGATAATTTTGAATGTGTCCCCAGGAAATCCTGCTGTGCACAGTGCAAAGCCAGCATCACTCAGGCAACTGGCAGTGGGTTTTGCCTCTAATTGTGACAGAGAAATAGGATGTGACATGCTACCTTGGGAAGGCTGCTGTCTGCCCTGGAGGAGGGGAGTGGGCTGGCTGATTAGCTCCTAGAGTACAGGCACAGGCACACTTTGTGTTTTGGATGTGGCATGGAAAGGTTGGAGTACTCTGACACCACTGTGTTTGATCAGACATCTGTAAAAGCACCGTGACCCACATGATGTTATTAAGATGGAGAGGAGGTGGATGTAAATGAACTGAGTGGAATAATGCAACCCATGGTATCGTGGGATGTAAGACCATCTCTAGCTTCCAGCAGCTGTGTCAATTACAGGGTTTGAGCTGTGAAGAGACGTCCCCAGCTGATACTTTTAGCCTCTATTGCTCATCTTGATCAGATATAAGAGATCAAGCTGTGGTAAGATACTGCTGCTTTCTCTCGAGCTTGCTAACTTTTGTTGTGATTTCTTCTAAAGTAAGTCTGGGACTTCTCAAAGTAATTTGGATGTAATCAGAACAAGCTATAACAAGGTCCCATTGTCTAAGGTTAATCTTCCATAGCAATTCAGCGAGATTCATGAAAGAACAAATTTGGATGGGAAGAGGTTCCTGATTCAAGCACTGGTAAAGAACAGGGACATTCAATCTCTGGAGCATCATTTGAACCTGGGCATGTTTCCAGTCTGGATTCCATTTCCTCCATGAAGCAAGGGTGTGACCAGCATGTGCATCAGGATCTTAACACTTCCTCAGGAACTAAAAGAGGAAAAGAGAAACAACTAGGATCTCTTAAACATACCTGTGGCCCAGCATTTGGAGAGGGCTGAAGTAATGACTGCAAGACCAATTCCCTCTACTCGGTCCTGTCCTGATGGCGAGGGATGGAGCTGCGTATGGTTGCCTTGCTCTGTGTACACATATCCCTGAACATCAATACCCCTGCTGAGAAGCCCTCACACCCCATCCCAAAGACATTAATCAGGAGAAAACCTTCTTGACATTCAGACTGGACCCTTGAAGCAACATTTCTCCCATCAAAAGCTAAGAAGACGTTATACTCCAGGAAATAATAGTTTCAGAATACTGCACGATTTTGGTTTTCTTTCTTTTTTTGCTAAATTAAAGTTGTAGTTGGTTCCATGAATTAAACTTTCAGGGTGCAGAAACACTTGTCCAGGAACTCAGATGATCAGGACTTCAAACAATATTTAGGAGATGCTGGTGGCTGCTGTGGCCAGGCCAAGTGCCACTGTAGAGTGGCATATGGGGGATCACTGATGATGTACTGCCCATCAGTGATGGCTGCTCATCCAATGGTGCCTTGCTAATCCACTTGCTAATTAAATAAAACTAATTATGATCAAAGTTCTATGTGTTTTATTCATTCAGCTAAGTTAATTTTTGATCTGATGGACATAAAGGATTTTCTGGTGGTCTGCAGGAGACTTTTTAATTGCCCTGTAAAGAGTAACCAATAAACCAAAACCTGTTGTCAGGGCATTCAGCCTCAATGCACTTCCACTGGTTCCTTAATCAAAAGAGGTTGGAGACCACAGTGGGAGCAAGTGTCCAAATTTTAACATGTGAGTAGCTCTGCTGAAACCAGTGAGGTGAATCCCCTCTGTGTCCAGGCCTCCTGCTACACCAACACAGATAAGAAATGCATAATACAAATGAATATTATAAGATCAGGCTCTGGGAGTTCTAAGTTTCTCTTTGAAATACAGGTTGCATTATTCCCATGGTTTCACCCGTCTTAAAAGTCTAAGGAGAGTCAGTGTGTTTTCCTTCAGATGCATGTGGAGTCCCAGCCAACATGTAGTTGCTTTCTGCATAGCTTATTAAGATAAAAGTGCAGGTGGAAAAAATCCTATTTAAGCCGAACTTAGCATTTCAGCAGCAATACCTTTTGCTGTTTCACACCGTGTCTTGTTTGCAGTACAACTGAGCTAGAAAACAGCAATGCCTACGGGAGGTTTTTAGAAGCAGGAGGCAGAACAAGGGATGAAGAAAACCTTAAGAACTGGCGCAAAGGCCAGGTACTAACTTGCACAGCTGTATCCTGGCCTTTCCCATGCTGTTCCCAGCAGTTTCCAGAGCACATAACAAAACCAGCCTAACCCCAGCCTGCCTTCAGCTGACTTGAGCTCCTGTTCTAAATCTGATCTCAGGTTGCCTGACCCTACAGTGCAGAGTGAGACCTCCCTGTGCAGTTTGTAAGGAATGTTTTATCTGCAATCATTAAAAAATAAACTGATCGTTGTTCCATTGCCTTTTCCATCCAAAACCCACCTTCCCAGGAATACAAAGTACTGCCAAAGCTTCTTCAGTCCAGAGTTTTCTGGGTGAAATAAATTGGTTTCTTCTCCGTGTGTTTTTCTTTCACCTGTAATAAAATGTGTTTTGTTGTATCTGGCTGCATTAATTGATGCCTTGGTTATGCACAGTGCACAGGTCAGGTAATCAAGACGTTTCACCATTTAAAACCAGTAGGATTTGTGATCAATTCAGAGTCTGCTTCCTAATCTCAGGTATTCAGTTTGTTTGTTTGTTCTGTTTCTCCCTGTGGCTGATGTGAATAACAATAATGTTGTTAATATGAGGTTTTTAACATTCCTAGCACTTGGGGGCTAATCCTACTTCCTAAGGATTTAGTCAGGCAATGCTTTCCTCAAGTAAAATGACAGAGCTTTCATGATTTCAGCTGCCATCTCCTTCTCACTCCAGTGAGCGTGGCAGTGGGCCGTGCTTATTCAAAAGGAAAGTGAAGCTGGTCACTGATGATGGGAAGTCACACCCTACACTGGAGGCAGAAGCAAAACCATCACTTGCTTCAGAGAAGGAAGGACCAGACAGAGGTGACAGAGCAAACTGCTGTGGAGCCATTGGAGTCACCAGAGATTGTGAAGACACAACATCGTCATCAGATGAGGCTCTCAAAGCCTCTTACTCTGGTGTGTAGAGCTTAGTAACGAGTCTGTCCCAATCACAATGAGTGGTGTGTGACCTGTTCCTTGGGCTGCCCACGAATGTGTACAGCAGGGAGGGCTGGCATGATCCATATCTTTTGGATCCTTCTTCTCTTTCAGGAGGGGAGGCAATAGGAAGGACTCAAGCATGTAAAGGAGGTGGTTCTGTGCTCGTGGATTTGCTCTACAGTTCGCAGTTAAAAGTCAACTGACTTGCTTTTCTGCAGATGCAGGGTACAGAGTGGTGTGTAGATGGTGCTCAGGTAGAAGCTCTTGGAAATAGAGATGCTCTCCCACATCCCTTTGCTACTTGCCAGCTGGGATTCATTCTCAAGCCTGGGTATACATACTTTAAAATCCCCACAAATGTGCATTTTAAAGAATTCCTTGTCTTATCCTCCTTTCTGAGTTTGCCTTCCATGTGCACTCTCGCTGACAAATTTCATGAAACGAACCATTGCATTTTAGGTTAATTATGGTCTTCATAACGTTCAGGGTGAGCATGCCAGCACCTGCACGGGGGGGAAGGTGATGGGGATACGTGGGAAGAGCAGAGGAGCTCTGTAGGCTGTGTGTCCTGTACACACCTTGCCTGGCCAGCACAATCCTCTGCCCCTGCACACAGCGAGTACCCCCGGCAGAGCCGCCGCCGCNGAGAGCCCCAGGGCGGCGGCGGGGCCGCGGTCACAGGGCTGCCCCTGCCCTGCCCCCGCTGCTCGGGGACCATGGGATGCTGCACCGGCCGCTGCACCCTCATCTTCCTCTGCACTTTGCAGCTGGTAAGTGGGAGCGCTCGGGAGCGGGGGGACGCGGTGGAGAACGGCGGGTTCGGCTCCCCGGGACGGAGCCGGGAACAAAAGCCCCCCCAGCGCCCCGGTGCTGCCCCGGGCAGGGCTCCGCTCCCTCCGCGACTTCGGCTCCGAGGAGGAAGGTTGTCGGGGTGCGTGTTTTGCTGCGCCGGGAGGGTTTAATGATGCCTAAAACTCAAAATAAAAAAAAAAAAAAAGAAGTAGTTTTCAATTCCTAAGTTTGTGCTTGTAAAATACTACTGAAAAAAAATCCCTCTGTGAAAGGAGGCTCGGCGGCTCGGTGGCGATGTTGCAAACCAAACCAAACTTCATACGTGCCAAAACCCACCGGTACCTTCAGCCTCTTTCATATCCAGCTGTAAGAAAAGGTCCACCTGGATCCCACCCTGCTCGCCCGCATCCCAACCTGCTGGGGTTTGTGCTGGCTTGGGAAAAAATATTTCAAACCTCCTTGGGATTAAGTGCTTGGATAGAAAATGCTTATCAATATAGATTTATGTAGGAATAAACTTCCAAGTGTGTGGAGAGTATGGACCCTGGTGGGCACGGGTCGGTCCCTGGTGGGCACGGGTTCGTGCTCCTCATGACATCTGCATAGACGATAAACAAAGGTCTGGTTGTTTTCTGAGTGTCTGCTCATCCAGCCTGGATCTGGAGGGTCCCCTTCTTGTCAATAGCTAATGGGCTCCAGGGCCCCTCCAGCCTTAAAAAGGAAATGACAGCGGCTAGGTGTTTAATTTCATTTACTTCTTCTAAATTTGCTTTCTTTTGGAGCATTGGCGGCGCGCAGGAAAGGGCAGGCTTCCTGCAAAGTTCTGTTAAATAGTTTGCTGGTGCCAAGGGGTGAGTCTGGTTAAAACTCTTTGTTTTGGAGTTGTGCTGTGACGGCGCAGTGTTTTCCACACAGGGACAGCCAGTGGGCACTGGGCTGAAGGTGAGAGAGGAAAACAGGGAGCTGCTAGTTTTGAAATGATAACCATCAGCCCGAAATTGCAGGGGAAGAGGGTGCGTGCAGTGAACTCTCACTAGCACAGTTAGAAGATGCGGGTGGAAGATTTGACTCGTGGTTAAACAAAATACAGAATAGAAGTGGTGGGGTTTTCTTGCACAAAGCATCTTGCTCAGCATATTTATGAGGGAGTTGAATGGCTGGGGAGTGTATTTAGTCTCTTGGATTATTTCTTTTGATTTTTCACCCGTGATCACAGAAGAAAGAAGCTGTACCCTGTATTACATTAGAAATGGGCATCTCAAGACTCACTGTCTCTTAAACCCATCACTGTGTCATCCTGCTTTAAGGCACACACTCACACACCGGGGTAAAAAAAAAGAAAGAATGAGAAAGGGAAAAAGCCATGAGCTGCTGGTACTGTTCTGAGTTCTGACAAGCGTGGGAGTTTTCTTGTATCCAAGATACAGGGACAAAGAACCCCCAGCATTTTATTTTCCTTAAGACCCTCCTCCTTGAAGAAAAGAATCAGTTTGGCTCATTCTTAAGCAAGTTTGGATGCCTCAGCCATAGCAATTTCCCATGGCACTTGCTGGGTGACTTGGTAGAGGTGGAAAAATGTGAACTATGGTGAGGGAATTTCTGGAGCTGCCCTCTGGGGCAGGGGGGAAGGTCAGGAGATCCTGGCCAGTTCCCAGCAAGTACTTGGGCGAGGGCAGGATCCACCGTGGTGCATTTTTATTTATTTTATTATTTTATTAAGCAAACTTTGTCTGTAAATCATCACATCACTTCCACACCCATACAGCCAAGTGACATGCAGGGCTCGCTGCTGCTCAGGGTGGGCTCTGCTAAGACAAAACACTGAAGAGATCGGGCCAAGATCATCAATAAATCATAATGACGTGAACTTCCTTTGTTCCTCTCATGTCTCTGCTCAGCTTCATTTGATACTTTGAACCCTTCACAGCCTTCCCTGTTTGTGGCCAAGCTTCATGTCTCCCACTGCTGAAGTCCCAGGGGTGAAATTCTGGCTCCTCTGTGGATGTTTTGCCTCTGACTTGAGTGGGGAGAGGATTTCAGTGCTGGGATCTCCCAGTTTAGTTCTTCATCGCACCTCTGGGTTCTGTTCCATGTTCTCGTGTCTTTTCCTCAGAGCTTCACTGGGGCCTTTTATAAATGATGAATGGAAACATGAAACAACCCTCCCAAAAGCTCAAATTAGAGATTTGAGTTGCAATTCTTCACAGAGATTGTTTTATTATTAGGTGCAAGTAGTTGAACGAGTGTGTGGGGAAGTGTTTGCACACTGCAGTCTAAATGTTTCCCTGGGAAAAAAAAAGGCAGAAAACAAACATATTCATCATTGCAGTGTGTGTTCCCAAATAAAAAGTTTGTGATCCAGCCAGAGAACAGAACAGCGTGTGAATTCAAGGAGCTGCTACACAATGAGAATACCAACGAGATCTTCAGCCCCCGACGGGCTGAGCCTTGTGGCACAGATCGAGGAGGAGAGCATATGCATCTGTCTGAAGAAAATCAGGGCCGACTCCCCGGTGGTTTGCTAATCAAGGGGGGAGGGAAGGCTGTAGTTTGAATAAATAATTTGCCGTGCTCCAATTTTAGATTATTGTTTCCTTCAAACGTCCACGTTAGGCTCATGCTTTGCCAATTGGTGCTGCAGGGAAGCTGGAAGGAAGAAGGTTCTGGCTTTCCCTTGCTCTGATCCTAGTGTGCATCGCTGTCCCTAATCCTTCCCTTTTTCTCAGTCGAGCCCTGTCTGCAGCATAAGTTTGGGTGAAAGTTGGTCCAGGTCAGGGCCACACTACAAATGGGTTTATCCTCAGCCATGGAGTCAGAAAGATGATGGGGTGTTTTCCTAGACTTAGTGAATCCAAAGGGCATTGTCATGTTCCGATTCTCACTTTGCCTGAACCCTTCACCATCCAGGTACTGGTGTTACCTTGAGCACATCACCCGACCTTTCTCATCCCTCCCAGCCTTTGGGGAGATTCATACTAAGAAACAAGAGCAAAGCTTGAACGAGCCATGGGTCTCCCCAGCAAAAAAATTGTGATTAAGAAATGTCCCTTGTAGAAATGAAGGTTGAAAAATGTTTGCCATGGGCAGGATTTCCAAAGCTTGTGTGGTATGACAGACTTGCACCCAGCAGGACTGTGGACTGGGTGGGTCGTGGTGAGAAACCACAAACCAGGGCTGAGTCTCAGGCAGTGAGACATTAAATAATCATTGATTTGCTTCTTTCCTCTCTGCCACTGTGAGATTGCACCCAAATGGTGTATTTTCTGGAGCAGTAAGTGATTGTGCACCGGAGGCACTATGTGAATTTATTTCCACCGACCATGGAAAAATTCTCTCCCTCCCTGTGGCCTGTCCCAATAAATCAAACAACTGTAGTTTCTTTACATTCTGTCCATGGATTGAGAGCTCAGATGCCAAGCAAAGCCTGGAGACAATTTTACAGATACATTATAAATCCCCCTAGAATAACAGCTTTTAATGGAAAAAGTGACTAATACTTCAAATGAGCACAGAACAGGGCGCCCTGGGACGGGACTGCACAGTGAGACTAACCAAAAGTAACTATATACCTTTATTTATATATTTTCTTGTGCTCTTTCTGCCTTGCTCCTCTCTCAGTGATTCCTTTTTAATCTCTTACAGAAGGGGGTGACCAGTTCTGGGAGCTATTTGAAACCAACATAGATCCTTCCCTTAACTTCTCTCTTGCAGTCAGAGTGGTCATGTCACTTGATTGAGGCATGAAGTGCTGCAGAGCATGCAGGGGGTGAGGGCAGAAGGCAAAATCCAGGCCAAAAAAAAAGAAAAAGTATGAGTTAAATAAGTGGACTAGTTAAAACAGGTGGAATAGGGGGATGTTTTACAAGGGCATACAGTGATAGAACAAGGCAGAATGGCCTTAGGTTGATAGAGGGTAGGTTTACATTGGATACTGGGAAGAAATTCTTCCCTGTGAGGGGGGTGAGGCCCTGGCACAGGTTGCCCAGAGAAGCTGTGGCTGCCCCATCCCTGGGAGTGTTTAAAGCTGTATTGGACAGAGCTTGGAGCAACCTGGTCTAGTTGAAGGTGTCCCTGCCCATGGCAGGGGTTTGGAACAAGATGATCTTTAAGATCCCTTCCAACCCCAACTGTTCTATGATTCTGTGACTGGATCAGCCATTATGGGCTGCAAGAGGGAGAGTGGCAGAGCATCTTCACACCCCAGGTGAGGAGCAAGCAGAATTGTGACATCTGGGGACTGCAGAGATGACTTGCTTGCCTTTCTCCCTCCATCTCAGAGATGTTTTGAGTCAGAGGCTCAGTGAGGAGAGCAGAACTTGCCTCTTCCGTCCTCTGCAGCTGCCTCTGGAGCTGGGGCAGAGTTTGCCTCTCCTGGGGGAGCTGTGAGCCTGCACAGCTGCGGTTTGGCTGAGCACAAAGCCTTGGAGGGAAGAGCAGGTGCAAGGGGAAGCCCAGAGTCCCTCTGCTCATCACGCTGCTCAGGACCCCTCCAAAATTACCTTGTGCTCTCCCCAGCTGTTTATCTTCTCCATGGTTTGTGCTTAAATTATAATCCCTCTAGGGAAGGGGCTGTCTTTTGTGGATATGCACAGCACCCAGCCCTGTGATGGCTCAAACCTTTCCTGAAGTCCTTGAACAATACTCCAGGCTAAATAAGAACGTAAGTCTAAAGACTACATTTGACAGATGCTGTCTTCTCCGTGTCTTTTCCAGACAAAGGAAAATTAAAGCTGTGCCAATAATAGAGCTCGTCAGCATTTTCCACTGAAGCTGACTTTCATTAGAAACCTGGGGATTTGACTAAATGAATATTTTCATGAGAAGTATCTGCTTTCCATAGGCAATCCTGAGTTTTTCTCCCAAGTTTTGGCCAGAATATTTTGGCGAAAAATCAAAAATGTGCTGGCAAATGTTTGCTGTGCTGGCAAACATTTTTAGTTTTAGAGTGTTGGAGATTTTCTTACAAAAAGATTAAGTTTTCCATGAGATTTTTCTTTTTTTCCACCTTTTCCCTGAGCAGCTGGAGTCTGCAGCATAAGAGCAGTGCAAGGGAGGAGCAGTTGGGGTCTGTTTCAGACATGTTTCAACTGTGCCCCGTTGCAGATCTCTTGACTGCCCACATCCGTGTTTCCCATCACGGTGGTGGAGACTGCAGATGACTCACAGGAACTGTTCTCTAACCAAACACATTCAGACCAGGAATGAGATTTGGCCAAAGCCAAGCCAAAAACCAGCTAAGGGCAGGGTGGCACTGAAGTCAACAATCCTTGGAGAACTGGGGCTTTATTTTGGCTGACACAGATATTTGTTGACCACTCGGATTTCTCCCGGCTGCTCTCTGCTCCTTTGCCTTCTCCTTTGTCCTCTCTCCAAGCACCAGGGCCATTCAAGAAGAGGAGGAGCTGGTTTTCCCCGGCGGGGACCCTCCCCCCCTGGCTGGTTTGGTGTTAACGGAGCTGACGTTGCTCCATTGTGTGCTAATAATATATGGAAACACGGATCAGTTTGGCTGGGGTGCAAAATGGAGCTCTTCCAAGAATCTGTGCCAGGGGCCCAAAAGGATGAACTCTTGGAGAACAAACTGGATAACAAAGGACAGATTGTGATCGCTTCTCTTCAGGAAAACCTTGGACTAGCCCACTGCTTTTTGAGCATAAGAAAATGTGTATCATCCAGTGAGTAGCAAGTGCCTCAGCCTGCAGCATTCCCTTTCCCATTTAGAAAACGTTGGGTCTGAGGTCAGTAGAACGGAACTTTGCTCTCTTATTTAAAAAAGTTTTAAAAAACCGCAAAAAAAAGGATAATTTGTGATTTAATGACTTTATGCTTGTGGGGTTCCCTTTGCAATAGATGGAACGAGCACACCCAACCGCACAGGTTGTGTCTCCATGTTTTTTAGGAAGAGAGTTTTCAACCAGCTGGAAACTTTTCTTAAAAGCAGCATGTTCTTCACCTGTTCCCCATGTCCAGAACATGAGGAAGGAAAAAAATTACATCTCAGGACAAAAAACAAAACAAAACAAAAAGGCAAATTGGCTGAAAATGATGGGGATGTTTATTGTGCCAAACCCCAAATATTTTGAACTTTTACAGAAGCTTGAAAATATTTTGGAAAAGAAGTTGAAATGTCTCCCTGAAAAGAACTTGGTTTGTTGTTTTTACTGGAGTTGTGCACTCTTGATGTTCCCATCTTCCAAATATCCCTGACATCATCATGTCTCTCCCAAACTCAGCTTATGGTGGGGTTTAAGGGCACAAGTCCTTAAAGAGACTTAAAGAGAAAGCACAGGTTTGGGTGTTGCTGCAGGGTGGTGCCCTGATGTGGTGACTCATCTGCTTACAGGGCAGTGGTTTGGGGTATTTTTCTTGTAGAAGGAAACTCAGTGAATAAACAGCCTGTGGAAATGGGAATCTGAGATATTTCATAATCATTCCAGAGTCATTTTATTACCTTAAAGTTAATGAGATTTCATATTAATAATAAACAACTTCTGCTTTGCTTGTTTATTGATAAGTGTCAGAATCTTATTTCATCTTCTTCTTGCCAGGGATAATCGTAGGGATTGCAAAAGTAAGGATTAATAGCAATAAAAAGTAGGGAATCAGTAGTAGTACAGTATTAATAGAAAACTTGGTTAATAGTAGGGAGGAGAAAAACTGAGATGAAATATCTGGCAGAAATCTCTGGTTTGGTGTTTCAGCAGAAGTGCTGCTTCTCACCAGCAGGTTGGAGTTGTCTCATGTTGGACACTGAAAGTCAATGTTGATGTTGCTCTGGCTCCTCCTGGCTTAGCCAAGCCCTGGGCCCACATCTGAGTGTCCTTGTAAAGAACAGAAGTTTCATTTAGCTTTTTGTTCTGAGGCTTCACAGGCTAGAGAGGAGCGAGCAGCAGTTTTCTACTGGGTCAAGGTCAAGATCTCCCTTGACTTCTCTGTAGCTCATTAACAACAACTGTCTTTTCCAAGGGATACTTTTTGGTCTTTTTTCCACAAGGACTTAATTGCCAGTTTTGCTGGTGTCTGTGGCTCATTCTCAGCACAGCTGCTTCTGTGTCAGAAGGTTGGACACAAATACGTTGTTTATTGGGGAGCTGCACGTCCCAGATTTTCTCTCAAATATGAGGATTCATGGAAATTAGGAGTGCAGCTTTTCTGATCCCCCTTCTGCCATCATCCTGGGTGTTGTTTGATGAATGTAGGTTTAGTAATTGAGACGTCAGATTCCCTGACACCTCTCAGCTGAAAGGATGATGGTGTGGAAGTGGTGACCTCCACTGCCATCTGCCTGGGCTTAATGAAAATATACTGTGGGAATCGAGGCAACAGCTTGTCTTCATCACCTGCTCGAGGAAGGCAGGCGTCAGGAGTTGCTATGCCAGCTTCCTTTGCCACCTCTCAGCGACTGCCCAGCCCTGCAGGCAGCTTCCCACCTGCTCCCTGGGCTCTCTAAGGCCAGCAAAATATCTGATATGGGCTTTCTTCCTTCTTTTATTTTTCCCCTTCATTTTTTAACTCCAATGCTTCAAACTCAAGAAAACCAGTATCATCATCATATTTTTTCTCCATGAATTGAGCAAGTACACAGGTAGGTATCCACCCAGGCCCTGATGTTCAGAAGTGTGGAAACACAAGTTGCCCCCACCCTGTTTCTTGCTGTACAGTGATGGGGCAGGGCTGAGTGTGTGTGGGGGACTAGCCTTTGTGCCCTTTCTGCACTTTGGGGCAGCTCCTCACCGTGCAGACCTGCTCCCTATTGGACTGCCCTCAGAGGGGACAGGAACGCAGCTGAGGGACCCGCCAGTGAAAGCCCTGGAGCATCCTCATCCCAGCTCACTCCACCCCACAGCCCACAGAGCTGCCCATGAGCTTCCTCAGCACAGTTCGAGTCTCTTTCCTTGTCTTTGTGTGTTCCCAAGTGGCCTAAGATCAGAATGATACAGGACAGACTCTGTCCTGTCTTAGTGATCACTTGGGCAGCCAGTCACCTTGTCAAAGTGACGAAAGAACAAGAACTGAACATTACTGAGGAGGGTTTCATTTCTCCTGAAATCCTAAATACACGTAATAAAAAATGAATCCAGGTGCTCAGAAGAATACTGCTAAAGCAAATATACAAAACCTGGGAAGATGCCTTCTGTGACACCTGTCCTCGAGGAACAGGGACTTGTCTTGTGTTTGTGGTGACCCTGACAACAGCCTTGGACCCATTAAAGCATTTGGTGCTGCTTTATATTTTCCAAGTGCTGTTCCCTGGGGATCTGTGGGCACTGTCTCATCTGAACAGAGAAGGTGAGGTGGAGGACACTAAAGAAGGGGATGGAGCATGTTATTACCTGCACACAACTTATAAAATATTGAGTGTAGCCTTGCATGGAATGCTCTGTGTGGTGTGGTCATCCATCATGGATAATCAGCCTCACCACAATTAACAGTTTGTCACTGTCTGTCTTCAGCTCCCCCTGAAAATTACTCCTGCAGTAACCAGAGCTCAACCTCAGGACCGGCATGGTTGAGCTACCTGGAGATCAGGAGGAATCTAAACTCTTGCTTTATTCAGATTTGTTCATATTTAGAAGATTTGGACATGATTCTACAGTACTAGAATAAGAGCATTGCCCTGCACATCAGAAATTTGGATCGGGAGTATATTGGGTTCTACTCTAAGGTCTACAAGAACACTTCTCCCCTACATGAAGCTCTGCAGATGGATGATCTTTTCATGGAGGGAACGTGGTAGGGTCTTTGCTTAATATTACTGCAATCGTCTTGATATTCAGGAGTTCCTAACACTATGCTGTGGGGCTTGGGAGCATCCTTTCCTCTTTCCAGAGGTGCTGGACCCTTCCTACTCCATTTAGAGGGAAATAGTCCCACTTCGGTGGAAACACCACATCAAAATACTTCAAGGACCAGGATTTACCCATGGGCACTTAAAAAAACCTTTTCTGATTCCCTGAGAGGAATTATTGAGTGAAGTTTTCTGGAGAAAACCGCTCCTCTCAAACCAAAGACCTGCCTCAGCAGTACAAGAAAGAACTGGCCTGGCCTGGCTGGTTTGGACCTCTGTTTAGAGACCTTGAAAGTGGCACAGACCACAAATACTTACTTCCCAGCTCACAGGTTCACAGAGGTAAGATCCAGGCCCATGGACTGAATGACCAAGACCTGAGTCCTGAGATTTGGGCAGACTCACAGAATCTCCCAAGAACCCAAAACACCTTTGGGGTTCTGAGCCAAACACCTCCTGTTAACTGCAGCACGGAACAATTTCTCCCACAGCTCTTCCCTGGAGGGCGGCGAAGAGAACATCCGAATCTCTGGCCAGATTTGAAGACTGTGCATTTAGATAACTTGCATGAATATCTGAACTGGTTGCTTAGCCAAATCAGACCCAATTCCTAATTCCCCATGGTTACTGGTAATCTGCTAGCAGCAGATTTCCGTGTGGTAAATGGGAATGGGCTCTGATAGGCAGCTGGCTTCCCTGGCTCCAGGGACAACACACCTTTTGTGTTATCATTGTGGGAAAGGCAATACACCCGCTTATATGGTATATGTACAGAATTAGAGAAGAAATCTGATTATCCTAATTACTCAGAAATGCTAAATATGTGCAGAATAGTGTTTGGCTAATTAGCGTGGGAGATTGCTGGCTGTTCAGCAGGGAGTAGAGCGGGTGTTGGGAGAAGTGTGGTGGAAGTTCACAGACTGTTATGTGCCCTTTGCTGTCTGAGTATGTGGAGAGAAGTGAGCATGGATGCTTGGAGGTGTGATTGCCAGCCTTAAAACAAATTTAAAAGCTGGGAAAGGGCAATTCTTTTTCAAATGTCTGACAGTTTTTGGGATTCTAGGTCTTCAAGTCTCCCATCTCGTTATTTTGAGCAGAGACATCCAAGGGAAAGATGGGTCTGCCTCCCTGCAAGCAGCTGGCCCTGCACAGCACCTTCTCAAAAGGATCTGTTCTGCTCCTTATTCTGGCTGTGTTGACACAGAGGAAGTCAGCAAATGCTAAGCAGGATGGAGGATGTTAATGCTTAAATGCATCTCAAGGTTTTTATCTCCAGCTGTCTAGACACAGAGAACCCGGCTCTTTCCTCCAGCTCCATGCTGGACCTAGATCCACCAAGCAAACTGTGGCAGTTTGGAAGGGCTGCAGGGAGTTTGGGAGAGTGGGAGTGCACAGCTGAATGTGTCCTGGGTTCCTACGGCCTACACAGCTCTGCCCTCAGACCAGAGCCAAACGCCAGATCTCCTGAATACATATAATTGGTGCCCGAAACACATGTACATCCATTGCTCCTTATTGCTGGCCTACCTCATGTCTTTAAATAACCCTGCATGGCTTTTAGTCCTGCCCTGGCTAGTGTCTACCTCAAGCTTTTCTGGAAAGGTTGACCTCCCTGCTCCTGTGAGCTCAGGATCAGTCTTGCTGTCAGTTCAACACAACATTAGCTGGGCAGTTAGCTGGGAGAAGCTACAAAGCATTTGGGGTCCAGGGCTGCCAGTGAAACAGCTTAAAGCAGAGTTGTGTGACAGCATGAAAGAATAGATAGGGTGGTATAAAAACTCTGCTATGGCTTCAGACAATAAAGACTGTGTCTCCCTTCTGATGAATAATGGCTCTTTGTTTTATTCCTCAGATGACAGGGCTGTTAGAACTGCTGAGAACTATCCCAGTGCTAAATATATGGCTGTGTAATAAAGGCTGTGCAATCTATGAAGTGGGACTGAATGGATACTTGAGTGAATCATTTAAAGTACGATGAATTTCTGAAGCAGCTCATAGTGACAGGAGGTGGAGGGGCAGCAAACTCCTTTTCAGATCGCCCAGCCAAAGGATGCTTTCCTTGCATGCGACGTATCCCAGGTTTCATGGCTGCCAAGTTTGTTCCTTGCGGATGCTCCCTTGGCCGTGTAAACTTCCTCACTCCCAGTTTTGGACACTAACCTCCAAACAAAGGGCATTTCATATGGAGCTCTGTGAGACACTCTCCATTTTTTCTAGCAGAAATCCTGGATACCCAATCCTGTCAGATTCAAAAGAATGGAGCAGTAAATCTCATCTTCAGCTGTAACGCAGGGCTAAGAGTTCAATGTGGTTTTGCTGGTCCCCATCAGAAACAGAGATGGAACCTGCTACGATGGGGAGGAAAATGCTGCTTCTTCCTGTTGCAGTGTCACCCTGCTGGTGGAGAGGTGATGCACAGATATTGTTATCACTGTCTGGAGTCACCTCAGTGTCTGGCAGATGAAACTCCCTTGAAATTACTTAACATAGCAGCAAGGATTTGAGTTTCCATAGTGTGGATTAATGCTTTTCTGTTTTAGCTAATCCTTGCGGTCAGACCCACAAGTAAGAAGATCAAAAGACTTGAAAAAAACTGGTTGGGAACTTTGGAGTGGAAACAAACCAAAGATGCCGAAGTTGTTCCAGGGAGAAGGAATCATCTCGCACCTCCAAGGGGAGCAATGGCAGGGGTGCAGGGTGTTGTGTGGGTGAATCTTTGGTGACACAGGCTAATACAGGGCAAGTTTTTCTCCCCTTCCATGGCTGGAGGATATGCAAGAATCTGTGAGTGTCCCGTGGGTGAGCTGCTGCCCATGGGTTGGGATTCAGCCCCTGGAGGGTCACCAAACTCTCACCCTGTGGAGACATGACTGCTTAAGATTTGCTGCAAGTGAACTTTGTTCTCCAGAGCTGCCAAAGTGGCCTCTATTGACCAACCTCTAATTTAAAAGAGGAGGAAGGGAAGGAAGAGAAGGAAAAGAGAAATTCAGCTTTGCTGTTGAATAAACCATGAGCCATTGAGGAGCTTTGAGTCAGCAGAGGAGGGGCAGGGGCAGCACAGAAATAAGGAGGCACAAATGTCATGCAAAGAAATGAAGCACAGAAGGGGCTTGGCCATTGTGTGACACTCCTGGAAACTTACTTGAAGGGGTGGTTGGTGGGAGGCCAAAAGATGTATACAATGAAAGAGAGACACTCAACTGGACTGAAAATACAAACAAATTGGGTAGCACAACAGAGGAGATAAATTATGCTCATAAAATAAATGATGGCTGAGTGACACTGGATAAACAGTTACATATAATAACACCACTGTTTGTCCCAGTCACCCTAATTGGGAGGCTGGGCAGCATCCGATGAAAACTCTGCATTGCACATTTTCCCCTCCTAATGAGGAAGATTTCCCCTCCCCCCCCTGGAAACTTCCCCCCAGTCCCATTTAGCAGCAGACTGAAAGGCCTGGTTTCATTACACTTTCCCACAGAAAACTCATCCTGGCAGGAACTGCATTAAGGACGACAAGTAGAAAATGATAATAAATTGAGGACTTGCTCTTATTTCACATTGTGACAAATCTATCCAGTGGGTGACTCAGGGAGGGTGATAAGAGCATGGGCTGGGCTGCCGCTTTCCTTTTGGTGCTTGGTCATGTGGAAAATAACCCCATTCTAGCCCTCACTCAAAAGGGCTTTCCTTTAAAAATAATGCTTTTTAAAAGGCACTGAATCCTTATTTGCCCTGTTGGAAAGCCAGCAGCTCGCCGCCATCAAAGTGAACGTCATGGCTCTCATTTCATCATCAGCTTGGACTGAAGAGTGAAAACAAAGCGAATGCTGCACCAAAAGTGAGATGGTCAATGCCATGAATGCAAGTGGGGGAATTTGTTAGAATTTAGTGCCTTTTTAGCATGATTCTGTTTTGCTGATAAATGGCTGATGATACTCTTTAGTTTCACTGAACTCCTGTAGAAGAAAACAGCGGTGCAGGGGATGGTGAGAATGAGAAAATCTGGGCTCAGTGATTTCCCCCACAGCCACTCTCACACTGTGACTCCCAGACTCTCCATCCCAGTGCCCTGATTTCCAGCACTCAGACTAGTTTGTAGCAGAGGTATTTTTCACTCTCCAGTGACTACCCACAGCAGATTGAAGTTCCCAAGCTACCCTGTGAAAGAGGGAGGCTGATCTTCAGTCTCAAATTGTGTCTAAACTTTTTGCCACCTCTGTCTTCAGGTATTTACTTGAGCAATCTGTTTGAGCAGTTTGTGTGTCTCTGTTTTCTTGCTTTTATTGACTTAAGAAAAACAGAGCTGGAGCTCTGCTCTGCTGCCTGAATTGCTGCTGAATTACAGCAGAGGAAGTGGCCCAAGAGGTGCTCAGCCCTCCTGGCCTCTGAGAGCAGCAGGGATTGCACTGCTGGGGTTGTGCTGAGCGTGCTGGTGACTCCTGAGATGTGGGTGACAGCTCAGAAATCATCTTTGATTGTATAAAATTGGCTTTGCCTCCTAGAATGGCTGGAAAACTGGAATATCCCTAGTTTACATGTCTTGAGGGAGGCAAGGGAAGCCAGGTTTTTTACCTGTAATTACTAAGGTAATTATTCAATCACTTAAGTGGGACTGATTTTCTTGCAGAGAAGCAATCAGAAGATGAAAGTCAATAGTGATTGATTTATTTTCTACCCACTTCATAGAGTGAAGTTGTTTATGGGGATTGTGGTTATTGGAAAATTCTTGCAGTGCCCCAAAGCCTCTTGACAGCCCCTGCTTTGAAGAAAATAGTTGTTTTGCTGTTTGTTCCAATTTAAAACTCTTCCTGTCAAAAGCATTTCACTGGAACCAGAAGATGAACTGCTAAATGTTTTTCTTTTCTAAAATGCTATTTTATTCCCAGTTCTTTTTCACTTCATGCTCTGATGACAGGCCTGGAAGTTTGCTGGTACATTCATTAGAGGAGACTTGAGCAGTATTTCTTCCCTGATATTTATTTTGTAGCTGAAAAAATAGCTACTTTTTTTTTTCCAACTACATACAGTTTTTTGAGGGAAGTTTTTCTTTTGTCCTTTTTTAAACTGAAATAAGCACATTTTCATGTTGGGATTTTTTTTGGTCAAAGCACAAACATCAGTGTTGCTACTGATGATTAAAACTCAGCTGTGACAGTATGGGTCACTTTGTGCAATCACAGTGTGGATCAAATGCAAGCAAACCACTTGGGCTGTTTGCAGCCCAACTCCTAAAATACCTCCAGCTTCTCATTTCCCTGAAAACTTTCTGAAATATTCACAGTATTCATCTGCTCTGTCCTGACTTCCCAACAGTTTATAGTATTCCAGAAGCTTTTTACAAATATGACCCAAGACTCCCTGTATCCTCTGTGTAAAATGAGGGTGTTATGCCTAATTTCACTATACAGATGGGAAGGCAAACAGTTAATTGTACTGGAGGGCTCTGGTGGAAGGAGCAGAATCAGGAGACTCATCCCTGTTTGAGTTAACACTGATTTGCACTGCCATGTGCACCAGGCTGGGTGTCAGTCCGTCAAAATTCCCAGATGCCTCCGTGTTGTTCCCATGGGATTTTGTAATCCTGCTCTGCCAGACCCAGATTGTACAGACCCTTCAGCACATCTCTGCAGCTGTAGAGGTGCTGTGCCTCAAGCCAGCAGGTGCTCCAGAGCTTAGGTCAATCAGGACTTCTGGCTTTCCCAAGAAGCTGCTGCTCATGGCATTACGTGGGGACAAAAAGCATCATTTGGAGCTGCTGGCAGGTGGGAAGGAAAAGCTGTAAAATCATGGGAAATGCATCCCTTTGGCTTCACATGTTACTGTCTCTTCCTGACCCCCTCCACAGCTAGGTATTAGGAAGCAGAAGTGCTAAGAGCACTTCTCTGTGTCCTGGTGGGGGTGAGAAAGCCTTGCTTTATGAAAAAGAGTCCGTTTGTACAGTAATTACCAGTGGAATTTTCTGGGTGGCTGTGCTCTGTCCCTTGCTGCTTCAGGCTGATAACGATGGGCTTTCCTTCAAGGAGCAAAGTTACGGCAAGAGCATAGCAGATCCCAATTTCCTAGTTTATTAATAATAACAATATCATTTTCTCTCTCCCCTATTTCTCACCCACTCTGTGCTTCCTTTTTAATGAATTCCCCTCTCTTGCCGTAGACTCTGCAGTGACACCAGCCTGATTTGTAATGTAAATAGGCAGCCCAGTGTAAAGGCGACCTGCAAGAGCACCGCAGGGCTCTAATTATAATTTTCATTAAACTCCTTCTGTTTACGAATATCCGAGCAATCTGGCATTGCAGCAGAAGCAAGGGGAAATTAAAGCAATGCTACTGCTTAGCTCCAGTGTCAGGGAGCAGGGACCCAGCTGTCGAGCAGAAACTGTAGCAGGGTTCCTACGGACAAAGTTTTGAAGAGTTATTTCAGCTTTGGCATCTTCCCTCTCCCAAGCTTTTAGCCCGGTTGCAGGGCTTGCATGTTTTTCCTTCAGAGGATCTGGCTGGTGCGAGTGTTTTACGCGTGATCTATTTGTGACCTAATTAAGGGGATCAGCTGCTGGAGCTCCCGGTGCCATGTGCAGGAAGGAGCTGGGGGAGAGCAGGACTGGGAGGGTGGGAGATGTGGAGGGAGTGGGTGGGGTGGAGGGAGAAGGGACCATCAGGCAAAGGGGAGAGCAGGGAGCTTCGATGAGCAAGGTGCTGGAGAGTTTCCGTGAAGGTCCAGCAGCACAGAGACCGTTACTCCCATTTACTGGGACCATCCCCAGTGGGTGAGGGCTGCTCTGACACAGCCCTGTGCGGAAAGTGGGGCTTTGCTGGCTGTGCTACATGGCCACCAAGAAACTCTCATCCTCATCTTCTGCTGGATGAGAAAAATGGCTCCAGGTGACTCTCTGCAGGTGTTTTGTCTTCAGAGAGGCGTTTTTGTAACTCAGCCCACTGCTGACCCTTTCTGAAGAGAAAGTGTTGCAGCCATGAATTAGACTGGCAGGAGATATGAATGAACACTTAGGTTCATAAAGCCAAAGTCAGGGAATGTTCTCAGTGTCACCAGGTCACAAAAAGTCTTTCTTGTGCTGTGTGTGGCCAGGACAGAGAAAAAATTGAGCTTTACTTTCTGAGCCTCGAGCAAGAGTTACTGCTCCCTTTGGGAGACAGTGAGTGGTATATTTAAGGCAACAATTCAACTTTGGCAAAATAAAATTGCACTTTGCAGTAAGTGCCTATAAAATAGCAAAGATAGCCAGAGTTTTGTCCGAACTGGGTAAGTCCATCTGGTATTTCATGGGCTTTATCCACGTTGTGAATTTTGATCCAACTGCTGAATAATTTTAAGCCTTTCTAGTACAGTTGAGAGTTCATGGGAATCTCCAGGCTGTCCCCAGACTGCTGGTCCCACATCCAGGAGACTCCAGAGAGCAGGTCCAGAGGAGATACAGTATATTCCCTAAACCAAACAACTCCTTGGCTGATTTCCAAGTATTTTCACTTTTTCCCTGCATCTTTGTCATATGAATAAGCTCAGACTTCGTATAGGCTTCATGGCTGGGCAGAGTAGGGAATAAATCTGTCTATTAGAAAACTAAATTCCTGCTGATCTCCAGCACTGCTCTGCCTTGCAACCTTTATAGTGTTTAGATGTGTTCATAACTGGTAGGAGATTCCCAGAGGGAAATGGCTGGTCAGTTAATGGCATATCTTTAATATATATTACTTCATTCTATGAGGACATTTGTGCTCCTGGTGGGAGATGTTCCCCTCAGTGCTAAAGCTCTCTGCCATGCCAGGATGCTGTTTGGGGGAGCAGCAAGGGCATTTGCCTATGACCATCAGCACGAGATGGCTAAGATAGGACAGCAAGTCCTTCAGCAGGTGAGGGAAAGCCAGGACTCCCATGAGTGTGGATCCTAAGCCTGGGGTAGGGGCTGTGCCTTAGGAGCATCTGGGAGACAAAAATGTAAGGCACTTGTTGAAGACACTCAGTATTTTTTCTCTCTGTTGCAAATGCAGTCACATCCCCTTCATCCCAGTGCCCCTCCTCTCTGTCAAAGAACTGGAAATCCAAAGCTGAGCCATGAAACTGAGGGAGCAGAAAAATACTGCGGGGCTGGGAGGCGGGAGGGGGGCAGAAGGAAACATTGTGGGCACAACAGATTAATTTAATTATGTTTGGGGAACTTGGGTTGGAGTGTTGACGTAGGTCACAAATAAAACAAATTTGTCATTCTTGTCAGAATCCCTTTTTGCCTGGCACTTGCTTATTAATTTATCCTGATTGTTAAATGTCAGCAATCAGTAATCACAGCAGCATGCAGTGCTGAGGAGCCATCAGAGCAGCTCAGGTATCCAGTGCTGCTGTACAGGCACCTGAGTGGGAGCCCCAAGGGGAGATGGGCTCCAGGAAAACCAAATGGGCCAGAAGGTGTACAGAGCACAAGCCTCACCAGGCACATGACTGACCCTGATCTGAGAGAAGTTTAGGCAACACAAGGCAATAATTTTACCAAAGCATTCCTCCCAGGAAGCAGTCTTTCTCCTGGGAGCTGTGTTCTGAGCACCATTCAGAGTGTCAGTGCTGGCTAACCTCTTCTCCCTTTTGTTACATCATGCTGACCACCCCGCTGAGAGGGTTATGGAGCAGGAGAGGGCACCTGTGGATGCGCCATTTGGCAGGGACTAGGGAATGTCATGTCTTGCTAGTAAAAGTACTGCCAGCTCCTGCTGTTCTGCCAGTTTTGTGCCACAGCCCAACACTTTTGAAGTAAAAATGCGTAAGAGGTTTATCTGGATGTGTGCCTCAAGTTGTTCAAGGACAATTTCTTCACTAAGAGAGTTGTCCAGCACTGGCACAGGCTGCCCAGGGCAGTGGTGGAGTCACCATCCCTGGAGGGATTTAAAGCACGTGTAGATGTGGCACTTGGGGACATGGTTTAGTGGTGTCCTTGGCAGTGCTGGGGGGACAGCTGGACTTGACAATTCTTAGAAGGCTTTTCTAACCTAAAGGATGCCACAATTCTTGGCATACCTCATGTCTTCAACTGAGCAAGCTGAGCAGAGCCGGTGGCTCTACATGATGTACTTAGGAAACCTCAGTCCATCTGAAGGCAGAGCCTCAGCTCTAGACACAAACAGGCTTCTGCACTGCTCAGTGCCAGTCTCATCCCATATGTTTAGCAGGATTGTGCCTTTCCTGGAATGCTAAGCAGCATTTGGGCATGTGGGACTGAATAATGACATATCTTTGCAGCTAGGATGTTTCTGAAAGGCTTTGGCAACAGAAAGCTCAGGGGTCAAGGTCACAGCAGTGGCACTCCTGGGGGCAGCATTGCCAACACACAGAATAATGCTGGGAGGGAAGAGTCCAGAGCTCAAATGTGCCAGGCCATCTCAGCCCTGGGATCTTTAACAGCAGAATGCTCTGGGCTTCAGCAGGGAGGTTGTGCTGAACCTCACGGAGGGGTTACACCTTCTCAGGCTCTGCACAGGATCATTCTGGGCTGGGAGAAGTGTGCTGGGTTGGCAGAAGTCCTGATCCTCATCTATGACATGGGGAAGTCTGAAAGCTGTGTTGGCTGGACTGTGATGCCCCAGGAGCAGCCAAGGAGTGACCTGGTTTGGGGTCATGCTGGTGATGGAGACTTCTCCTGCTACTGCATGAGACAGGGATCAGTCCTCCAAGCCAGCACAGTGACCAGTTTACTTCAGAAACATGAATGATTTAAACGCATCAGCTCTGCTCTTGGAGGCCTCTCTAGGGTCTGTGTGAATAGAAGAGGTTTCAGCAGCTTCTGGGGAGAAAACAGACCAAACAAGCAGAGAATGGGCTGTATTGTATCCAGTGGCCGGAGTGACCAAGGATGCCTGAGAGACAAAGTGACAAACAGAGACCTCCTGTGCAATTAGTCTCTTGACCTCTGTGTTGGGCGAGGGATGCTGGGAAAGGAGCTGTGGATCACAAGGCCCCAAGGAATGTTTCCTTGACAACACTTACTGAAGAAAAATGAGGTTTCATGAATGCAGCGGGTGTTAACACGTGAGAGGCTGACTTTGGGAAAGACAAGGACAGGGCACCTCGCAGAGCAAGCCCCTCATTTTGGGGATGTGAAGTAGTGCCTCAGTGATCTGCTTTCTCAGATAAACTTAATTAAAGAGTTATTACAACATTTCATATTTATTAGGAAATGCAACCACTGTGGTAAAAGCAGACTTACTGTTTAATTGTTTTCCTGCCCACAAAATCTTCTCCACCTTGAATAAGCACTGGCACAGAAAGGAATTTTCTGCTCACTGCTGATAGTTTAAGCACACTGCAGCTTGAGTTTGTGATTCCTTAGATCTAGCATTGTTCCAGCTTTTACAAAGGCAAAGCAATTGTATAACTATATAACATATCATAACACATAATACAAATACATTAGTAATTATAATAATCTATCAGGTGTTTAGCATTGCCAAAATTAAACTGTGTAGAAGAACCAAAATGAAAGATACTTGTGTTCAAAACCTAAATAGATACATTTTCCAGCAGTATAATAATAATTATTAATTTATTTTTAATATAATTTATTTTAATTTATTTTAGTTTTTGCTGTTTCTGCTGGCAGGACTTAAGTTTCATCCTTATGTGATGTCTCATAGGGATAGCAGCCCTGGGACTTTGGCCTGAACTCAAGCCATCCCATCTCATGGCCAAAATATATCAGGAAATCAGTGCAAGTTTTTCCTCCAGGAAAGACCTGTGACCTTTTTCAGTGAAAGTCTTGGCCGCTCTGGTGGTGTTTGCACGGCAGACAGAGAAAGAGCATCTTCTGAAAAAGCAAAGCTGGTTGGCGGGAAATCAAATGCTGAATCAAGGCATCAGGAGTCAGGCAGGAACCCTTGAACATCCCAGCGGTGTGGGGGGGACTGAGGGCTGCAGCTGAGGCTCTTGCTTGGTTCAGGCTGGAGGGAAAGTAGACACAGGGAGTTGAGTTCCAAATTTTACATGAGTTTGAGCTGTAAACAGGCACACAGGGGGCTGAGGTGGCTGTGGACACCCTCAGACAAGGGCAGGGCAGGAGCTGGAACAGTCTTTGAGGCTGTGTCCTTACAGTGGTGAAAGACAAGGAACAGCAAAAGAGTTTTCAGGCTGCTTTTTATAGCCCAGGTGGGAAATTGGCTGGCGTTTTGGGTAAAACATTTTGTCTTTTTTTTTTTTTTTTTCTTTCCAGGAGAATCTCCCTTAAGTCCTGGCTGCAGCAGTAGGATCAGCCTTTCCCATTTATTCCCTTTATGGCATGCTTGTATCTTTGTTTCTAGTGTTTAATTTTAAAAGATGAATTTCTTGTTAAAGCTGAATTTGAAAAGGTTAAAAGCAGGTTTGTTTGCAGGAACAGCTACATATGGATATGTGTGTGTATACGCAGGACTGCACCTGTTGTTGGGTTTTCTGACCATCTTCCCTACATCTGTACAAGTCGTCAATATCTTGAAAATGATATTTTTTCTTTTGTGGCCCAACTGATTTTAGAAACGCAGCGAAAGACAGAGATCCAAAACAAATAGGATTAAAGGCTTTAAAAGCTTAATAAATTAAGAAGAGCAAATCTAGCTGATAACATGGCTTTGATAGCAGGCTATAAAGGACAGGGAGTTAAGGAATTACAGGTAACTGACTGTCCATCAGCATCCCTTCCTCCTCAGCAGTATGAGGGCACAAGGGAACAGGTTGGACTCTCCAGCTTATCAGCAGGACAAGAGAAACAGAAGGCAAAGTTGAGGGGATAGAAAAGATTTGAGGGACTAGAATTTAAACAAGCATCCCTAGCCCGTGTTGAATCATCTGTGTCCTGCTGGCATTGACACCTGCCAGTGACACTGTCCTGCCAGAGCCATTGGAGACACAGCTGGAGTGGTTTGAACCCCACAACAAGAAACTGTTCCACGTTTTGAGATGTTTTCTAAGACCATTTTTCTATTCTGCAGTGGGTTTCGTCGGGCAAAACTCCCCTCCAGGTCAGGTACAGATTCCCTCTCTGGTGAAGTTTTATGGTGTAATGACCCTGAGCATGTTCAAACCTCTCTTTGTTCCGTGTGTGTGAGATGTGTGATAGGGCTCTGGAAGCTGCAGAACATCCTCTCTGCCTTTCTTATCTTTCCCAGCTGTTTAAATGAATGATGGCTCAAGAGAGAGCTTTGGCTTGTGTTGTTTGCCTGGCTAACAATTGCTTCACATGGTTTTTTGCTATTCCAGTTTCCCTCAGATCAGCAGAAATATGGTTTATTTCAGGAGAGAAAATTCTGCCACAACTCTTCGGATTTTAGTACTGCAATAAATCATTTAATTTAAAGAACAAAAGGTAAAACTTTTCTATCGGCTAGAGAAGCAAAAGGAGCTGAAGGAATCCTGGCTTTAATAAGAATAGTCATAAAGAAGAAAGATTTGTCGTCTGATGGAAAGGTCCTGTCAGCTTTGAATGGGTTGAAACCTATGCCACAATCTGTGAAATTTCTCTTTACAACCAATATCTCTGGAATGTAATAGGTTTTCTCAATAGTGTGAATCATTGTAAGGAACGCTACAGCACGGATATTACTCTGCAGAAACTTGGCAGCGCAGAGAAAGATGCCATTTCCCTCCTCGACAGGAGGGATCCAGAGAGGTCCAGTAGATGGGGGAAGATAGATCTGACCCTGCCATCTGTGAGCAGGACTGAAGGGTACCATGACATCCTTCATGTCCCAGCCCCAAATCTAGTCCAAATTAGCCCCAACATCAGCCCTGTTTACCCACAAATCTCAGCAGCATTGCACACAGACCTGTAGTGTAATGAGTCCAATTGTTCATCAGGTTGTTTTTAGCAAATATTTCGTTAAACTCCTGAGGGAACAGGGTCAAACCCAGAGTAACTTCAGGCTGTGTTTCTGGTGGCTGGTTTGCAGCAGAGACTCACTACCCGCCTGTCACTAATACAGTGTTGGAGTTTTGTCAGTAGGATCTTACAGAAAATTTCTTCTATTTTTATAAGTGAGGAAACAGCATGTGTGAGCTCACACATCCCACAGAGGCTCCCCTCTCCCTCACTGAACCAGCAGATGAGCACAGCCCATCTCTGGACCAGCTGAGTCGCACCTGCAGCTCCCAGGTGCACAAAAACATTTAAAAAATGCAGAGAAAGCAGCAAAACAATGTAAATCAGGATGGAATGACCCTGGAGACAAGGGTAGTTGCAGTAAGGAGAAGGAAGTAAGGCATGAAGATAATTTTTGAGATCACGGGGAAAAATCCAGTGTGTGGCCAGAGACCAGAGCTGTGCCCCAGTCTGAAGTTGTGTAAATTGGCAGGTCTGTCTCCAGGGTGTTTGGATGCTTCTCACTCCAGTTTCTTCGCTGATCCGAACAAACCAGGAAACGTCATGAGACCTCATTTATGAGAGGAAAACACTCTGGAGACATGGATGCCCTGACTCTGAAGTGGGGACACTCAAGGCATGGGTAGGAAGGATCCCTCTTTTTCAAGATTTTCAGAGCCTGAGGGCAGCAGGCAAAGCAGGGTAGGGCACTTTATCTCAGTGGAACACCCCCACTGTGTCCCCTCAGCTGAGCGACAGCCACAGCACAGGCTCTCCTAGCACGCACTCCCACATTCATGTAATGCACAAAGCCAATTAAATGCCTGATTGGATGAGGTGGTCAGAGTCAAATGGCCCACTGCCAGCCAGTCAGGATTCAAAATTTACAAATATCGTTAAGGTATGTGCTTTAATCCCCTCCCCACGGATTAAGTGTTTAACCTATTACTGGTGTTTCTGCAACACAGCAAACCTGCTGTGCTGGGGGAGAGCAGCACTTGCCCCAGTCCAGCTCTGGAGCCCCGTGTGTGGCCACAGGATCTTCAGATGGATTCAGATGGAGCAGAGCAGGGCAGAGTGAGTTGCTTCAAAGAGAACACTATTTGGGAAAAAGAGAGATTTGGCCACTGCCTCCATTTCCTCCCCACTCTCTCTGCCCCTCTTTGCCTGTGAAGGTGTTGGAGAGGGAAAGCTGCTTACCCCAGCCCTGATTGATGACCTTTAGCCAGCCTGCCAGAGATTTCTTTGAAATACAGATTTTTATTGAGCTTTCAAGGTAGTGTTGGGAATTGCAATGCTTTCCTAGCCCAAGAGAGGTGTGAAGGTGATTTCCCCACTGATCCAGGAAGAAGGAAGAATAATGGCCATTTAAGAGATGGGGCTCCTCTCATCATGTGGCTTGAGCAGCACCTGCAGCCACTCACATCCTTAAATGCTTTAAGCCATCACAGAAGTTCTGGCCCTTATTTCCCAGCCAGGAAAAGGTGTCACATAGCTGATTACACACAGCGGACCAGGATTACCCATGGTTAATGTCTAATTAGTAGTTAAACTCAGCTCTATGTGTACTACTAGTTCAGAGCCAGGGATGTTGTCTGATACACAAATGATGGCTACAGGTAAAAGTGCATCTTTATGCAAATATGGCCTGAAAATCAGCCCCAGCCCTTCAAAAGTAATGGAGTTTTATTTCTAGAACATAGTACTAGCCTTGAACCCTGTTATCAGTGCTGGAGAGGAACACAGCCTGTCCTAGTAAACTGATGTGTTTGCAGAATTTCTTTACTGGTTGGCAGCATTTTCTGAGGGGTGAAGGTGGAGGAGAATTTCTTCCTCTCTCTTACCTTGATGGATGTGTGCTGGAAAGCGTAAACATGAGAGTTGTCAGGAATGATGGAGTGATGCTGAAGGCGCTGACAAACAAGCTCTTGAAAGTTATTTTCACATTTTTGTGAATATTTCACATTTAAGATGTTACCATCCTGCTGCTCACCTCACCTCTATCCTCTGCCAGAGGCACGTCCCCGAAGTGCACACAACAGAGGAATGCCCCACACAGCACTGGAGCTCACTGCCCTGCAGTAGTTTGGCCATCAGGGGTGCTGGGTTGAATAGAAAGGGGAAGAGGAGTGTTTAGACAAGTGTTGTGTCCCACTGACCTGGTTCATAGGCAGCAAATTGCTTTGGGAACAGAGTCTCACCTTCAGCTGCTGCAGGAATTTGCTCAGGGAATGTGTCAAAACCTTGAGAGAGTAAACATCGTGGGGCCAAAAACTGTAACTCTCCTTTTCCTTCTCCCTTCCAGCTTGCTGCATTAGAGAGGCAAGTGTTTGACTTCCTGGGATACCAGTGGGCCCCTATCCTGGCCAACTTCCTTCACATCATCATCGTTATCCTCGGCCTGTTTGGCACCATCCAGTACAGACCTCGTTACATAGTGGTGGTGAGTAACACCCGTTTGTTCTGAGCCTTTCACAGCCTTTGCTCTGGTGGGATATGGCACGTGATGAGGAACTGAGTAAAGGCTTTGGGAAATCAGGCACAAGCCCTGCAAACTATTTTAGCAGGAGGTGCTTGGCTGTGCTTAGGAACACACTGTTTGGTGTGCTGTGCTTATGCCAAACTTGGAAGATTTCAGATAATTACTACTGGTACTAAAGTAGCACTTGGACTCTGCACAGCAGAGGGAGAATGAGATGCTGGACAAATGCATGTCAGGAGCTCTTTCATCCCTCCCAACTTCTATCCCTGAGCCTCTGATCAGGCAATAGACCATCTGCATGTGGAAAATAAACAGGAAAAGAAAAAGGATTGCAGCGCTGACTCAGGGCGTGTAACTGCCCCCAGCTAGAGCACATGTATATACACTAATTCCAGTGACTTCCTAATGTTTATTGCTTCTCTCTCCCTAACCCCTTTCCCTTCCAGTATGCCATCTGGACTGCAATTTGGGTCACCTGGAACATCTTCATCATCTGCTTTTACTTAGAAGTGGGAGGGCTCTCAAAGGTGAGTGGGAGTTGAATGGGGGTGTTCCCAGGTTTTGTAGTCAAGGGGATGGAGCTTAGTGGGAAAGGAAGGAGAGGGAGAGGTGGGGGTGCCTGGGGGCAGGTTCTGCCCTCTTGCCTGTGGAGGAGTACTGCTTCTTGTATGGAAAAATGAGGAGCCAATACTGCTTTGTGGCTCTGCTGGTTGGTGCAGGTTGTGGCTGGAATAAACCCTTCCCTCAGAGCAGGTAGAGTGTGTTTGCTTTCCAAAGGTGGGAATGAGCCTGGCAGCAGAGCCATCCTGAGGAGAGAGGGGGTTTGAGGGCTAATTCCCAGCCATAATGCAGAGGTGGCTGAGGAGGGCTATGAGCTAACTAGATTATAGCTGATCCTCTTGTGGTCTGAGACCAGCTTGGGAAGAAGGTGCCTGATGGAGGGGAAGGCTCTTGTGCAGCGTGGAATTTGCTCTCTTTGCCAGTCTGGTGCATCTCCTCAGGATGTGGCTTCCCTGCCTTAATTCTTCCTTCTTAAATACACTGGTGGTTATTCATGGCTGTTGGCCAGGGTGTTGTGAGTTAATATGCAACGCTCTTTGAAGACTTGATTAGCTGAGTATGGCTGTGGGCTTAATGAGGGCTGAGTCAGAAATAATAAAAACGGGAGGCAGGCTCTAAATTAAGCCTGGGCTGTAAGCAATGAATTAAGAAGTGTTGCTGCAGCACAACAGACTCAGTGATTGTAGGATACAGGTTCATTTCAGAGCACTCTACATCTGGCTTAAATTCCCAGGTCATGCACTGAAGTTGTAGTCCTAATTGGAACTGCCCTGTGGTTTTTATCAGGCCTACAGCAAGTCAGGAGTGGCAGCATAAATCCTTTGCAGATAAGAAAATGTGACTTCCTAATTTCTTAGTTCATCTTCATTCCCCCTCTCCATTTTCCCCAGAAACTTTGAGGGAGTTCTTGCACAAAACAGTGATGACTCATGGTCTGAAATATCACCCTGAGATGATCTTGATGTTGGCTACCACCAGCTAAAAAAAAGAATTTTAGGTAACTATTTAAACAGTCCCATCTGTGGAGGAAATGCTGGGTTGATAAACTGCTCTGGGAGCTTCTCTGACAGCCAGTGTTTGCTTCCAGCCAGCTGGTTACTCCTGTTTGCTAATCCCAACCTGCCCTGCACCACGTTGGATTGCTGTCCTGCAATTCAAGCAGCAGCACAAACTCCTCTTTCCCTAGTACAGAGGAGCTTCACCTGGTAACCTTGCTCTGTGCTGGGGCTCATTTTAGCCAAGCCAGCACACAGGCTTTATTTAGCCCACAGGGTGACACTTGTGATTGGGGACTCTTTTTATAGAATTGGGCTGCAGTGTAAGTTGTTACTGACTCAATGGACTTCTCTCTAGGGCTGCACTGAGAAATTAGTTAATTTAGTGGCAACTGGCAAAACCAACAGAGTATTTGTACTTGTTTGGCAGTAGAATACTTGACAGCCTTGCCTCTATTCTTAATTAATTACTTTCTCTTTAAAAAGCTGTTTTATAAGGAAAACTCATAATGCTGCTTCCTGTCCTCCTTCTCCCCTTTAACTAAAGCAATTTGGTTCTTTTTAGTGGCAAAACAAATCATCAGTTCCACAAGAGACCAAAAGAGACACCTGAAGCAGGAGCTGAGGTTTCTGTAGGACAGTGGTGCTTCACAGGCTGGGCTCAGGAGTGCTGTAGGTCTCCTGCTGCATCTCTAGAAGTCTGACCCAAGGCCATCTGGCATCTTACTGATCTCAGTCTAGGGATTAGACCCCTGAAGGACATTTGGGCTTGGATGTAGGAGTGTTGGACACTTGCAGGAGCAAGGGGGGGCGGGCAGTATCAGTCGGGGGTTAATGGCAGCAGTGCAGCAAGGAGCAGGTTCCTCTGTGTGCCCTCGAGGTCCTTGAGAGGAAGCTGCCCTTTAGTTCCTGATAAGAAGTCAAAGCTCCTCATTAGCCAGGCAGTAAGTAGGGAAATGGCAAATATTGGAAAAAGAGCTTTGGTGGAGTGAGGCTGATGGAGCTGGTCTGATAAACACTAACTCATTAAGTACTAGACCAAGCATGAATGCACTGGGGAGTGTTTCTGACTGGGTTGTGCTCCTGTGCAAGTGCCCTGAGGGACTGACAGCTCTGAGGAAGGTCTTCAGGGTGCTGTTTCCTCTGTGATTCCTTGTGAGCCTGGGCGAGTGAGAGTAGCGTTCATGCCAGCTCTGTGCTCACCCCTCTGTGTTCCTGACACGGGCAGCCTGCCAGGGCAGGCTCTGTCAGCAGCTCATTCATAATGACAGACTCCAGAAAGGGCAGGGAGATAGGAAGAATGAAGTTTGTTAACTTAGTGGCTGGTAATGACAGCTCAGTGCAACTGAGACGGGTGATAACTCAGGTAGGGTGAGAAAGGGGAGGAAGGAGACAAGTGTCTCTGATGTAACAAGTTTAGGAAAAGCCCAGAGAATTGCAAAGATGAGGAAACAGCTGTGTGCATTTACTGCAAATTAAAATTACTCATTATACTATCCTGAGTTTTTTATTGAAAAGCAAAATACTTCCTCCTGCTCTGTGAATCTCTTCTCTAATTTTTGGAAGAGGTAGTGTCCTGATTTCTATCTTCCTATCCTGTCATTCTTTTCATCTTGGAATTTTTCCTTATGAAGAAGAAGAGTGTGAAATATGGCATAGCAGACCTTCATTAGGTGGCCAGACACAAGCAGATCAGCACAAGTGTCTAAGGAAGCAGTTCCCTTGATGCTGCAAGGGCCTCTAAGCAGACAGCCTGTGCCAGCCTTCCTGTGAGTGACAGAGCAATCTGGATTTGAAGGGATGCTTCTTAGCACTGGCAGTGGGTTTGTGATGTGTCTCTGAGCAGCTTTTGGCAGTGTTGCCTTGACTTGCTCTGCTCGTACCTCTGAGCACACTTGAAGCATGTGGGGTGATGCAACATCTCCAAGTGCTGTACCTCTGCTCTGTGGTGGGGCTGGCAGCTGAATTTGCAGCTTGCTGTTCCTCCTCCTGTGGTCTGCTCCTGTTCCATCTCCCTCTCTTCTCTTTGTCCATGTGGCCATTTGATTTGGTGAATTGCTGGGAGGTAGCTCTGAAGTTTCTAGGCTGTGCTTGGAATAATACGTTAAGCTTCTCTCAGTCTACCCGAGCGTGAAACACATCCCTCCTGCAACCCCTCAGTCTGAGTTAATTATTAAAATCCTGCTGTGAAGACATATGAGCATCTGTCTGTCCAGCTGTCATGCTGACTGACTCTTCATCGTGTGCTTGAGAAATGTTCAGAGAGGTTTGAGGAATTGGTGTTGTGTATTTCAATGTATTCCTTTGTCCTTCCCCTCTGGAATTATTCATCTTGAGTGGTGATTTTTAATTTATTTTTTTTTTATCCTTCCTTTTTATTCTCCCTGGTCTACACAGTGCTTTGATCTGAATCCAGAGCCGTGGTGGTCTAAATCTCCTCTTGAAATGGAAGCAGCTGTTATTAGTCAAATAGGGGTGATTTGTATTCCAAAGAACCTGGACAGCTTCTTGGGATGATTTTGTACCTGGGGAAAATACTGTGAGGAGGATGGATAAATGCATGTGTACTTAAAACTGTCCCCCAACTTCTTCTAAATTTAGAACCGAGAAGCCTGGGATTTGGCCTTTAAATGCTGTGACATTTTCAACAGGTGTCCGGAGAGACACTGGAAGTGCCTCCCTGTGTCTCAGGGTGATACAGGTACTCGGAACACAGGACTGAAAGATGAACGTTATATTTCCTGTTCAAATAATACACATTTCCATCTAAAAAGATTTAAAATGCTTCTGCTGGCAAGCTCTGGGGGCTCCCATACAAGGTGCAGTTTGTTCCAGGATGGTTGTAGTGCTGTCTTGCCTGATAATTAAGGCAATTTGGGGGAGGTAGCTCAGAAGGCTGTTAACAGCAAGAAATAAATCATCTCTGAGAGTGTCCCTTGTAAAATACTTTCCAAACAGCTTTCAGAAAACTATTTTGAAACATGAACGCAGCTGGCTCTGTGGGTGTCGGAGGTAGGTGTGAGTTTCCCGTGGGACACAGTGGGGTGAGGCTGGGAGCAGAAAAAATAGACTCTGTAAAATGTAGGTACTACATTTTTAGTGCAGTTGTCTTCCTTCTCACACTGATGGCAAACGGATGGCAGCCAGGTGCTAAAACAGTTCAGAGTGAGATGTGATTTTTTTGGCTGGCCTTCAACGTGCTGCCGAGAAGGAGCTTGTATCACTCTTGGCTCATATTTCTCTTCAGGCTGAAGGTTAAAGAGGCGGCGATAGCCCCGGCAAGAAGGGAGGGGTAGGGGGGTGCAGTCACACACGGATCCCTCTCTACAGCAGGGCTTGCTCACTGCTGGGACTGATTAACATCTTCCAACCCACATACACTTCTGGGAGCATTTCAGTGTGTTTAGATTAAATGTGTGTTGCAGAAGACTTTGGGGAAACAGCTGTTCCCTGGACTTTCTTACAACTGTTTTTTTTCTCCTGATTTTCATGTGGTATTCTACTTTCTTAGTATCACTTCTGTCCAACCACCTCCTCACAAACGAAGCTGGCAAACCTCAGGAGACATCCTGGGATTGTTTTCCTGGTCTCCAAGCAAGCTCAGAGCAACTGGAGGTCAATTAAGGGATTTTCTTGAGTGTTCTTTTATTGTGTCCCTTCACGCAGGTACCCTCCCAGGGCACCCAGCCAGGGACAGAAGCAGAGGACCAGCACTGCTTTGCATGTTGAGACCCTCTCGTTCGTGCTGCCCTCGTGCCCTGCCGTGCTCCAGACAGATGCTGGTTCAGAAAGGTGTCTCTGAACACAAAGGCATCCGTGATCCCAGTGTGTAATCAGTATTCATTTTACATCTGTGAGATGGATGGCTTATGAGTGCGAGTCATTGTGGTGCTTTTAGAATCCAAATGTGCTCAGTTTTTCCAATCTGTTCTTCACCGATGTATAATTTTTTAATTTTTTTTTTCTTTGCACGGAGTGTGATTGGAGGCAAAAAGCAGTGAGTGCTGGTTAAGACCTTCTGTTCCTCCACCTGCCCACCTCCAGCCACACCTGTTCTGCTTTTTCAGGCTTAACTCACAAGCAAGTTCAGCTTCTGCAGCAAAGATAAGCCAGAGCCAAATCTGTAAGGGCTGACAGAAGGGAGATTCTAGAAGGAAAGCAGCCTCTTTTTTACTTTGCCAAACACACACCAACCCCTCTGTAAGGAGCAGAGAAGGCACTGGGGTCTGTCTGCATCAGTGAGGCAGAAGGTTTGCAAAGACACCATCTGTGAACTGGAAGAGGAAAGCCCTGGAGACTGAGCTTAAGAGTAGATCCTGTGGTGCACTGGTGAGCAGCTTTGGTTCTATGCTAACTGAGGGATGCTCCAGGTAAAGAAACAGGAATTTAGTCCTTTTTTTTTTTTTCTTATGAGAAAAAGAGCTCTTTCCTTCCCCAATGAAAGTAGAGAGTGGCTTGTGAGAGGGACGAGAGCCCAGCAGCTTGGAGGGCTGGCTGTCTCCAGGATGATCTTTTGCTGGGAAGGATCCATGAGTTTCAGAACATGCAAACTTGGGAGGAAAAGAACAAGCTTTGCAGAAAATGCGCCATTTGGTGGATATGAGCTGTCTGTGGGCTACTGAAGAGCAAAGCCCAGCAGAGGGAGCAAGCCAAGGACATATGCCAAAACTGAAAAGCTTGGAAGATAAAACTGTCTCTAGAAATCACAGAATCATGGAATGTGCTGAGCTGGAAGGGACACACAAGGATCATCGAGTCCAGCTCTTAGCCCTGCACAGGACCATCCCCAAGAGTCACACCATGTGCCTGAGAGTATAGGAAGAGCCTTGCATGTGTGCATTACTCTGTAACTGCCAATCCAATAATTATTCCCCATAGCCATTAAAATGCAGACAGCTCCCTCTAAACTCCTAACTGTTAATGGAGTTTTCCCTACTGTCTTTGCTATTCAGGCTGCTTTTTCACTGGTGCCACACTCCATCTCAGTGCCCTCCATCTCCTGTAAAGCACATGCCATCTGCTGTGGTGATTATGTCAGGAGCTTTGGCAGCTGTCTTCTCACTTAATTGTCCACATTTCTTAACATGTGCTTCCTGCAGCATATTTTAATAATGGTTCTGCAACCTGCTTTTGAGTCTCTGTGGTGGATGGAGAGTACCCACCCAATGTGCAGAGTGGGGCAGTTGGTTTCTGTTCACAGGTTATCTGGCTGGCATTCAGATTTCTGCCCTTGTAACTTGAGTTTTTCCCTTGATATGCTTTTCTGTGCCCATATCTTCAGACTGCCTGGCTGGGCTCCTGTATTGGCTGTGGAGACAAGCCCTCTCTCCAGAGGGTCATTTGGAGCAGGAGCTTGGATGAGCTGCTGTGACTCTGTTTTTCCTCTAGACTGTGTGGGGAGGCAGCACAAAGGAGCTGCCATGTCAGGTTTACCATGCTGGGAAATGTGAATACCGCAAGCTCTGACTGCTGCTGTTCTGAGGGCCACTGCTTTACCCCAGGGACTGTGTAGGACCCTGGTATGATCAGTGTGGAGAAGTTTATGGTGCTAAAATTTTAGTAACGGGTAGGTGGGGTGTGTATATCCAGTACATATCTCAGTCTGTAGAGACACAGATTCTCTTGGTTACAATTTTATAATCTATCCTTCAGAATAAAATTTCCAAGCCCTTGCCTTGTTTTGTGGTCAAACTCATCCATGAAGGGATGCAGCTGTTCTGTTCAGCCAGTCCTCAGTTTGTCTTTTACCTGCAGGAGGGCTTTGCTGTGTCCTGCAAGCTCAAAATCCCAAAGCTCTTCTGGGTATTCCCACAAGTACTACTCTTCTCTCAAGTGTGAGGGAAGTGTGGTCATTTCTCAATGAGCACCTGGCTGCCCACCAAACCTGTGCACCACTCGTGGCATTTTGCTGTGTAACCCCCTTGGTGGCCTCGTTTGAAGTATTTAACTGGAAGAGACAAGTAGAACTAAACAAAAAGCCTCTTGGGGTAGAGATGATAAGGAATTGCTGGGAAGGTGTTTACAAGAAGCTGCAATCACCACCCTGAGGTCAGCTCTGCTGGGTATGCTGACCTGGGGCTGACAGGAGATGCAGAAGCACCAGATGTGAAGAGTGTTGAAGGAAATCAGAAGGAAATGGTACAGGAGCTTGTCATATGTGTTAAAAGCTAAGAACAGAATAAGATCTGTTGGGTTTTGAAACTCACTTTGGGGTTATGGACTTCATATTTTTCAGTTCCCTATGTTGACTCCTGTGATGGGAAGAGCATGTCCATAGCACATGATTCTATTACAGGATGCTTAGTGCTGCCTTGTTCACCCTTTTTCTTCTAGTTTTGCAAGTTTTATTTTCCAAACCTAAAACTTGAGTGTTTTTCTCTGGAAGCAGGAACCACTAGCAAAGTGTTCTTGGGTCTGCAGCATTATAGTGTCATTCTAATTTGGAAGATGCTCAGATGTGCTTCCAACCTATGTTACAGGATGGTGAAATAGGTTTGTTGGGGTGCTGCAGGGCTGCCTCAGAAATGGTTCTCAGCACGGAAGTCTGCATGTGAAATATGTTTAGATTAGATATGAGGGCAAAATTCTTCCCCATGAGGGTAGTGAGGCCCTGGCACAGGCTGCCCAGAGAAGCTGTGGCTGCCCCATCCCTGGAAGTGTTCAGGACCAGGGTGGATGGGGTACTGAGCAACCTGGTCTGGTGAAAGGTGTCCCTCCCCATGACAAGGGTATGCATTCAGGTGACCTTTAGGGTCCCTTCCAACGCAAACCAGTCTGTGGTTCTATGAAGGAATGTAGAGACAATGTATTTTGATATGTGTTAACTTTTCTTGAAAGTGGGGATCTTGGAAACTTTAGACTTTGAATTGATTTACTATGATCTCCATCTGACGTGTACTCTGACACAGGTAGAGTAAATGGAGATCTCTCTGCAACTTTTCTCTTCAGGACAGCGAACTCCTGACATTCAACATCTCCCGGCACCAGTCATGGTGGAGTGAAAATGGTCCTGGCTGTGTAAGGAAGGAGGCTTCGATGTCTGGCATCAAGGGGCTGGATAACCATTCCTACATCTCTGTCATAGGCTGTGCCCTGGAGTACCGGTACATCGAGGTCATGCACAGCTCATTCCAGATCCTGATCGCGGTGAGTGCATTGCTGAGGGGTACCAGTTGTTGAGGAGATGCTGCTTGGGTTTGGTTTTTGCTAGGCACAGAGGTTGGTCCATATTTCCCACCACATTTTGTCATCTGATTGCAAAAGCCTCTGTAAATGTGTTTTGGATGGTTGTTTTCCTGTTCTCTCGTAACAAAAATATTGCCTGAAAGAACTGGAAATGGATACCAGCAGCCTAATGCCTGAAATAATGTAAACGTGCAACCATAAAATGACAAATCCTTCTATAGCCCCTTGGGGTGTGGAAATTCATGTTTTGACAAAGATAGAGACCTTTTCGGAGGAGGGACAAGGGCTTTGAAAGGACAAGGAGAAAAGGCCTCAAGTTGTATTGGTTTAGTTGATGTTTTGAGGACTACATTTCTTCACAGAAAGGATTGTAGAGCACTGGAACAGACTGCCCAGGGAAGTGGTGGAGTCATCATGCCTGAAAGTGTTCAAAAATGTGTAGAAATGGCACCTGAGGACATGGTTTAGTGATGAATGTGGTGGTGGTTGTGGGTTGGTAATTGGACTTGGTTGTAAAATGTCTCTTCCATCCTCAACAATTCCATGATTTTATGAAGGATTGCTCTTACTCCCCGTGACTTAGTGATGGGTGGTAGACCACGTACATGCACCTTTGTTGTGAAGAAATATATGTCTTTATAAAATGAAAGAAACTTCTAGGAGGCAGAAAGCCATGTGTTTGCCTTCTGCTGACACCCAAACTATAGGCACTAAGTGTTTTCATCAACTTTTTCATCACCAGAATCTTCCATAGGCTTTTTAAAGTACCCTGCAGCAGTGCAGTGCCCTTAATGTTCACTGTTAATTGTTTCTCACTTGTCTGTGAAATTAACAGAAACAAAATGTCCATTGTCCCACTCACTTTGTTGGTGCTCTTGCATTTTGTGGCTGCATTAGTCAGCAGCCCACATCTCTAATCTGCTTTGGGGTTAATGGCTTGGAGCACAAACCCGGACTGGTGAAAGGTTCATGTTTTGGCTAACAAGAAAAGCCACTTGCCCTGTTTAAATATTAAAGGATAACAAACAGTGATACTCCAAGTTTCTGGAGTGCCAAGTACTTCCCTGCACGTTTTTGGTACAATTTTCCGCTGTCTTGATCCTTCATTTCCTATTAGCCTGGATGATCTGTGTGACCCAGTGACCTGCAGGGAGGGGGAAATTGCCTTGTCACAAAGAGGCAGATGGAGAAGCTCCTGTTTCCTGAGTTGGATGAACTCCCTGGTGTGTGTGCTGGTTTTTAATGTTCTGCTAGTTCTCCTTCACGGAAAATGGTCTGCATGAAACTGTCCAAGAGTTGCTCCCGTGTGTGTGTGTGTGAGACAGGCAGACCTGTGCATCCAGGGGAGTAGACCCTGTTGTCTTTTAGAGAGGGCTGTTAGCTGGAGAAGTGTGGTGAAACAGGCAATAGATTTTGAAGTTGGAACATCCCTTTTTAGAGCACAGAGGTTTGTCACTCTTCACATCCTTCCTGAATTCTGAGTTGGCACAGCCACTGTGCCGTAGGCTAAAGGTTGGGCCAACAAATGGTCCTGAGTTTGTTTGGAGTAAGTCTTTGGGGTTTGGCAGCTTACTGCCATGGTCCTGGGCTAAGTGATCACACCAATATGTTTATAGGATTCTGTCTCTGGCAGTGGTTTGTCCTTTGCTTCTTCTGAAAGGCACACGACAATATTCTCTGTGCATCTGCAAAACACCACTAAGGGCCAGATGGGGAGACAGGAGGGAAATACAAGATAAAATAGGATTTAGGCAAATATTTTCTCTCTTATGCTCCCTCAGATTTAAGGTGCAACAGATTTTTGAGTCCTCAGCCCTAGAGATGAGGCTAAAATGCTTCTAGGCAAGAAACCTGTATGGGCTGAGCTATGCAGTGAACTAAATTTCTACTTGTCCTGTAATGAAAATGCAGTATTGAAGCCCCAGGCCTGTAACTGCTGCTGGCTCTGAAATGCTCATATAGTTTTGTCATGTAGTGGGAGAAACAGCGATTTTTCCTTCTGCTTTGAGGTCAGGCAGAAAGCGAATCTTCTTGCTTTCTCCCTCAGACCTTGTCTGAAAGCAGTCAGCCAGTTCTCGCCCTTTTTAGTCTCTGAGGGTCAAACTCTTTGATCCCTGCCAGTATCTTTTTCTGTCCTCTTTGTCTCACTTTAAGGCAGGTTTTATTACAGGCAGCTGTCCCCAGAGCACTGGCAGGTACAGCACTGCAGACAGCAGGGACACCGGATCAATAGTACAAAAACACAACCAGGAACTTGAAGGCTCAGGGGATGCAGCAAGAGACATGACCTAGTTCCCTCCTTGTCTGAGGGCAGAATAGTTAGTTCCTTGTTCAGAAGGGCAAAGGACAGGCAAAGCTGTGCTTTATGTAGTTTGGTTTTGCTGTGCCTCATGGTTTTTAGAAGTTGTGCGGTGCGGGTGTGTGTTCTGCTTCGCTTGGTTTTTATCCTGGATGCACTGTGAAATCTGTGCTTTTAAACTATGTAGCACCCAGCTGTGAACATTTTGGGGTTTTGTTTTTGGTTTTTTTTTTTTCTGAAAGTACCAATTCCTTGAGGAACTGTACTGCAGTGTTGTGTATTTGGGACAAGGCTCCCTGCTTTCAATCTTGCATGCCAAAGCAGACAGAAAACAAACCCGAACTCATATGGTGAGCACAGTGTTGGCTGTCATCTTGACTCCTGCTGACTATATCATCCTGCTCCTGGGCTTGCATTTGAGGATACATAAGGTCTCAATCTGCTTTTGCTCAGAGCTTGTCTGTACTCCTTAAAGGCAAAAGCAATTCCTTTAATCTGGAATGCCATCTAACCTGGGCGTATTAGTCACCACGCATTATATAAGTAGCTGTAGGGCTGAATATGAAAATCTTTATCAATGCTTTAGCACAAAACACATTGGAGGGAAAAGCTTGTTGTAACAACATCTAGAAGTCTGTACTGGTATAGAAATGCCACTGTAAAACTAATTCTACCAACCCAGTTAGGGAATGCAACAGTAACTACTTTGTCCAGAAAAGAAATCTGCTTTGTTTTTGTCTTAGCAAAGATTCATCTTGCCTCTCCCCAGCTTGCCAGCCAGCAGGGACAGGAGTGATTCTCAGTTCTGAAATACCTGGCATAGCTCTGGGCTGTCCATATAGTATTTCTGGGAGTGAGGAGGGTTAAACTTTTCCTGAGGCTCCCATTGAATGGGGTAGAAATTAGAAATATCTCACTGCCTGTCTGTCTGCTGTTTCTCACTCGGAGTGACAGGTTGGAAAGTTCCCAGGAAGGCAGCAATGCAAGCCTTGACAGCAGATGTTATGTGAGAACTAACGCACAAGAGATGCCTTGCTCTTGGCAGAAGGTGGATTTTCAGTGGTTGTTTTGCATCCAAAGAGTAAAGAAGGTCAAGGAATCAAAGGATTGCCTCTCTTCTGCTCTCTGGTCACAATGGCTCTTTAACAAGATGGATTTTTGCTTTTTCATGGCAGAGATCTCTTCATTCCCCCCTCTTGCTCTGATGAGAGCCTACATACTTCATTAGCTCTGATTATAAGTGAAATGTAGAGTGCATCTTCCCTGAAGGAGGTGACTCTGCACCTACTCTCTGTGGTGGAAAAAGCAAGTTTGTCTATTGAGAGAAGAGTTGGAGAGCCCAGAATCCTTGCTAAGACAGAGACAGACAAAGCTAAGGTCTAACTGTTGCTTGTGTAACACCTCCTAAAATTTACCTTCCCATTCTTCCTGCGATTTTGCACACTTGGAGCCAGCTGGCTCCTTACTATAGCTCTTCCCACTCTTTCTGTCTTCCACAATCTAGTTCAGTGCTGCTGTTTTATGAAGACTTATAAACTTGCTATTAAAAGTTAACTTCAGAGGGCTAAGGGGCAGAGTCGTGTTCAGCCATATGTTTTTCCTCATTCCCTTTGGGTACACTTGTCTCTTCCTGTCTTTCCTGCTCTGTTTATTTACCTGCAGAATGCTTGGGACACCCCAGCTCCATCCTCCTTTGTTCGGCAGCATGTGCATTCCCGGGCTGTCTGACAGGGCTGACAGAACACACCTGCCTCCAACATGTGTTCCTAATAAAAAGCTTAATCGGATACTGCTGCAGCTTGGACAAAGCTGGTACTGAAAATGCAGAACGAGTAGAGAAACAGCAGCAGAGACTAAAGCCCCCAGAACATTCTTAGGGGGAATTAGAGCACTAGCTTAGTGTCACTTTACATCGATGATGTTTTCCCTCCTCTTCCACCTTCCCTATGTAACTTGCAAAGATGTAAGAATTACTGCCATTTACCTGGGATATAGAACTTAAACCCCTCTCTTCTATTGAAATCAGCAACCAAGGTGGCACTTTGAGCGAGGATGAAATTACTTGCAAATTCTTGGCCTCTGTCAAGCTGTTTCTGTTCTATGTTAATTGCTTATAGCCTGGGTGATGTTTTAGGGACTTGATACATCTTCATCAATTGCTGGTGTCTCTTGGAATCTGCTTATTCCACGTTCTACAGACTCTTCCAGTGGAAAAGACTGGACAGTGTGAGTGTAATTTCTTATCTGTAGCTATATTTTATTCGTAATTCGCTCTGAAGGACATGGGGATTCCTGTGAGTTCAGTTAATCCCTGAGATGGTATATTTAATTACAGTTTAGGTCAGCCCACATAAAAATACAATTCATATTTTGTTGTACATCTCTTCCCCCCTTGCCACTGAAATTCTCCTGTTCTGGCCAGATTACAAGACTAACAAAACTTTGAATAAAAAGTGCCATTAAATAAACAAGTTTTTTATTGATAAAACTCATGTAAAGAAGAAATGGATTAAAAAGTCAATAAAAAGCAAATTTTAAACACTGAGCAGGTAATTTTGAAACAAAGCCAGGAGATGAAAGAAATGAAAAAAGAAAATCCTGCACTCTAATGGAGCTGGAATTAGAGCTTGAGGAAAGTTCACATAATTCACTAGTTTGTGGTTGGTTGGTTGGTGGTTGGTTTGTTTTTCTGAATGCAAAAAGTCACCTTAGTCATAAAAGGAAAAACACATGGGGTGAGTGGAATGATGGTTGAGGGTTATGAGGCATCAATTTCTGTGCAAAACAAACTTCCCAAGTCACTCCTATTGCTTGGTGCTTCTGAACCGTGAAAAATGCTTCGAGGTTTATCAGGTTTGCTGTGGCAGTAGGGCTGATAATCACTCACACACTCTGCCCATAAACTGGGCGGCTAAATCATTTTCATTGTTAATTCTATCCAGAGTTCCCTGACACAGGTATCACGCAAGATTTGTGTCTACATGTTATAGAGTGTAATAGCAGTGAATGGATTTAGGGCTGCTACTTTACATGGCTATTAACCCAAAATTCCTCCTCTGGGGCGTGATAGGAAGTCTGGAGAGGGAGAACACTGTCCTGGAGTTCCCTTGGAATCAGCGTATTTATTCCAGATGCATCTTTCTTGGGTTTTTTGTGTGTATGTAAATTGCATGGTTCGACCTTATGTAAAAGGCTGGATCTTCAGACTGTAAAAACACCTGAGCAAGTATAGAGGATGTGTGTGACACTCCTAATTTGTTACTTGAGCAAACGCATTTATGCTGGGGAGCAGAGTGTGCAGGCGGTGGCTGGACATCTCATGGAATGCTGGGACCTGCAGAAAGCGCTCTGTTTTCCCCAGAGCATCTCCAAGTGCTGACTTGGCCGGGTCCCACTGCGGGTTTCAGGTGGCCACGGGGAGCGGCCTCGAGGCTTCAGCACCACGGCCAGGGCCCGGCCCGAGAGTCCGCAGTCCTCTGCACTGGGAAAGCCCTCCAAGTCCACCTGTCAGTCCAGCACTGCCAACCCCAAGCACTGAACTATGTCCCCAGGTGCCACACCCACACATCTTTTAAATCTCTTCGGAGATGGTGATTCCACCACTGCCCTGCATGACAACCCTTACACAGTGAAGAAATATTCCATGATATCAATCTAAACTCCTCCTGGCACAACTGGGGGCCATTTGCTGCTGTCTGTGTGTTACCCGGTTACAGAATCACAGAATTAGTAAGGTTAGAAAAGACCATAGAGGTCATCGAGTGCTACCTGTCACCTGTTACTTAACCTGTTGTCATCCTGCTATCAACACACCATCCTACCTCCTCCCAGGGACTTGTAGAGAGTTGTATTTCTCCAGGCTGAGCCCCCAAGGCTCCCTCAGCTGCTCCCCATCAGCCTTTTGCTCCAGACCCTTCCGCAGCTTTGTTGCTCTGACCTTCCCCAAAACTATCACAAACATAAAGGGTTTATGTTAGCGCAGTACGAGCAATCGGAGAAAGGAAAAATTTCTGATATTCTGATTGTTTTGTTTTGTCTGCTTCTCAAAAGCAATAGTTCTACTCGGAGGCAATTCTGAAAGTCAGCAGGTTTAATTAGATTGGCCATTGCAGGTGGCCTTGCTGTTAGCATCACACCCCGAGGATTTATTTTTTCCCTGTCCCTCATAGAAACTTAGCCTGAAGCAGCTCTGGTTTCAGAAATGTACAGCAGGGCAATGAGGGAGTCCCCAGAGCTGCCCCATCTCCACTGAGGTCCTGGGGTGTGTTTCCATCAGGCTCACCCGAGAGGAAAGGAATGAGCTGCCTTGTCTTTCAGGAGATTATAGAAAAAATGTAAAGGGAAAAGAGGGTTTGGTGGTGCTACAAAAACATTCCAATTCCTTCCAACAATGGCTGTTTTGTCAGGGAGAGATGGAGGAACCACAAATGTTGAATAACTCCCCAGTAGAAATCTCATTATCTTGCCTTTTGTTTTCTGGTGTGATGTATTTTTCTGTCATATTAAAAATTAATGGACTCTTCTTTTCAAGCACTACCATGCATCATTCTGTCTCCCTTTGGAGTGAGTCACTGGGTGTTACAGGCTGACTCTTGCTCGAAAGAATCAAGTTCACAATGGAAAACAATTATGCCTCACAATAACTTTGCTAACACAGTTACTGTCAACCAAGATCTCTCTAAGTGGGGTGTTATGTAAAGATGTAAAATGAAGGATGGGGAGGATATTTGATTAACAGGAAGAAGGCAAAGCAAAATAAGACCCTTCTGGATGTAGAATGCTTAACTCCCATAGCATTAGACTGTTCAAGCTGAGTAACAACTTGTTACTGAGGCCGAATTGAGGCAGTTCTGATGCTTTAGAGCTTCTGCGAATGACCAACAGAGTTACCAAAGATTTCAGTGTCTCTGAACATTTCTGCCAGTACAGGACCATTTTTATGGTTAACTACATTCTCGTCTGCATAAAAACTATGGTAGTAGCTCCTGCACCAAAGTCATTTCTCTTCCCTTGCATACCCCGTATGACAGGAATGCAGAGTTCTTGTTCCTGGACCTCTGTTAATAAAACCTACCCATGTGTTTCCTGTACATAGTCATCTGTCTAAAATATTGCTCCTCTCAAGGTGACGATGGGTCTTGCAAGTTTTTATTTTGAAGCTCTCAGTGTGGTCCATTAGTGTCTTCCCTGACGCCTAAACCTGCACCCTCTGCCTACAGCAAATACGACTTGGCTCCACTGTTACAGCAACGCTGCCAAGCTGAGCATAAATACTGGCTGTTGAAGTGGTGCTGAGTGGGTTTTGACCAATCTCACACAACTGATTCTAAAATGATTTATTCTCTCTATTTTCCAGCTGGTGGGCTTTGTCTACGCCTGTTATGTTGTTAGTGTTTTTACAGAAGAAGAAGACAGCTGTAAGTATTTATCAACAGATCCCTTGGCAAAGGTTATAGTAAATTTCATTTCTCTCTCAGATGTTTGTCTGTGAGGACTGAGTTGCCATCAGACTTCTTTCCCTCTCTGCCTCTATGGGATATGGCACTGCCTGCCTCTCATGGATGAGCTATTTTTCCTGTGAGGGCTTTTTTATTTTCCCCTCAGTGTCACTGTGTGTTAGATGCTGTAGGTCTGCTAAACTTCCACCACAAAAAAGCTTGGTTTTGGTTTTTTTAACTGAGCTAAGCTTTAGAGAAACTGGGCTTCTGTTCTCAAGCTTATCTATGTTCTAAGAGTGTTGCTACTGGAGTACACATTACTGCTGTAATTAAGAGCACCTACTACAAAGAATTCAGCCCAGTGCTCAAGCAAGGCAACCTGCTGAGTCTCTGTGCCACAAGCTGAAGACGAAGCAGAGCGTGAGATTTCTTGCCAAGAACTAATCTGACCACTTAATTTAAGAGCAGAGGAAGTACTGTGTTTGAATTACAAGGAGGAGGAAGGAGCCGATTCCCTCGTGTTTGGTGTACAAATCTCTTCAGCGACATTCACTGCCTCAGAGGCCTCACCTGGGTCTGTGTAGTCTGTGCAGATATTCCCAACCTAGTCCTGGATTACTTTGCCCTTCTAAACCTCCCTTTGAGACCAATAATTTTACAAATAGAAGAATGGATGCATATAGCTATAATAAGCATGAAGTTTGATTTCTCCAGCAATGTGTTGAGTCTAGGCCAGTTTACTCCAGCAAAGGGTCTGAGCCAAATGTCTGACATATCCAAGTAGCAATTCTTTAAGAGATTGATTAGGTTTATGCCAGGAGCTTTGTTGTTTTAAAGAGCAGCTGGCATGGATGAGAGCTGAAAAACAACAGCTTTGAACAGAATATTTGAAAGTATGTGAAGAATGTGTTTTCATAGGAGTGAGAGGAGATGCATTACTTATCTGACTTGTCCTCATGGTTTTTTTCTTCCTTCCTGTGTGGCTGAACTCATTCTAGTGCCTTTATTGATCATTTCTTTAGAGCTTGGTGGTGCACTTAGAGAAGGTGCTACATTATAGTAATATTTTTTAAATTACCCTATAGCTCTTCTATTAGCTAAATAGCTGGTGTTCTGAGCCCCTGCTGAATATTCTAAAGCAATAACTTGACAGAGCTCATTTTTATAGTAGGGATCTGTTAGGAGAGGCAACCACATGGAAGGAAGCTTTATCTAGAAACACAGAGCTGTTAATTTCAGGATATGTATATTTTTTTTTTTCCACTAACAAATTCACTTTCCTTCCCGGTTTCCCAGCTTGGAGTTAAAATGCCAGCTTGAATAATTAACAATGACAAACCATCAATATTTCACACTCACAGGGGTAGATCCTTCCAGTGACCTGAATAAATTTGAGCTGGGTTTTAATTTTCTCTTCCATTTGTGGTTTCCTTTAAATGTTGCTTTGATATGCAGCATGAAGTAATTATAAGTGCTGAGGCACATTAATCAGGAAGCTCATGCTAACGTGATTTTCATGAGAAAACACAGCAGTAGGAATCTACTAATGCTGAATTGTGGGCAAGACTATTTTAGATGTGCTAATGCACTGTAATATATTACAACAATGAACCATACTTAAGATTTTTTTTTAAGTTACTTGGATTTTGAGTTCTCCCATGAGTGCTCAGATGTCAGGACCTGTGTTTGCTCAAGGTACTAGATAGTTGCTGAAAATTGCAGTACTTTAGGGTTTCCTAATTTAGAAATTCCACATCTGAAGTGATGAAGTTAGTATCTGTTCTTTAAAAGTGAAGCCTGTTTTGACTTTAAGATACTCAAATGTTTTCAAAACTGGTTGAGAGAAGGTAAAGTCTCAATAGAACTATTTGGGAATTACCCCCACAATTAACTTAGAACCTTTACAGATTTCACCCATTAACTGACAGTTGTTCCAAAATCACAGTATCAGCATAAATTTCTCCATCAGGATGAAATTTGTCAGAATCCACTGTCCTTGGGTTTGTAAATATATTTTAGGAGGGCTTTTTTTTTCCACATTCAATATATTAGTAAATATTTTTCTATTTTTGATTACTAGAAAATACCAAAACACTTCAGCTAAAATTTAAAATAATAGTGCCACCTTGAGGAAAGAAAAATAAACAGGCACTTACATAGTTAATAAGTCTCTCCTGTTATTTTTAAATGGCACTTGTACAGGATGGCTTTCACAATTCCAAACAAAATGCACTACCTTGGCACCAAAAAGTGGTCTAAGCTGGATCTATTTTAAAGGGTTTTGCAAGGCCTGAGAGGTCAGTCACAAATCACACCACATCACACCCCTCGTGCCCTGGCTGTGCTGGCCAGCTCAGTGATACAGGCTTGGCTTAATGTCAGGGCAACTGAGACAGGCTTGGAAAATTCTTCTCTGGTTACTAAGGGAATTGTCACTTAAAACTCTCCCTGCTGAGTTACGCTGCCCTTCCGTGAACACTGGGAAAGGGAAGCATTGTTCCTATTTGTACACAATTAAAAGAAATGGAGTTGGCCGAGGGGACGTGAAAAATATCAGAGCTGAAGATAATGAGGTGTTTGCAGTTTTCCAAAGCTGCTGTTGTCTTGCAGGAAAGACAAGTGGGGCAAGAAAATTCCCGCTTCACTATATAACCTTCACGAGGATTGCTGTGCTGCCAACTTCTCCCTGGCGTTCGCTCAGGAGCCATTCCCCAGCCTCCCCCCTTCAGCTGAGGCTTTGTGAACCCACTCTCCTGTGAAGTCACAGTGTGGTGGCAATAGCCAAAGAGGTTTTTCTGGAGTTTTTTGTTAGCTCTGCTTTAAGTCTTCTGTTAGCTGTCTCTCATCTTTGGCACACTTGCCCATCCCAGGAGCTCCGAGAAATCCATACCTGAAAAATCATTTTTCTGTTCTGTCACTAATTTTTGTGTTATGCCATGACATGCATCAACCTTTCCTTTCCTTTCCACTCTCTGGCCATGTTTGTTTGTTTGTTTATTTGAGTTTTGATTATTTTTTTTCAGTTGATTTCATTGGTGGATTTGATCCATTTCCTCTCTACCATGTCAATGAAAAACCCACCAACCTTTTGTTCAAGCAGACATACCTGTAAGTATCATCTCCTGTGCCAAGAGGCTGCACACATCTCTTGGTTTGATGGCTCAAGGGTACCCACAGGTTTGGGGGTTTTTCCTCCTTGCAGGTTGATTTCTCCAACAGACTTTTCGGTCACAGAAGGAATGAACAACTGGACACCAGCAAGGGTGAAGCTGCCCCTGCTCAGCCCCAGGGTGAAGCTGAGGCTGCTGTACTTGGTTTATGACAGTGTTCTTTGATAGGAAAGAGTGGGGTCAGAGATAGGATATTATTGTAAACAAACTATTGGATGGCTTTTTGTTGAAGAAAAGCAAAGAGAGTTTTTTTTTCAGTCATGAATAGTTCCCAAGCAGGTAAAGGTAGGAGCTGTGAGGAAGGAAGAGTCAGCTATGGCATTAGCAGAATACGATCCTCACTCTCAAGGTAAAGCCTCAATGAAAGATTTTTATGGGGATAAAATTCATGCAACGTCATGTTATTAAAGCTGTATTTAGCTCTGTGGACAGTTATAATTGAGCTCTGACCTATACACATGTATAATTTTACCAACTACCCCTATCTGTCATTCTCCATCTTCTCACAGTAGCACCACCACATTTGACTTTCTGTTGGGAACAGGGTCTCCCTGTACCTGCTTGTACTTCTACCCAACCTGGAGGGTACAAAGGTAGTGAATTAAATTGAAGTGAGTGTTACATGGTTTGTATACAGGATGGCACAGGTTTGCTCTTAAGATTTCTTTTTTTTTAATTCTGTTGCCTACAAGAGCAGAGGCTTTTGTGTGTTCAAGAGTTCAGCTGAGAGCAGGAGCCAGAATGGGAAGCTGTCCCCAACATCTTCTTTCATACCAGTAATAGAGATCCATTGTTGAATTCCCGTTTCTGTCCTCTGATAATCCTTTCTCAATGCTGAAGGCATAGGATCACAATTTCACTCTGTCCACTTAAAAGCTGGTACTTAATAAGATTCTCAAACATAAAGGCCAGTATTGTCTGTTTAAAGGAGCAATAAGATCTGAATGTTTTATATTTTTTTAAATTGATCTGCAAGGGGCAGTTCAACATCTAGATTTTTTCTTTAAGCAGCTGCTAAGGGAGGTTGTTTTTTGGGAAGAATGTTATTAAAGTGCTGCCAAAAAGAAGGATGTGAGGATGGGGGAGAAGAGTGGGGCCAAGAAAAACCCCTCAAGGAGATTGGTAGATCACAAGGAGTTACTGTCCACTTTGTCACTGCAGCAGCAGATCAGGAGAACAAATAATTTTTGCAAAGCATTTGAATTCCCTGTAACTTTGGGGGTTCTACAGTGTTATTAGAAGAGATGCTACAGGAGATTAAGTATTGATTTCTCTCTCATTTTGTCACAGTGGGGTGAAATTTTTCCTAGTCTGCAGAAGCTGTGGAGCTTTAAGCACTTTCTGATTTACTCTCTTGCTGCAGTAGTGTGCTGAAGGAAATCACACTTTTGCAGTACAGGGTTTAGGCTGCTTTTTCCTTAAAATGACCAATTATTCTTGTGAAAGAAGCTATCACTTATAAATGAAGTTTCCTAAATGGAGAGACTGGAATATGGACAGAAGATAGAAATGTAAACCTTTCCAGAGTCTTGCTAAGATGGGAATCTGCCACTGAAGTGCACAGATAATTTTGTTGTTCCTCACTCCCATTCTTCATCCTATCACTTCTCTGTTGAGAGCTTCTGCCACCACAAAATATTTCTCTCTGGCTAACAGGAGGTGAAAACAGCTGCTGAGCAGCAGATAAAGTGACTGTGTATAAATTTCACAGCAGTCACTAAATAGCGATTTTTGTTTATTTATTTTAGCCTTACTCTTTCCTTTCTTCCACATGTATTAATGGGAGTGAAAAGAGGAAGGGATAATACATTTTCAACTAATGATGCCATGGCGTGTTGCTGTCTGGGGCACTGAGTGCCAAATGCCCTTGTCCTGCTGAGAAAATCATTTAGTGATGACTTAAAGGCATTTTCTTTCTTTTTTTTTTCCAAAAGATACAAAACAAAAAACACATCAAACTTCTTTCAAGTGTAAATTTACAGAAGAGCTAGGGATCAAGAACACTGGCTTTCTGATTTTTAACTCCTTTTTGTTGATGGAAGTGCTGAGCAAAACCAAATTTGTTTTACAACTACTGACTTGGAGCTGACTGCAACCATGAACTTCCAGTTTAGGATGGCATCACCCCCTTGTCAGATGTGCTTCTGATAATGCACGTGCTGGGCTGCCACAACTCTAACAGGATCACTTTCCTTCATTCCCTAATGGAGTTATCCTATTCACTCCAGCTTTATTTATCCTTTTCTGATGAGATCACACTCTTTCCTCTCACTCACTGGGCCCTTTCCCTTGTCCTGGATTGCATTTTTCCCTAATCACTCTCCTTCATCTCTCCAAATTTATGGGTTTTCAGAGATCTGGGACCTCGCAGAACAATGACATGACATTTCCTGATGAGCAGAGTTTATGTTCAAGATTTCCCTCAATCTCTCTATCACACACAGAGCCCAAGTTAGAGAAGTTTTTAATATACTGCTACAGTTCAAATATATTAAAAGGAAACAGCAGTAGTCCTTGGCAGACTATTGCTGTGGTTATCAGCTGCTAAATTCAGTATTCAAACTATACACCCAATTTCTGCCCTTCAGCTTCCATCCACTGCACTGCAAGAGGTTCTTAAATACCTTTGCATCCTGCTAGGAGGCAAAAACATCCCCTCCGAAATTGTTGCTGATGATGAGTACTTCCAGACCACCATCCAGTTATCTCCCATCTTTATCATGGTGATCTACCGACCTCCTTGACCTCAGTTGCAAGTCTCCAGTCAGTGGAAAACCTGACAAATTGTCAAGTCAGCTCTTATTTTTCTTTTTTAAAAAAGCCAACAACAACAACCCATCATTTTGTACTGCTGCTTACAAAGGCAAGATTTAAGTGTGCTTCATCTCAATTCCTGCCTCCAACACTTAGACAGCAAAAATGGTATTCTAAAAACACAGTTATTTCTATTTCAGGTTCCACAACTGCTTCTGCTCTACATTTCACTGACTCCTGGGGAGTTTGGTTGTGGTAGTTACTATTTCAAGTCACAAGCTTAAGTAAAAGAGACTCAAATTATCATGAAAAAATTGTTCTGGAAGTTTTACTTTGCAACAGAATTACCCTTAATTTCAGTACTGGTTACCAGTCAAGGCACTACATTTATTAGTTAATATACTAGGAGTCCTCTTGGAAGACACATTAAAATCTTTAATACCAGAGTTCCTGTGTCAATGTAGCTAAAAGACTTCTTGAAAGACAAAGTTAGTCTCCTGAGGCCAAAAGAGAATATTTCCTGTGAGTTCTCAGGAAGGAAGGGCTGAGCTCTTCTCCTCCCTTGGCTGAATCTCAAGTTCAGGCCACCCCTGCTGGCACCACTGTCACCCCTTGGGCTGCACAGGACCTCAGCTCCAGGTTGCTTTTGTTCCTGTTCACTTGTAGTATAACAGAATTTTTCTCATTTGAGGCCAAGAAGCATTTTGGCACCCATAACTGTGGAAGGGTTAACTGAGCCAGCTTTGACTTTTCCCACTAAAGCTGTTATCTCCAAGCACCCTGCACTACCAGAGCATCCCAATCATTTGTCAGCATGCACTCAGTCTCTTGATATCAGTCCCTGGATTTGTTTCAGAAAGCAGCCCTGTGCAATCTCAATTATAAAGGAGAACAGCCTCAAAACATGATTTTGTACACAGTTCAGTGCTGAATCAAGAAGCTGCTGGGTGCCAGGAGGTAGCTTCTCTTTATTTAAAAGGTACAGAGATGAGCAATAGATCTTCCTGCCTTTTAAGAGTGTATTTATAAGGTCAAGCAATGAATTGCACAGTTGTGAGGCTCCAGCCCATAACACTCACTGTGATCTGGCACCCCAAGTACTACATCACATTAATGGTTTAAGAGCTTTAATTTTAATTGTGGAGCCAGATTTCAATGACTTGCTTTTCTTCGGATCTACCAGTGAAAGGGACCAGATGGTAACAGAGAGTGTGACTTTTCTCAGATGGAAACCTCAGTATTGACAGGGCAGCAACAGGAGGTATTGGTTAATTGAGTGTTCTAAGGCTCCAGTTGGCAATTACTCACTTTCATACTCCCTAATCAATCTTTTGTGGTGCAGTGTCTGCCGGCCATGGGCATAAAGCAGCTGCGAGCATGAGAACTAGACCTCACACAACAGTCATCCCTTACTGGCTGAAAGCGAGTTCTTCAATAGATCAGCTGATAGGTTCAAGTTCACAAATAATATAATTTAATTAGCAGTGACCAAAGTACTCTACAAAGGAAACTTAAGCAGCAAAAAAAAAAAAATCCCACTTTGTTTTGAGAAAAGAAAGGCACAAAACAAAATGCTTCTGCTTCTCTTTCTAGGTAGACTTTTTCCCAAACAAAAAGTTTGCTGAATATCAACATGAATTTGCAAACTCTTTTGATCAACCCGAAGCTGCATGTGTAAGAGGTGATGTTTCAGCCAAAAGCATTCACTCACCTTTACGGCTAGCTCTGAAAGTAGATCTGCTTATACTGCTGCATCTACACAAAACCCACATCATTGCCATTTCAAGCAGCTACTTTATTCTAGAGGTGACCCTTAGCTTTTTAAATTCATAACCAAATTTAATGTGCCTCCAAATGCTGAGGATCCATAGGTCTAACACTTCGGCTTATATCTATTTCTTAGCCTAACTGCAGCATATTCAGGTCTGACATATGCATAGTATTCTTTCTAGGCTTGAAGACTATTTAACCACATGACTTCTGAGCTGTCAATCCTATTCCTCATCTGTAGTTAATCTTATTTAAAAGTCCAAATCAGGAAATAAAAATTCTCCTTATTTCCACACCATTTCTGTTCTCTCAAGTAAGCAATAGAGTACTTGCTCCACACTGATGTCCTAGATTCACCTTTTTTTCCCCTCCTTACAGGCCTGCGTAAATGAAGAGGGGCCAGAGGATGGACAAGCCTTGCACTCCACCATCAAAGGTGCTGCAGGAAACAGTTCCCTGTGGCCTGGATCCTTGGCAGAGGAAATGCAGGATGGTGAACTCCATTCCATATTTTTGTTCCTTGTCGTCTTCTCAAATGCAATGAATGTACATCTAAGAACAGCCACACAGTTGGTTTTTAATTCTCCAAGTGCCCTGATGAACCTTTCCTACCACAGTCTGCTGGTACTAGCCAAGAAATGACACAGGCCTAAAGACCTCTGGCAGCACAAGTTCATCAAGAGCCTCTCTCCAGAGAGAGAGTTGAAATCAGAGCTGCTTCCTTGAACCTTGGATCCATAAGGAAGGAAGCACTGCATAACACCCTGGGACATTTCATATGTTCTGTAGTTAAGTTCTTCCTCTTCTCCTTTCCCTTATTCTGAAAAGGGCCTAAATCCCCTAACACAACTTCATCTCCTCCCTGCCTGTATAGAACTAGGTGGGGGCTTTTTACATTTGAGTTACTTAGGCTTTTTTGATTTTTAAGTTATAGATGAGAACTCTTCCCTTCTTTCCTCCCTGCACATCCACAACTCCCTTCCTCATTCTCTGTAGACACAGCAATAGGCATTTGTCCTGGATTTCAGTGTCCTGTGACCTAACTCCTATAATGCTGAAGAGCTAAAAAAGTAGTTACAAGCACCAAATCTTTACTCAGCACAGAGCTTTGCCCCATTTTAGCATGCCAAGCCCTTCTCAGAGCAGCTGTAGCTTGTTCTGAGTTTGCCCAGCTACATTAAATTAACACTGGCTTAGCCACATACAGCTGAATTCCACTGCTGAACACTGGAAAAGGCTTAGTTCTTCATGGGTCATAGGTGGGGCTGTCCCTGCCTTCTCCACCAAGCACCCACACTTACTCCAGGCACAAGCCTGGCAACATCTCCATGGACGAGATTTTTTGTGACAGGTTTTTTGAGGGGAGGGAAAGGACTGAAGGGGGAATGTAAGTGTAATTAAGTTGCATTAATGAGCTGCAGCAATTAATTAAAAAACCAGCAAAACCAATGTCATCGTTGTTGGCTGTGTCTCCCAGCATGTTGAATATCAAGCAGAGAAAGAGCACTTGTCAACCAGCCATGGGATTCAGCAGCTGGTACCTTCCAAATGCTGTTGTATTTTGTTATTGTCATACCTAATCTGTTTGAGATTACTTGGCATGTTTTGATAAATGTTTTTTGGAGAGTCAAACTCAAAGCCATGCTAGGGAGAAGTGTGAGGGAAGAATGAAAAGAAATAAAAACATTAAATGCTAAATCAAAGATGGAATGATCCAGCTTTCTTTGTTCCATTCCAAAGGGTCCGGGAAGCAAAGTCTAAACCCAAAAGTCTACATACTAAGAGCATTTTTTGCTTCTGTGAGGTTTCTATTCCAGACACCCACTGCAGATTAACATCCTGAGTTCTCACTGGGTGCAGCTGCAAGTAAAAACGTTGTTTTCTCTATGGGTTTTTTTCCCTTCTTCTAGCTACCAAAAGCCACAACATCTGACTGAGCTAACAGACAACTGGTTTGATACCAGTTTCATCACTTAAACAGGGTTGAGCTTTTTTTAAAAAAATCAGCTCTGTCTGACATAATGCAACTACCTCCCTTAGTAATCAATATTGTGTTAGTACTAAGTTAAAAAAAAAACCCAACAAAATCAGTAAAACACAAGCTACTCCCCACTTCAACATCATGCACAGAAAAGTGCATACACTGTGTTGGCACTTCCTCTTCTTTCATAGAATTCATTTCTGTATCACACTCATTCCTACCTGCCCACCTGGTGTTGCCTGGAAGAGCAGAAAACCAAAAAGGAACAAAAGAACACACATCCTCCAGTCAATGAGATTACTCCATTAAATACTTCATTTCTCTGGGACTCCTTGAATGAATCTCCCCTTTTGTAATCAGAAGAGATCAGTATTACACTTCTTGGTTTACTGTGCAAAGCTATGCACTTAAAACCATCGTCCCCTGGCTTTAATACACACTGGTAAAGATCAATTAAATAAAAGTGTGATGACTGAGTAGTTCCATAACTACCACTCAAATGCCTGTGTTCATTGTTGCATAAAGCATCAATTAATAGAAGTAAAATAAACACTAAGCCTATACTCAGGTAAACCTGTAACATGCAGTATCAATGCCATAAATCATAAAAAAAAAAAAAATCAGTCTGAGAACAAAGAAACTAAGACAAACTACCAAGGGTCATATTCCACACTTAATTACCTCCTCCAGTTTTCATTAGCAGAACCATTCATCCTTCATACTCTGAAAAGGCCTCCTCCTCGTCTGCTTGTGCTAAACCCACTGGAAGTACCACAAGTTCACACAGTGACCCCTGTGAGGGCAGGGACAGCCAGTCGGTTCAATCCCCAGGGAGAATAAGGAGCTCTAAAGAGAAGGGAACCCACTGGAGCAACACCTTATTTCCGGTTTAGGAGTGCCCTCTGTTGGGGAGAGGCATTGCTGGATATTCTACTAGTCAAAAAACAATGTGTACCCCTTTCTGAAGGGACATTTACCAGCTCATCCCTTCCAGATGTGGAAAAGCCACAGTTTTCAAAGTGTTCAGTAAAACAAGCCCCAAAAACAATTAGGACATTTCCTGCCATGTAGTCCCACTGATGCTTAGGTTCCATCCACACTGAGCCATGTTTGGAAGGAAATAAACTATTCCAGCACAGAGATCAGAGATGGGTTTGTTTTCTTCTCTTGGATTAGCACTTCTGTTTGAAACTGTAAGCTTTGGCTATTATTTATAGAGGCAAAACAAAGCAAGTGATATCTTGAACCCACACAACACCTGATTTGGCATGTTGGTGACATTCTGTTCCCTATGAACACTGCTGTCTGGCAGACCCACCAATTCCTCCAAGAGCTGAAGATTTAAAGCCACTCAACTCGTAATTTCTCTCATCTTTGCCTACAGCTGCACTAGTGTTACCTTCAGAAGAAAGGATGAAGAGAGCTGCCTTCCTCCATGGCACAGGGATGACACCTTAAAGTTACAGACAAGCCCAGAACCCTGTTCAGTACCTAGGGCTGGAACTAAAGAGAAGCATCTCCACAGCCAGTGCTCCAGCCTCCACAGATGAGCTTAAGAGGCACATACCAAAACTCTGCAAGCAGTTCAGATGCAGAATTATTCCCCAGTTGCAGTTGCTCCTCCATCCTCAGCCCTTCTTTTGCAGTTTAAGAGAATCCGGAGGATGTAGATTCTTCCCTGTGAGGGTGGTGAGTCCATGGCCCAGAGAAGCTGTGGCTGTTCCATCACGGGAAGTGTTCAAAGCCAAGTTGGACAGGGCTTGGAACAACCTGGGATAGCAAAGAGTGTCCCTGCCTGTGACAGGGGGAAGCAAAGAGCTTTAAGGTGCCTTCCAACCCAAACCATTTTATGGCCCCATGACCCATGTGCAGTCTTGTGAATTCCAAAGGAAGCTCATGGATGCTGAGAACAGTTGCTTTTCTTATTCATGCCCATGTAGCACTGAAAGACAGAAGTGATCTACAGCTTCGTGTCACTCACGTTAGGACACCACCACATCCCTCCCCCAGCATGGAATTGTACTAGAATCAGATACTCAAACCAAGTTAAACAAAGAAAAAATTTTATTCCATGAAAAAGAACCATTTATTTTTAAAAACATATTTCCTTTCCCCTTTGCTTAAACTAGTATGGACAAAACTTCCTCTTTTTGGCTAAATGATAGAACATTCCATTTTAAATCGGAATCACCAGTTTAGCCAGCAAACAGAAGTCCAAAAAAAAGGTAAGTTTCCATAGCTATCTTCTAGTAGGATAGTACCCAACAGCCAGGAAAGAGCTCCCTAAGAAGCTTCCAGGAGACCCTGAGCAAAGAGCCTTTTACCTGGGAAGGGCAACAGAGTCAAGAGGTTGGAGAGCCTCCTTTCCACTTAGTTGTGCAGATTGGAGTATCAGTGAAACATTTCATCAATTACTGAAAACTCAACAAAAAGAGACAGCAAAGAACTCAGAAGAAAAAGGTAGATTTTCCCTCCTCCACAACACATTGCTGCTGAGTATTCTAGTCTCAACAGAATGTGCTTGGTATAAAAAAATACTCCCATTTTCACTCAAACTTACTGAAAGAAGCCCTAGCAGAATGATTGCTAAACAAAAGAACCAGAGTCTACTAAAAAGAGCTTCAGAACTTAACACAGAGCAGAGATCCATTTGAGAATATGAGAATTTGGAGAAGGAGAGTCTTTCTCAACAAAAGCCTCTTTTTGGAGGAGAAAAGAACACAGCAGAGTGTTTTGGGAGCAGTCCTACAGCAAGAGTACATCAAACCAGCAACTCTTACCAGGAACACTCTGCACAGGAGGCACATTTATGAGTCTACACTTATGCCAAGCTACCCTGCAAGTAAGATTTGTCCAGCATGAAACTGTCTAGTGATTTTCTTCCTCTGCTGTGTTATGAATGAGTTGTATAGACGTATCTTTCCCCCCTTAGGCAAATCATGGTTTAGGACATGAAAGTCCTCACCCTCCCCTGGATGACAGCTCTGCAGATGGGACACAGCCTCAAACTGAAGGCACATTCTCGACAAGCTACCAGGTGGCCACATGGAACAAACACAACAGACACATCTTTGTCCAGGCACACTTTGCACATCCTTTCCTCTTGCAGGCGGCGGAGCTGTTCTTCTGTGCTCAGCTGAGATTCATCTTTACCAAAAAAAAAAAGAAAAGAAAAAAAGTAGCCCTAAGTGTTAATATTCTCAGAGCTTTGGAGTGCCAGTCTTGACAGCTTAGGAAGTCACACTGCAACTTGCTCATTGTTTTGTTCAGAGACTGACTGCAAAGATGGCAAAGTACCTCTCAGGCAAGTTTCATTGAAACTGAAAAATTACTGCTATGATAATCTGACTTATCTAAACGTGCTGGACAGAGATCAACATTGTTTTACTGTGGTATGTAAGTTATTCTGATAAACTGATTTTTTTTTTAACAGTTTGATTCACAGTGGAACTATAATTCCTAAATTAGTGTCTCTGCTCAGGTATCACTCAAGCAAGCACATGCTCCCCTTCAATATGAAAAAAATTAATTAGTATAATGACTATTGATACCATTACTCCAGAACTCATACTAATTATGCCTAAGCTCAATTCCACCACCATCAGCCCAGAGCACCTGATTCCTTTTGCCTCACAGATTGTGTTTCTCCTCTTGATGTTCTAGTCTCCCTTCGAACAGTATCTGCATAACAAGGAAAGAGAATGGTGTTAAATGCTATCCCTTTCTCCCTCTCCAGACATTGCTGTGAGGAAAGATGAAATATCCTCTATCTCAGAAGCCTTTGGTTAGACACATTTATGTAAGTTAACTACTAAAGGCATGTCCACATCACATTCTCTCCTCAAAGCTGTTTATCTATCAGACATCAAAAGCCATCAGCTGCTCATTCCTGCTCCTGTACTACCACTTAATCACATTTTCAGTTTTGTGGAATTCTTTTTTCCATGTTAGCTTCAGAAATCACTGACCCTGCTACGGAGACAAGAGCTTTGGAAACTGCATCTTGAAGTAAACTTCACTTGGCAAACAGGCAACACAAAACAGGTAACAGAAGACAGACAGACAAGGAGAATTTATATTATCCAGACAAGAAGTATGGCTGTTTCCGATCAAGTTACTGATTCAATTTTAAACAGTCTTAGAGTCATCACCCATCCTAGAAGCTTTGCTTCAGAAAGCTGCCTCTGCCTGGATCACTCATGAATTTATGCCCAAGCCTCCACATCGTGGAGCTGCTACTGCAGGTCTAAGGGCAGCAGGAACCATCAAGGATATCTACACCACAGCCCAGTGGAGGCAAAGGTAGTTATTGATACCCCAGTCACCACAGCTCCTTCAAGTTTCTTTAAACAAGAACCCCCTTGTTCAGCTTCCCAAGGAAAGGCAGGCTTGGGGGACATGACTGCTGATAATTCCAGCCAAGGAAGACAGAAGACCCTCAAGACCCTCACAACAGTGCTCAAGGTGCAGTAAGAGGTGAAATGCCCACCCAGAGCAGGTGTGGTGTCAGACCTACCTCTGCTGCTCTCTCCCCAGCCTGGCTGGAGCAGGTCTGAAATCAGTTCAGACTCAGACAGGTAGAAAGTCCCAGTCAGCCTGAATTTATTCTCTACCAGGTTTGACAAATAGGTAGGGTCAAAGCCCATCTGCAAGACATTGTGCACTATGTTACACTGATCCTGAGAAGGACGAGCCAGCAATTTCCACTCCCTCAGATGATCTGTAAAGCAGTGAGCAGATACTTCACCAAAAAGGCAGAATTTTGCCCAAAGTGTGCCATTCCCTGAACTTGTTATTAATCACAATTTACATATATATACTTAAACACTTCAAGCTATCTATATAGCCAAATTAACATCCAAATTTAGTTTTTACTCCTTTCATAGTTCACAAGCAAGTTAATCAAAAGCAATTTCATAAAAGCACAGACTAATTTTGATTGGTTTATTCTACTGTATCAGTAAACTAAGTCTCCCTCTATCAATGAGCTAAACTTGGCCTCAGTCCAGAATCCTTATCTCTGTTTTCACATCCCAGAACAGAAGCCTCAAAACTACTTTCATGAATATCAAGTAGAACACCCAAATTGAAGTCTCTCCTACCTCAGTCTAGCTCAACCATTCATCAGTAACAACACAAACAGGAAATTCAGCTAGCAGTCTCTTCAAAGGCTTAAGTCTTGCTTAAGCACATGGAAACCTAATTTCACCCACTTAAATTCCTAAGAGCAGCTGATAAATGGAAATAATCCCCAGGATCAATGCTTTCATGAACATCTAGACCCTCTAGCTGTATCTAGAAAAATTGAAACAGCTCACAAACATCATGTCTACAGAATAGCTGTGGTGGGGTAAAAGCTACACCACTTTCAACAGAAGAAATACCATGCAATTACACAAAAAACCACCATGTAATTACAGCACTAACCTTGGGAAGGAGAAGAGTCTTGTTCAGTCTCATCCCAGGAATGTCTCTGCAAATGACAAAGAGAGAGGCATGTGTTCAAACTCCCCCATCTACCAAACCTCCATCCATTACACACAAAATATTCATGACTCACTGGAGCTAGCAGGGTGGTAGAAGAGGACCCCTGAACACTGCTAACAAATTGTCTTCCCCTTGACTGCAATAAAAATTCACACCTATAAAAAAATGTTTGAACACATTAGTACAGGATCTCTCAAGTGAAAATAGCAGCAGTAGTTTGAATTTTAGAAGCAAAGAGTGCTATGGGTTGTGAGCAAACTGCTGTATGTTCATTGAAGGCTGGATATCATGGTGTTTCCCCTCCTACTCCTTGCATAAGGGTCAGCAGTAAGAGGCTCATGATCCCCCACCCTTAATTCAATCTTCATGCTCAGCCCAAGATGAGCTCACTTGTAACATGATTTGGAATAGACCACAGGAAACATGATGAGACAGCAGTTCCCAGAAAAACACAAGAACTGCTACAGAAACCCAAGGCTTAATATACATTTGGTTTTGTACCTCAGTAGTAACCAAAGCTGTTCTTTGATGTCAAATAAAATGATTTTAATTGACCTCTTGGATGGTGAACTCTGGGTCAATTTAGAAAGTCTCAGGTCTTAACTGTGACATTGCACCTGAGCTTGAACACTATTTTGCTTTTAATGTGAGAGGACCTAAATATCTCTATCCTGTGAAGGAAAACTGAGTGTAAAATGCACAACTTCTCTTTTGGTCTTGCTATGACAGGGATTTGTCAACCAAGATTGACTTACTCTGGATACCACTTGGCATGTTCCCTCCAAGGATCATCTCCAAATGACCAGCTCCTCAAACCTCCATCACAGTAAAAGCACCTCACCACATCACCTTCTCCTGAAAGGGATATCAAAAGAGTATTTGACATCTGAGACCCTGTGTGCTCTACTAACACTGGATGAGAAGCTGGGGAGAGACTCAGCACAAAACACAGAGCAGATGAACACATGACAATTTACCAACACTGTGCAAGGGCAGGAACAGTTTGAACTCCCAGAGCTGCAGCTGGTTGAGATGATTCCAGAACAGGGTCACAAGCTAACAGACAGCGTAAATGCGAGCATCTGAGCTCCCATGGACCACATCCCAACCCAATCTCCCAACTGCATTTAGAGTAGAACTATAATTAATTATACCTATAAATATACTTTATTCACTACCCAAAGTCTGCCATACACAGCAGGCAGAGTCACACAATGCACACAGTTTCCATCTCACAGATGTAAGATTTTGCCACAAGGCAGTCCTTGGGTGCCCTACGCTTCTCTTAACAGAGATCACAGGGGAAAAAAACCAAACAGTTAAGAGCTGCCAAAAAATGCCCTGCCCTGAAGGCATTGAAACATCAGTTTGGGTCATAGACATGATCTCCTAAACTCATGTGAGAGCACTGCTTGGCTCCAGTCAGTTCCAGAGTTCTCCCACTCAGGGGACTGCTGGGAAGTGCCATGTGAGATGGCTGTTCCTAATGAGTCCCCAGAGCAAGTCTGTGCTGGGCTATCAAACAGCTGCTCTGCATTTGCTGACTCAAGTCAGAACACAGGTTTTTAGCTGGATTTAAAGCAAGACCCAGGTTATGCAGTTTGAGTGAAAACCTTGGTGAAGTAGGCATACTATCAAATTAACTAAATTGCAGTCAAGCCTTAACATAGTGTAAATACCTGATCAATCCAGAGAGGATTATTTCTTCAAATCTATTACTTAACAAGCCAAGCCTTTTCAAAGGAAAGCTTTCAAATGTTAACTTGAATAAGAGTTAAGAACAGAGTACCTACCTGTGTAAAAGAACCCTGCTCTCGCCAGTTGCTCTGGATGCATGTGCGAACTTTGTGGCCAGTTCTGAAACGAAGAGAGTCTCATCTCCTCTGTGACCATCTCTGGGTATTCTGGTTCATTGAGCAGGGCTGTCTCCTCGTTGACTACACCCTGCAAGAGACTGAGGAACTGCCCATCCACAGTGTCAAAGATCTCCCGAAGAGACACCATGTCTACGTTCCCAACATCCACACCACAAATGTATGCACACGATGGGAAGAAATGCATGTGCTCTACGAACGGGTAATCACCAGGTTTCCAGTCCTTCAGGACACCACCACAGCAGAAACACTGCACTTCATCTCTGGGGCCCACATAGAAAAACCCAGCCTCGACCAGTTCTTGAGCAGAGACAGGTGAAGTGCGTGGCCACTGTTGGAAAGTCCTCAGTCTTCTTGCTGCACTCCTCATGCTGGAATTGAAGACCTGGTAACGAGCAGCCCCCTGCTCAGTTCCCTCTGCTGGTGCTGCATCCCCCATGTTCTGCAAGAGAGGAAGAGATATCCCAGAGCAGTCAGCTGGATTCCCAGAGTCAGGCAGCACTCACCCCGCATTATTTGTTCCTCACCCCCATGCATATTCCAGAAAGCTCCTGCACTGGACAAAGCCAAGCTTGATTTGCAGCCCAAACACAGGTCTGGTGCTTCTGTACTCTGCTGTTGAACTTTTGCTGAGCCCTCATTAGCGTATGATGGGAAGAGACCAGCACATTCAGAGCCCCTCTGCCAGTTTACAGGAAAGATGGAACAGAAAGCAGAGGGGGAGGGCAAAACTTGTGCTGCCTCCCAAGCTAAACCAATCCAGTTCTTGGCATCTGATCTTCGAGATAAAGCTCCAGTCATTTTGCTCAGCCTTTAAACTAGCATTTAACGTTTTTTATTCCTAAAAACAGATTTCAGCAGGCATGACATAAAACAGGGAACAGCCACACCCAAACGAAAAGTGTCTCATCATCTCCAGTTTACAGCCAAACACTACACAAAATACCAGTAGATTTTTTTGTAACCTTATTGTGCTAATTAAACAGTGAATGCCTAGAAGTATCTGTCTCCAGGGGACAACCTAAAATAATTAGGTGCAGTTTCTATGAAGCAGCATCCTTAAATCAAGGATTTCCTCATTTTCTGACTGTACTAGTTTTGTGCAAGAGGAAGAGTGAAATCAGAGAAGTCACCAAGTGCCTTATTATCCAAGTCCACACCCTACTTAAGGTAACAGCCCTTCCCAGTGTGAATAAGAAACTCCAACTCAGCTACTGCTTCCAGTACTTCCCATATGGCTGGTAAAGACATTTTCAAACAGCCATGCAATGACAACTAAGAATAAGGAACATTATAACTAATTGCACCAAACTACTACCTCTCACAGTCAAAGGCAGCAAGGAAGAAAGAGTTCATTAGCAACTAGAATTTTCTTCTGTGATGACAGTGACAGAAAGCAGAGTTGTAGAAAACAGCTCTCAAGTTTCAGAAGCTGGGCTTTAGTTAATGCAGTAGTTACTCAAGAGTTATGTGGCTGCTATAAAGAAAAATCCATACAAAAAGAAAAAAAACCCCAAAGCCATTAGTCTCTGGTGCCCAGCAGAATTTGCAAGCTAAGCAGACTGAGGAGCACACAGCTTTTTCAGCCTGCACAGCAGATTTTGCTCTCTGAGCACAGAGAAACAAGAGAGGCTTGTTCATCAGGCACAGCTCCACAATCAGTACAGACAAGACAAAAGCTGTAACTCTTAAGCTACAAGAAGTGCTGGGCTTCACACAGATCATCAACAAGTTCTCAGCCTACTTCCACTTAGAAAATCCACATCAGAGCAAGTTTCATGGTAAGGCAAAGCCAAAGATTTTTTCCACCCAAACACTTTTTTTTTTAAGAAGAGGTACATTTGTCTTTGGCTTATGAAGAACCCTATTATGCTTTACCTGCACTTAAGACATTTAGAGGCTCTGCAGAAGATTCATTAACAGAGCTCACGAGGCTCTAAAACACATTAACATTTAAAACGGTTATAAGACCACTAAAGGCCAATATTCTCCCACAACCCATTGCTTCCACAGTAATACAAAACCAAAGCAACCTTTCAGCTCATATCAACATTTCCTTACAATTAACATAAGAAAAAATAATCTTATTTTAAAAAACCTTAAAATAAAACACCAACACCACCTGTAATGTATGGACAAAATCCCAGAAGGCATCCATGAATTAGAACTCTCTCAAACTCCACAAGCTTTATACAACTTTCTTCTCAACAATACAGAGGTCTCTCTCAAAGAGCTATAAATAAACCCACCTGCCTCCAAGGCTATTTCTAGTGCTTTGTTTTCCCCAATTGGTTGGCTTTGGGCTGAAATCCCCCATTGGCTAACGAGGCCACATTTCATCTTAATAAGGGGGAGTCACCAGGGAAAGGTACAAAGATAAGCTCCAACTTTCACCAGAAAATAATGGCAACTAAGTTTTGTGATCTTGTTAAAGCCTACTATGCTGTTAGAAACAACATCGTGACTCCTGTGATATACTAATTTCTCCTGTGTTCCTATTTTTTTGTGACTAATAGCAGTATTTTTGCATCTTTTTCAACTTGCTGTCACATGTGTGCTTTGCACCTTGTATTTCTTAAGAAAATGTACTGTAAAATTAACAGGTAAACAGCAATGAGAATTTTCTCAAGGCAGCTTGAACAGATTGCCTTACATTTACTTTGGGAATTGACACTTTTGCTACTATTGCATTTTCACTGTTTAAAACATTCAGTGTTCCTTTGCCTTCCTATGGTCACAATTCAGAATGGAAGATCTTAAGGGTAGTTCTGAAACTGCTTGAAAATGCGTTTTCCTTTACCAGATTTATACCTGAGAGATGAGGCTTATTCTCAACTATGTCATTGAAAAAGCATCAGCCCTCCATGTAAACATGGGAACACAGGTGGTTTGTTTCTAGAAAATGGTAAATTAGGAATTTTCTTTTAATGGAAAGATCGAGTTTTTTTTTTTTTTTTTTTTTTTGAACAGGCAATCCAATACAAACATTTTCATTAAAGAGAACAGTTGTTGGGGGTTTTAATTAAATAGTCGTTAATGAAAGCCCCTGAGCAGTAGAGGGCAGTGCTTATATACGACATTTACAGAGCCTTGTAACAAACGAATGTGTTGGGGGTTTTTTTTGTCCTTAATGAATTTATATGTAATACAATACGTATAAAGATAATTGCTCATTATTTCTTCCTCCATGAATCCTGTTCTTTCTACATCTATGTTGATTTTTGAAGAATGTATCCTAAAACTCTAGGATACAGGGTTAACAAAATCCCTCTTCTAGAGGCTGTTTGGAGACAGCTGATGGGTTGTGTCACCTGTTAATCAGTAAGACTGATTGATAACTCTGATCTTATGAAGCATTTTACAAGTAATGGCCTCATCTTCTGCTTTTAACCACCTGGCTTCTCAAAGATGTGTAGAATTCCACCTGTTCTAGGGGAAGCCCCAGCATGACTGTTAAAGAGGGAAAAGCTGCATAAATCCAAGAAGAGCTCAAAAGCAGCTTCTAAGTTAAATGAAAACATTTGACTGATTGTGGCAGTGATTATTAGGGGTTTTTTCTTGTATGCACAGCATTCTTCCATCACACAAGCTTCAAAAAAGGGTTGTTTTTCTGAGGGGGTACACTCATATGAGTGGGGAGAACATTTCACCACTGAAGGAAAACTCAGGAGGACTGGTGAGATGACAGCAGCAGAAGGAGATGAAGTGACACTAAGGCTGGTGCTGAGAGAAAGTAAAAATAAGTCACTGTGTATAAATGATGTGTTTCTGCACAACAACATTTAGAAAGCAAATATCCTATTCAGTGAGGCATTGCATGCAACTAATACTGATCTTTTTTAGCAGGTCATATACATTTTTAGTTCCTTTGCAGAGAATTAAAATGTCCTGCTGAATTTCTGAATGCATCTTAAAACAAAGAGGTTCATGAGCTAATGACAAACAAATGTGGGAATCAGTAAACATCAGTCAGGAGCCGGGATAGATCTGTGGTAATGATCAACAGTGTCATCACGGAATAGTGATTTGAAACACTCAATGAAGAAATGACTATAAACACAATTAATCAAAAAAAATGTTTGCTAATATCAGCCTGATTTGGAAGGAAAGCAATCAATAAATACAAGGGCCAGAGTATAGCTGGAGGCAGCATGATGAAGAGCTTGAAAAGCCTGAAGTGACTGGAGCCCCTGGAAAAACTCCAGCAGAATTCAGCATCTCTAACCTTGAGGTGCTACACAGCTGTAAGGGTTTAGCTCGAGGAAGACTATTGTTCTTTCATCAATAAATTAAGAGTTTACTGAAGGAAGAGGCTTTTATAACAGGTGAAAAGAAAAGGTATCAGTTGGCAGTAGTGAAGAAACAATGGGGCTGGAACACAAGTAGAAAAGGCACAGCTTGCCACTGCAACTGGTGTTTAATGGAGCTGGATATCAAGGAAATTTATAGCAAAAATCCTATTTTCCCTTGCTCAAAGCCACTGTTGACCACCATGAAAACAAGATCCATTTTTGGGAATAAAACATTCAGACCTTAAGATACAACTGCTTTCCAGCCTGAGGCAGAGAACACAAAGCCCATTACATTTGTAGTCCTAGAAGTAGATGATTGCTGCTGTTTCTCCATGTAGGGCCTTGCTTTTCCTCTTCTGGCTGCCTGTTCCTTGTCTCTTGTCCTTCAGCTTCCTTAACGCTGAAGGATGGGCTGGTCTCACCCTGCAGCAACACACCTGCAGTCTGCTGCTCTCCAAGGAGCTGCTGGAACTGCTCCTGCCACAAGGAAACCTCTGAGGGTGCCTGTCTGTTCAGCTGCCTCCCAGGGCAGCGCTGAGGGACCAAAGAACACTGCTGGCTCTTGGCACAGATCTCCACGCATCCATAAAATAAATCCACTGTGGACATGCAGCAGGACCCAACCCAGTGAATAATGACAAGACACACTGGAAAGTGACTGCTCACCCCAGAGACAAAGTCATTCCCTTAGGGCAAAGCTCAGAAGCTTCACTTTGCTATTTCATCTGGCTCAAGTTCTTTTTTTTCCCATAGCTTTATGTCTAAAGGGATCTTCTCTGCCTGTCAATGTCTTCCTCACTGTACTTCTCTCGGTGGATTTTTCAATAAGGAAAAACAAATTTAACACATTAATAGTAATACATTATTTATTGCTCCAAACATTAACAATCATTAATTCAGGAAGCCTGAGAAATGCTATTGTGAAGTAAATCACAGATTGCTTTGGGTTGGAAGGAACCTTAAAGTTCATCCCATTCCAGCCCCTCCCATGGGCAGAGACACTTTCCACTAGACCAGGTGTCTCCAAGCCCTGTCCAAGCTGGCCTTGAGCACTTCCAGGGATGGGGCAGCCACAGCTTTTCTGGGCAACCTGCGCCAGGGCCTCACCACCCTCACAGTAAAGAACTTTTTAACAGCAAATTTAAATCTCTCCCCTTTTAGTTTTAAACAATTCCCTTTGTCCTATCAATGCATACTCTTGTAAGAAGTACACAGATTATAAATACAGACTGCCAGGACTAATGAACAAGTGAGTAAGAAGTACCAGTTTTGTGAAGTGATTTGCTAAGGATTCAAGTATTTCTATCTAATTCCTGACCTCCTCTACCATAGCATTTGATTGTCTCATAACTTCACTTATTGTAATAGTTAGGAATAGCTAAATGTGGCTTGCAACATGATTCATGAAAGTGCTTCAAATCCAATCCTATTAATACATCAGCCCACAGAACAGAACACAGAACATATCAAAAGGGAAATCTGCAAAGCACAGCAGATACTCAAAAAAATCAGTAGAGGAATTGGCCTTAAAATCCTACTGTGATTTGAAAGAAAAGCAAACATGCTCCTTCCTTAGAAGGAGGAAAATTGTTTCATAACTTGATGATTTCAGTGTCCAGCCTATTATAAAAGCTATTTCTGCAATTGAAGAGTGGGTTGAAAATTGTTCAATGCTTTTTCAGAAGGTATATTTCACTAAATGGATTTTGGAGCTGAAAAATGTGAGTTTCTTTTCCAAGGGTAATTTCTTCTCTTTATTTGGCTTTCTATACCTTCTTGTCTTTGCCAGTGAACACAAATGCCATTAGAGGGAAAAAGAAATACAGTACAGAAAAAAAACCCAGACCCCACCCATTATTTGTTGCCTTGTTTTGTTTGTTTCCAAGAACATTCTGAATCCTTAAAAAAAGTCTGTAAAAATTCAATGCTGCCCCAACTTGAATGAACTGTTTTCAGTTTTCAGCAGATCAATGATTTGAAGATCAAAAAAACAAGCAGAGTGCTGGGAGACCTGAGCAACAGCACAGAGATTAAGAACACGAATTACAGTTTTGGGAGGAAACTGTAGGGCTAAGTACAATTCCCACATGAATGATATTCCCTTTCTTCCTCCCTTTCTAAGTAGCATCTGGCAGGTTTCCCCAAAGATTAACTGTGCTTCTCCTTTCTCTCTGCTCCTGCCTCTCCCTCTCACTGACTGATCATTTCCTGATTCCTTCAGATTCTGACATGGAGGAGCCTCACACTTGGGCTCTATTCCCTCCACCTACTCAAAGCCAGGAGATACAGGAACAGACAATGTGGAGTCTCATGTAAACTGAGTGGCATTGCTCCTCTGAATTGTCCACAAATAAAACTAACAACTCCTCAGAAGAGATGGCTATCACCTTCTCCCTGCCACCATGCAGCCATTAAATTATTGTTAAAGAAGGATTTGCCAGGCAGTGTTGTAACTCTAATTGAGCTCACTCTATTTTTTTAATTGGTAGAAAATCAGCCATCATAGAACATCTGACGTTCCAATTAAGTTCTTCTATAGTTTGGACTGTGTTTTTACTGCAGAGAATGAGCCTACCTGCCTGACTATTGCTTGGGTGACAGTAATCAAAGACAGGCTGACCTTACAGTTCAATGGAAACTGCGCCGCAGCAGCAAGAACAAGTTGCCAGCAAGGAAGATGAAGAGGGAGACAAGAGAGGGTCCTTGTGCTCAGTCGTTGCTCCGTTGTGCTCCTTGTCTTGCAGAGAACATTCTGTGTGATGCTGGTGTCAGATGGGATCTGTTCACAGGCCACACTCTTTGCATATGATTCCCCTCCTCATGTTTTCACAAACAATGTGTCAGTGGCATGAGAAACAGGAGAGAACAGGCACAATTTCTCCCTGTGTCTGCTTTTATTTTGCACCCTAAAATGATGGAAATGAACACTTGGGGTGTGGGGTGCAAAATGGAGATGATTTCAGCAAGGCAGTATTTTATTTCCCACCCTGGTCATAGCTGAGTGGCCTACATAAAATACCTGTAAAATCTAAAATAAAAAGAAACAACACATCAACAAAAGTGTTCTGTAATTTACACATGAATTCTTCTAAGATTTCAGCAAGTTTTGAGAAAGGAACAAAAAGATAAATGTAACTTTTTCATATACTATAAGAACATACCACCATATTTCTCCCAACTAAGCCAAACCCAAACCCAACTCTGGGTTACAGGGTTAAACTCCAAGGGTGCCCTGAGTTATGTACATATACAAATCTGAATATTCCCTTATCTATACGCTTTAACTGGGACTTTTCATCTTACTGGTTTTATTTCTTAGAGATTATTCTCAACGGGTAGACAAGATCATTCTTAGCATTACCAGGAACGAAAAATAGGTCACATTTTCCTAAGGGAAAAGAATATAAATACTCCCACAAAGACTTAGGTGTATACATGTATGTAGATACCTGACGTGCTGCCTTTGGGTCTAATCTAATAGGTACAGCCGAATAGGAGAGCCCCCTGTACCTTGGGGTGCTGGAGCAAACACAGTTCTAACATTCTGCCCACATGCACTCATGGCGAGGATGATTCATAGTCACATCGTTTCTATATCGAGACTGGTGAACATACACAATCACATGGACTTCAGAGCAGTGCCCATCACCCAAGCATCCAGCCTTTCCCTTTGCCTTCCAGGCAGATGTTCCCCTCTCCAGCCATGCTGCTCACTGATTTCTCCTTGTGTTTGTTTTTGAAGTTCTGCTCTTTGGGAAGCCTTTCCAGCTCACTCAGGGACTCTGCAGAGCAAGTACTGACTCAGTCCAAAACTACAGAATTGTAACTGGCCAGATTGGGCATGGCTTGAAGCAACCTGGTCTCGTGGAAGGTGTCCCTTCCCATGGCAGAGATGTTGGAATGAGATGAGCTTTAAGGTGTCTTCCAACACAAACCATTCTGGGATTCTAGGAAAACACCAACCCACAGAGAACCTAAAGCATCTCCAGGTGCTGAGGATCAAAGCACTTCTCTTTCTTTCACAGTACAGATAAGGCGGGAAAAGACCTCAAAAATCATCTAGTCCAACCTATAGTCCAACTAACCCAGCATCTACATCTTTCTTATGTCTGATCAGAAAAAGGACAACAGTTGCCTATCATTTTAGCTATTTTATTATGTTCGTACAAACTCAAACAATTTCCAAACATGTGAACATAGAGAAAACTCAGGTTGTAACTGCATCTAAAGGAAAGGATGATTGTGTTGTTTAGTGTATTTCACAGGGACTAGAATTTGCCACTTTGACCCTCAAATTTAAGCATGGAGATGTTAGAAGACTTTAACTTCTGGAATTTATTCCTTGGCCCTGATGAAATCAACATAAGCTGGGCCAAGGAGCCCACAATTCCACCCGGGCCCTGCAAAACAGCTGGAAGGAAAAAAAAAATTAAAAATCTGATAAAAGTGCATGTTGAGGGCAGCTGCTCCCAGTGGTCAGGCTGGTTGTGACCCTCTGCCAGGGCATCCTGGCCACAGCTCCCCTGGGCTGCTGTGAGGGGAGATGGGGCACCAGCAGTGTCTGGGGCAATGGGTGAACGGAACAGGCTCTCCAGGGAAGTGATCAAGACTTCAACTCCGACAGAGCTCAAGGAGCGTTTGGGCAACGCACTCAGGCACATGGTGGGAATTTGGGGGTGTCCTGTGCAAGGACAGGAGTTGGACTTTGATGATCCCTGTGGTCAACAGGACAAGAGGACATAGTCTAAAGCTGTGCCAGGGGAGGTTTAGGTTGGACATTAAGGATTTCTTCACAAAAAAGGGTGATTAGACGTGGAATGGGTTGCTCAGGGAGGTGGTGGTGTCTCCATCCTTGCAGGTGTCTAAGGAAAGACTGGACATAGCACTCAGTGCCATGGTCTGTTTGACGGGCTGTTGGGTTGTGGGTTGGAATTGATGATCTCTGAGTTTTTTTCCAACCTAAACAATTCTGTGATCCTAAGTCTTCCAACCTTGGATATTCTGGGATTCACCGACCCTGCCCAACCGAGCCTGCGGGCCAAGGTCCCGTATGTCCTCACAAATGTGGAGGGAGGAGCAGCAAATGTACAGAATCACTGAATATTCCGAGTCAGAACAGACCGACAGCAATCATCAAGTCCAACCCCCAGCCCTGCACAGGACACCCCAACAATCCCACAGCGTGCCTGAGAGCCCTGTCCCAACACTGCCTGTGCTCTGCCGGGCTCAGGGTTGTGACCACTGCCCAACCACCCTCCGTGCGAGGAACCTCCTCCCAACACCCAAATTCAGCCTCTCCTGACACAACTTCAGCCACTCCCTCGGGTCCCGTTCACTGGTCACAGACACCGGTGTCTGTATCTCGGTCGCAGACCGAGTTCTCTCAGCCGGGACGGAAGGCTTTGCTTTCCATTCCATCCCATTCCGTTCCATTCCATTCCATCCCATTCCGTTCCATTCCATTCCATCCCGTTCCGTTCCATTCCATTCCGTTCCATTCCATTCCATCCCATCCCATCCCATCCCATTCCGTTCCATTCCATTCCATTCCATCCCATTCCATCCCGTTCCGTTCCATTCCATTCCATTCCATTCCATTCCATTCCATTCCAT
>WEKX01013553.1:340452-385167 GCA_013390025.1 Pitta sordida | reverse complement strand
GAGCCCCGCGCCGCGGCCCTGCCTCGTCCCCCGGCGCTCTCTGCTGAACCACGGCGGCCCTGTACATGAATTATGTCTACCACAAGCGTTGACCCTCAGGTGAGTGAGCGGCGGGGCTGCGAGGCCCGGGGAGGTTTTCCTCCTCCCTCCGCGGGTTCCTCGGGCCTCAGTCGTTCTTTCCTTCCCCCGCGGGCACGGCGCCTTCCCGCCGCCTCCCGGGAGCCGTGGCCATTTCTCGGGCAGGCCGGTGCCGAGTGATCCGTGGAACACGCTGCTGCAGCCCCGCTTCGAGCAAACCCTGAGAGGCTGTTGGCTGTTTTTGTGAGGCTCCTCTCCGTGCTCAGGAGCCGCGCGTGTTTTGCAGTGACGGTGTGACAATATGAACTGACTGTTTCATTTTCCTTTCCTCCCCCTCCCTTCATCGTGTGCCGTGGCTTCCCAGAGACCGAAGGGACAGGATAATAAAGGTGAGGCTCGCGCTGAGATCTGATCGCTTAAATTGTTACTGTAACAGATCAATTACACAGGGACCCGAGGGGGGAGCGGGAATGTATTGCTCTCACTTGTGGATGGAGGAATGTGTGCTTTGTTTCAAAAATAACATGAACTGCCATTCATCCGAGTTTGCTCTCATCCCACTTAATGCTGCTGAGTCTGCAGTGGGAGGAATGTGTGTTGGTGCTAAATAATGCTCCTCATTTCCTTAAGGTAAAGCAGGGTGCTGCATAAAGTCACAAGGATATCCCTGTACAATACACATTTTTGCATACTTTTGCATACTCTCTTCCTGCTCTGTCAGCGCAGGTGTGTTGCTGCTCTGCTCTTGGCTGAGATACCGACATAAACCTAGAAATTTAATTATTTGAGGGACTTTAAATAAAAGGTAATTAACCTCTGGCGAGATAATGGGGTTTCTTGTAACTCCTGTGTTTCGTTTGACGTTAATAACGAGTCATCTAAGGAAATACCTTGTTACTGTAATTGCTAATAAGTTTGTAACTGTTCAGGCTTAGAAACTTAAAAATATATTAAAAAGCATTTCTGAGATTGATATTTTAACCTGCCTTAAAAATGTAGCACTTCCACTTGCAGAAGATTGGACACTGTTTACCGTGTTATTAAACATTCTACTCTCCCTGACTAATTTTGCAGATACTTTGGTAAATTCATGAAGTCTTTTTTTTTTTTTGCCAAACGTCCTGTTTGGTGTAGTGTTATATTTATTTCAGCTGTTCTATGAAATAGGGAAATACAGCAACTATCACTTAATGTATTTGACCTTGTTTTCTTAAATTTAAAGCAAACATAGGAAATCATTTGGAAGGACCAAGTAGCAGTTTTGGAGTTCTATATCTTTCAGTAATGGGCTTTCAGTGCTTTTCAGATATTCATTTATACTGAAGTCGGACTTTGATGATGGCAGATATTTCTGTTTTACAGATGAAAATGCTGAAACTTAAGTCTTCCTAAAAATATGAGGATACCAAAGCACTTAGCAGTCATCATTTCCTATTTAAATGTAACCTCACCTCATTTTAGGCAGCTTAAGCAGTGAATAACACGCTGGAGGAACTGTGAGTTTGAGTGTTCTAATTGTGGACCAGAACAATAGCTGTTGTTTCCCAGTATTTTTCACGAAATTCTTCTTAGTAATTATTTTTTTGTTCAGAGTTAATTCACTTGACTTTTCTACCAGCTGTAGAATTTTTGGTTTTTTTAATTTACTAAAACTTAGTTTTAGAAGCAGTTATCTAAAGAGTTTGGGGAGAAAAAATGACATCCTTTGGTCTTTTTATGAGTTTTCCTGCTTTGAAGAAGTAGTGTGGCTTTTCATAACTAGGCAGAGTGTGGAACTCCTTCCTGCAGTGCTGCTAATGGTGTTATAATGTGTTGTAACCCTTTTCTTGTAGTACAAAATGGTTCGTTACATCAGAAGGACACAGTTCACGACAACGATTTTGAACCTTACCTTTCTGGGCAGTCAAATCAGGTTAGTGTATTTTTAACTTAGGTTTTTTTTTCTTTTCTTAGGCATGCTGTTGGCACTCAATTCCTAGGATTGTGTGGAGGGAGCAAATTCCTTAAATAGAAATGGAAAAAGAAATGACAGCATATTGTGTTACTTGGTGGTACAAGCAGCATTTGTGCTCCCAAAGCTAATATTACTCTGCATATCCAGATGGCCACAAGTGAAAATGAAGTTAATGCTCTGAGTTGCTCCTCACGTTGCAGGTTATGGATATGGCTGGGCTGGGACCGAGGGTTTGATCTCGCAGTTCTTTGGTAGACGAGTTGCGTGTGCGTGTCTGAAAGTTCTGCTTTTGGGCTCTCCTGATTTCTATTATTTATATAATCCTAGGAATTCACACAGTTGAAGTCTAGTTTTGATGCTCTTTAGGTAGTTTTTACAGTTGTCCCACTTGATTTTTGCACTTCGGCAAATACTAATGTTCTTTCCTGTCCTCTGAAATACCTCAAGAATTAAAGGTGTGTTACTCAGGAGTAAGGTACTGTAATGTAAACTCTGATTATAATGTAGAGTAAATCAACATCCATGACTTAAGTACTGTTATAATTGAAAATGTCTTCTGACTGAAGTAATTTTTGACTTAACATTCCAATATTTAAAGTGAACAAACTGTAGAAACTGGAGAAGCAAAAAGTTGTCATTCACAAGTATGAAATGCCCCTAGACACTTATCAGAGGTACATGAGTATTTCTTGATGGAAAGGCTGAGTGTTACATTTTATAAAGGATTTATAATTCACTGTGAAGCTGATGGATGCCAGTGTGAATAGTGATGACATCACTGAGCTCACTTACAGCATGGACATGTTCTCCAGACTTACACAAACTTGGTCTAACAGGAAGCATTCCCTCTTCTGGAATTGATGTGCTGTAGAAGGTATAAAGCCAGGAAATTCTGGGGGGAAAGGAAGCAAAATTTTACTTTTTAATGGAAAGTTAAATTTAAAATAAATTAAGGTTTCCACCTTCCACTGATTTTCTGAAATTCCACTTTATCACATTTTTGTATGCGATTTAAACCAAGCTGCATTTTCTAATGTGAAATATTCTGAGCATTAAACTTCACATAGAAAAAAAGTAGAGCCATCTATTATAGTTCAATTCTCAGAAATTTGTCTTTGCTGTCAACAAACCCAATTATTAGGTTTAAATAGAAAAATTGCTACGGCTGTTAGAATTTCCATAATTATTATAAAGGTTTTTCTCTATGAAAGTGTAGCTCCATTGAGCGATTTATTTATGCTGCAGTGAGGAGTTGGCATGCTACAAGAAACGATTGTGTAGGTCCTCTTACAATTTTAAGTGGAAAGTGACAGTAGCATTAATTAGGACTGTGAGATTTTGTACAGACACAACCATGTTGCTGAACAAAGCTTTATTATCTAGTTATCCACTCAGATTTATTCAGCCCTTAATTGTTACTGTAAAATACAAATGACTTGCAAAAAAAAAAAAAAAAAGGGATTTTAAACCAACTGGATATTTTAAATCCTTAAGAAATTAAAGCCCCAGCTGACACAACAATGTATTTGACATCATATATCAAGTGTGGGTTGGTAATATTGTGCGGATTTCACGATTTAACAATGGAAATCATGAAATTGAGTCTTTGAAATGAGTGTGAGCATGCTGTGAAAGCAAATAAAATGTAATTGTCTTCCATCATCCTGTTAAAAACTGCACCTGAGTGGTGCCTTCTTATCATGAAAGTTGTAGTGTCCAAGTAGCAGAGATTTGACAGCTTTTGTTGTAAGCACACTAAAAGTACTTTTAAAAGCAAAGGGAACTATACCAAGGTGACTGTCATGTACAGATTTACCCTCAGCAAGAAAAGCATCCTCCATGTAAAGTTGTTCAGAACCAAGAGACGGTTCATGTGGAACAGGGAATCACTGGCATGTAGCATAGGAGATTCCCTTCCTAATTGACAGAATGGTTGGCTTGAGTTGTTGGTTTTGTTTTTAATAAAAAAAGTGGGGAAGGGTGCAGAAAGGTCAAGGATAAGTTTGTTGAAATGAATGTTCTGCTGTTGCAGAGAAGGACTTGTGTCAGGGTTTCTTTTACACACTTTGGCAGAAAGCCAGTCCACATAGATTGGTAAGGATTCCTGCTGAAACTTGGCTTTAATCTTGTTAGAATCCTTGTGGAGACTTCACAGGCTGTGTGACAGGAGGTGACAGGCAGAGGAATTGTCTAGAATCGTTTAGCATAAATATTTTCAGGACAAACCACCTGCTTTTTTCTAGGCTCATTCTTTTTGGTCCTAAATTCTAAATGTGTAGAATTTATGAGCATAAGTACCTCAGAGAACTACTTGCATTTCTTCCCTTTCCCCTGCATTTGTTTTTAATTTTTTCTTATACTAACACTTGGAAATATAACGCACATCAATGCCAAAACCAAGTCTTCTAGAAAAATGTTTTGATATGCTAAATATTGATTACTTTAGCTTGAGAGTCTCAGAAAATTCAGTTTATTTTAGAGGGTCATCTCACAGGGTTGGTTTTCTGTACCTCTTGTTAATGATGGAATTTGCACATAGATAAAAGGAGCATGAACAGTAGCAGATTATTTTAAATCAATAACATTGGATTTAGGCTGTTTAAATCTCAGAAGTGTTGCAGGGAAGTCTTGGAGGCATCTCATAGTATCATTCTGTGTATGGAATGCAAGGATATTGAATTACTCTGGCTTTGGGCTGTCATGGGAAGGAGTCACTGAAAAAAGAGCAGTAAAAATGATTCTGTATCAGTTGGGTATTAGGCTTGTCTTCAGCAAGGAGGGGGTTTTACTCAATTGTTTTGTAAAGCTGAGATACAGTCGGATTCTTGAAAAAGAACTGAAGTTCTGGTGTAGATACCTTTTTTTCAAGTTTGAAATCTTGCAGTTTGAAAGAAGAGTTCCCCCTCTTAAAATAGCCTTTATGAGTAAGGAAAGGCGAGCTACTGTTTGACTCATTAACAGGAGATGTTGACCTTCCCTCCCCCTCGCTGGTAATTACAGTTAGAGTGTCACTTTGGAAGGCCTCCAATACATCCGCTTTAAGTTTATTTGAAGTGGAATAAAACCTACTTTAGAGTATTCTTGCTGTGTTCTTGTGCATTGTTGACTGTGAGAATCATGCAGAACGCTCCAAAATCAAGTGTCAGCAGATGAGTTAGAGGAAGGAAGGGTTCTCAGCTTGGTCTAAGAAACACTTGAAAGGGAGGAAGTTTGAGAGGGGGTCTGCTGGTTTATAACCCTTTGGTTTATTATTTCATGGAGTGGGAGGGACAGCCTGTTTGGAAGGACAGTCAGAAACACTCCTACACAGTTGTAACTTGACTACTGAGGGAGGAAGGGGCTTGTGCAAGAGGCTGGAGAGGACCTTTCAGTAACAGTTTGGACGGCATGTGTCAGGTGCCGTCCTTGCAGGTGTGCACCAGTCACCTTCATTGCAGTTTGTAGTTCTTGCCTGGAGCAGACTTGGTGTGTGTGTGGTCTCACTGTGAGCCTGTGTCTCGGGAGCCTTTACATGGTTTACCATTTGAGGTGTGTTTTGCTTGTTGGAGGCTGTTGGCCCCTCCAAACGACTCCATAATGAGAATTGTAATACAATGTGTTATACGTGTTGTCGTATTAAGGTAATTTACTCTAAAGATTCTCCCATGTAGCAATGTAGCCAGACATGCTAAATATCCTTAGTTCTGTGAGCTACAAAATACAGTCCGACAAGTTGCTTGGAATCATTTGGGATATCGGCTACTGAATAACATTAGTAATGTTTACTAAGATTATGTGATTTCAAAATCTCTGAGCCACTAGTCCTGGGGTATTATAAATGCCCAAATACTCCATTTTAGCCTGGAGTCTTTCTTGGAGTGTGAACTAAGATCTGTAATTAGAAATTACATTGCCCTGTCTCTAGTTGTTCTTTTCTGTTTCATGATGAAGGGTAGTGTGGCTATTTATAAATGAAGGGTTTATTTATCTGGTGACTTTTTTTTTTCTTTAACAGAACAGTAGCTATCCATCAATGACTGATCCTTACCTGTCCAGTTATTATCCACCATCTATTGGGTTCCCCTATTCTCTCAGTGAAGCACCATGGTCTACAGGAGGAGATCCTCCTATCCCTTATCTCACCACCTATGGACAGCTCAGTAATGGAGATCATCATTTTATGCACGATGCTGTTTTTGGACAGCCTGGGGGTCTGGGAAATAATATCTATCAACACCGGTTCAACTTCTTCCCTGAAAATCCTGCCTTCTCAGCTTGGGGAACAAGTGGATCCCAAGGACAGCAGACTCAGAGTTCAGCCTATGGGAGCAGTTACAGCTACCCACCTAGTTCACTGGGTGGTACCATTGTGGATGGACAAACAGGATTTCATAATGATACATTAAATAAAGCTCCTGGAATGAACAGTATTGAACAGGGGATGGTTGGACTTAAGATTGGTGGAGATGTTACGACTTCTGCAGTGAAAACAGTAGGTTCTGTTGTTAACAGTGCCGGGATGACAGGTGCCCTCTCTGGGAATGGTGGTTCTAATGTAAACTTGCCAGTATCCAAACCAACCTCTTGGGCTGCTATTGCCAGCAAGCCTGCGAAACCACAGCCTAAAATGAAAACAAAAACCGGACCTGTAATTGGAGGGGCGTTGCCTCCTCCCCCTATAAAGCATAACATGGACATAGGTACCTGGGACAATAAGGGTCCTGTGGCAAAAGTTCCTGCCCCCCAACAGATCCCTTCTCCTCAGTCTGTTCCACAACCGCAGCAAACAATTGTTCAGCCTGTTCCAACTCAACCTCCTCCATTGACTCAGCCGCAGTATCAGGCCCCTCAGCAGCCACCCCAAAATCGCTGGGTAGCTCCTCGCAGCAGAAATGCAGCTTTTGGCCAAAGTGGAGGAACTGGTACTGACAGCAGCTCGGCTGGCAACACCCAGCCTAACCCTGTTCCGAGCGGGGAGTCCCATCCTGTCCTGGAAAAACTGAAAGCTGTTCACAGCTATAACCCTAAAGATTTCGAATGGAACCTTAAAAATGGACGTGTGTTCATAATAAAGAGCTATTCTGAGGATGATATTCATCGTTCCATTAAGTATTCTATTTGGTGTAGTACAGAACACGGCAACAAACGCCTGGACAGCGCTTTTCGGTCCATGAATAGCAAGGGTCCAGTCTACTTGCTGTTCAGTGTCAATGGCAGTGGACACTTCTGTGGAGTAGCAGAGATGAAATCACCTGTGGACTATGGCACCAGTGCAGGTGTCTGGTCTCAGGACAAGTGGAAGGGGAAATTTGATGTCAAGTGGATCTTTGTGAAGGATGTGCCCAACAACCAACTCCGACACATCAGACTGGAGAACAATGACAACAAACCCGTTACAAACTCCCGTGATACACAGGAGGTGCCCTTAGAAAAAGCAAAACAAGTGCTTAAAATTATTGCTACTTACAAGCACACGACCTCCATCTTTGATGACTTTTCTCATTATGAAAAGCGCCAGGAAGAGGAAGAGGTGGTACGGAAGGTAAACTTATTAAAAAATTTATTTTATACGCAGTTACGGGGAAAATGAAATGTGAAGGCTGCTATGGTGGAAAAATGCAAGTAGGAATTTGGAATGTTTCTAATACCTCTCAATGGTTTCATGTGTGTTTAACAACACAAAACAACTGATGCATATCTGTCTGTGCAAGTTTCATAGCTAATGAGTTTCAAAGCAGAAAGCTAAACAGTAATGCAGGTAAAGGACTTTATGTCCAGTTTATTGGAGTTTGATTTATTTTTTTATCTTTAAAATTGTTAATAAACTAGAAAATAATTAGTTTCAGAATTGGATTTTGACAGTAATTGTCACTTAAGTTTTTTCCTTCAATATGAGATGTTTAAACGCTGTTTGACTGGGACTGGGCTATCAAAATTGATACCTGTACTGGTATTTGAAATTTGTACCTCGCCTTTTAAAGCAAGGAACTTGATTTTGTTTGTTCAGGTGATCTCTCTGGAAAAGAACGAGTTGCTTAAAATTGCTGGAGTAGTGATAGAAAGGTTTCATTTCTGCTGCTGAAGTCACATGTATTATTTGGACGAATAAAAGTTTTCAGTTCCCAGGTTTAATCTGTCTACTAATTCTTGAAGTTTTGAGTGAAGACATAGTAAGAGAAGTCTGGGCAGTAACTGGGAGAGTGTAGTAAAACTTTCCATGCACTTTCGTGGCTTTAAGTCTACCACAAGAGATCTCCGTCCCATGACCTCAGTTTCAAGAATGCCTTTCTCTAGAAGTAATGGTCTGAATAAAATAATAGGAGTTTGCATGTGTTGTTATTACCCATGTAACACTTCAATTTCCTGGATGCTGACAGTGTTTCATAGACCTTTTTTGTACAGCATTGCAGCTCTCACTTGCTTCAAGATCTTTTTGAAGCAAAGACTTAGTGTATGTTCCTGCAGCTTTAGAATGGCAATTTTAATTTTTTTTATTGCCATTTAAAAATACAGATCAAATTGCTTTAAACTGTCTTCACACACTGTACCCTTAAATTTTGAGAGAAAGAGTTCAGTAACTTAGAAACTTCACAGCTGAACCTTTTCTGCCCATGATAGATGAGCATAGCTGACTTTGTTACTTCAGTATACAATCAGCAATTCCATATTTAATGCAACCTGTATCTTAGAGAGGTGCTCACTTACATAGGAGAGAATCTTGACTGAGTGAGGTGGCCTGGGTTCCTTTGTCCAGTGTTTAAGATGTAGAGGGGTGCGATTGTTTGGGGTTTTTGATGCTGTGATTTGCTGCCACGTCTGGAGTAGAGACGACTGTGTGTGTTTAAGGAGTGAGAGTATGGGGAAAGGGGTAGCTCTGCTCTTGCAGTAACTTACTGACTTGAGGAAGATCCCAACAGTGGCGTCCTGAACACTGACATGCCTTTACTTTGTGGTAGCTCAGAGGGCTGATGTTCAGCTATTGGGCTGATCCTGCTTTGGGTTGATTTAGTAAACACAAATGATTCCCACTATCAGTTCAAGTGATGAAAATTATTCTTACCCAGGACACTGCTTTCTTTACAATAGGATCAGTTCTTCAAAATACAGTGAATCCCCACTGCATCGCGATCTCTCCTTTACGACCCCACCCATTTGCGAAGCAATTTTTTCGTAGTCTGGCTTCCGAGGTCTGCGAGGTTCCCCAGAGCACGCATGCGCTGTGCCTCTGCTTTGCCGAGGGGTGGTGCTGGCTCTCCCTGTGAGGCGGGATGGGCCTGCCCCCCGGGGAGGGTGTGCAGTTTCTCCGGCTAAGCCTGGCATTTACATCCCCACGGCAGCCGCAGCCCCGCAGCAGCCCCAACGGGCCGGCAGCCCCAGCCCTACAGCAACCCCTGCGGGCCAGCAGCCCCTGCCCCATGGCAGCCCCGATGGCCCGAGATGCCATGCCGGGACGCTGTGGGCACGTGCATCGAGGTCAGGGTGGGGGAGCCGCGGCGCGGGATTTGGGCTGTGGGAGCACGGCCGTAGCAGCCCGGAAAAGCCAACAGATTCTCGGGCGGGGGGGGGTCTCCTGAGTCAGAGGGGGCTCAGAACCGATTCCCTTTGCTCCCCTGTGTTGACAGTCCCCAGCACTCTGGAGCACCAGGGGGTGGAGCAATGGGCGTAGCCTGTGTGCGCATTAATGACCTGCACTTTGCGAGTTTAGCATTTCGCGAGGCCTGTGGCCTGTCCCATTCCTCGCGAAGGACGGGGTTTAACTGTAATGCATTTTGCTTCCTCATTTCAAACAGGCTCTATTTGTATGACACAGTCACAAAATAAACTATGAAGTCTTAAGCTGATATTTCTTAAATTCCTCTGAATAGCTTGAATGAGACACAGAAAGGGAGGTAATAGTGCTGGACAGGGAAAGCAGATCAGCAACGAAGGAATGAAAAATGAGATGCTTCTCATCAAGTTGCGTTTTTTAAAACTGTTGTCTGGAAAGTCACTGTTTTTCCCCTCCATTGACTAAGTTAATTTTAAAAGTCCAGCTGATTACTGGAAGAGGTTTTTTTGCAGGATATACACATGCTTAAAGTTCTTACTAAGAAATTGGTGCTATGGAAGTTAAACCTTTTCTGGGAAACAAAGTTAAGCTTCCTGTGACAGTAATTTTCAAAGAGTTTTATTGTCAGTTAAGGTATCTTATGACCTAATTGGCATTTTCAGATGGTTGGTTGTATATGTGCCATCTTAATTCATTCTCAAATTGCTGGGTTTTACTCATTATACTCTTGTTTAGCTGTAAAATTACTTGTTGAAGTTTTGTGCTTCCATTTCACCATGATGATGATTACAAGGGGCCAGAATTCTTTGAGATCTGCCCAGGCAGCATTTGAATGCTACAATGTCATTTATACACAAATATTTAGTGGAGAAGAACAGTGTAATCTGTGCAGTGCAAGGCACTGACGTTTCAGTTCTGTAGATGGCTCCAGTTTGTTGCTCACCAGCTTTTCCATAGCTGATGTGTGCAGAGCCAGTTCTGGTGTGTGTGAGTTGAACTGATGCAGGAACCTCTGTGTTAGTGCCAAATCATCACATGAGTGCCAAAGATTGAGCACTGTTACCCCTATTGCTAAAAGACAGTGTCTGGAACTGGGAGAATATTTATTCATGCTGGGATGCAAGTCCAGCTTAGTAATAAAATATTTGAGCCCAATCTGGTGATCCAGAACCTGGGAAAGGAAAAATAGAAGGATATTGGGGTCTGGAATCTCTCCTGACCCTCCCAGTTCTTTGAGGTCAGTTCAGGGCTGCTGCAGTTTCCACAAAGAGAAACTCCTGTGATTAAACTCATGCTCTGAAAATGTAAAAACACTGCAACATATGAGAGCTGCTTTCAAAAGAAAATGCAGTAGCATGTGGTGTTAATTATTAATAATCCCTAAAAATAATGCTTGCAAAGTCTTAATGAAGTTGTCTTCCAAAGTTAAAAGGCTTGTAAAGACAATAAACTTGTTGCAGGTTTTGGTATTTTTATTTCCATCTCATGATAGGACAGAAGTCAGACCAACTGTCAGCAGCTCATCCTGCCTGATGTGTCTGAGCACATGGTCACAGTTCCTGTACTGGGCTGCTCTGCTGTCACCCCTGATCCAGCTATTCCACGGCCTCCAGCTTGGTGTTGTGTTGGAAGAGCTGCATAGTCTCAAAGCACAAGATTACCAGTTCTGCTTTAGACGATTAAATAGTGAAAAGTGTTACCTGGTACATATTGGCACTTGGAAATACTCATTTTCTCCTAACACTGTGTGATTCCTTTCAGTGAGCTTTCTGTGAACACACTCCTTAACATGGAGCTTTTAAGGGTGGAATATTGTCCTTCCTCCAAAGCTCTAGTTAAAAAACATTTATATTTTAAGATTAATACTGTATTCCTTACAAAGAGAAAACATTTATTTTTGTCTGAAGTTGAATGCTTTGATCCCACTTACTTTAACAAAGTTTAGTAGCAAGGTTGAAGATACTTGAGGCTGAGGTGAAGAGAACAGAAATTTGACAGGGATGAGTGTCTCCAAGGTGGAAACTTCTGCGAGTTTTGTGAAAATCCATTTTCCCTGTGTCTGAAGACTGTACACATTAGTAGTGTCATGAAGGAAAAGTGCAACTAGAGCTGTCCTGTGAGATTTCAGAGAATTCCACTGGAGGAGAGAGACTGTGAAGGCTCCGGATCTTCAGAACCAAAATAAGCAAAGCTTTGTTAGTTGCTTACACAAACTGTTCTTGCTTGCAGTAGTGCTATGTAGCAGTAAGGAAGAGAATTTGAGAGTTAGAACTTCTAAAAAGCAACCATGCTCAAGAGCACGAAGAATTGTTGTGTCAGTTTATGTGGTTTCAGACACTTGCAAAGAGGAAGACTCAGATTAGCCCCCAAGAGAGAGAGAAAGCAAGCAGCAAGGTAGGAGGAACTGCTTGAGAACTTGCTTAGTAAACAACTTTTTGCTGAATTACAAAGCCTGAGCTGAGTTTCTGAATGCTGCGAGCGGACAGTCTCATGTGCCAGGTAGAAGTATTGGGTTAGTCTTTATTTATGCAGGACTAGTCCATGATACTGCAAGCCTTCAATTTTTAAAGAAAGTAAACTTATGAGGATTAGTGGATGACTACACAGAAAACTACAAAAGTTATGTAAGGTGGCAATGGGAAAGAATGGGCTGATGAACATGATAGGGCAGTAGAGTTAAAGGGGATGTGCCACCTCAGAAATGGAAGTATTATGAAACAATTACTTTTTTTGGAAGCCTGAAAATGAGCTGATATGATTCAGTTCTAGATGCTTTCTATCCACCTTTTGTCTGAAATGTCAGGCAGACATAAGCTCTTTTTATTAAAAAGATACAGCACCTAATACCTTCTGATGCTCTGCCACTAAAAAATGACTTTCATTGACGGTTCATCATAGTCAGCAGTTAAAAGACAGGAGGAATATAGATTTTTTAAATTAATTCTACCACTTTACACAGTCTGTTTTGTTGATTTGGTAAAACAGTTTTGCTATTTCTTACTTCTGTCTTAAATCATAGATTAAGAATTCATACTTGACTTTGTTGATATTATTATGAAAATTGAAATGTTAATATTCTGCCTGGAGGCAGAAATCAATTTATTCAGTTTTTAAAAATCTCTTCTGATTTTTATGCTGTGACCAGCTGAAGCAGCAAATGCAGCCTGATAATATTTGGTATACTTGCAAATGAGCTTTATATCACAACAGAAACAATTCAGAGATAAATTTTATACAGAAGGATTACACAAAACAAGTAGAACCTGAAGGTGTTAGTTTAGGAGTTGGCTGTTATTGCTGCTTGGGCTAGTTCACGACTTTCCTGCTTGAAATAGGATTTGGTGCCCTATTGATGCATTCACAAAGCTGAGCCTTTCCATGGCAGTTCTGCACGGTACAGTTGGGGTGGAATGGGAAATGGAAGGCTGGGCCCTTTCCATTCCATCTGCTTGGTGCCTTGGCTCGAGAGTGCACAGGGCTCAAGATACAGCATCATGTTTTTGTCTGTTGCATGTTCTGCTGCTTGTGGGGCTCCTGAAACACTTAATGAGCAAATCCCTCCTTTTGTTTGGGCCTTCTCAGTGTGTCTGTGCAGCCTCTGCTCCTAAACCCTCCCTGTTTGCTGCTGGGAGAGCACAAGTTCACTTGGATGAAGACCTACCTGCAGGTTCTGTATCCCTTAGCTGACCTTTGTCTGTTTCCAGGATCTGTAATCAGCAGAAACTTTTGAGAGAAGCTCAGAGATCCTCCCAGCTGCTGTACTTGGATGGTTTGGGATGTTCTTGGGTTATTCAGTCCAGCTCTGTTGGGTTTTATCAAACTATGCAAGAACACAAAGCTTTTCTTCTTACTGGTACATTTTTTTACCCTTGACTTGTCAAGTCCTCCTAGTGCCTCACAAAATAGTTGAGCAGATAGGAAGAATTAGGAAAGGAATTTCTAGACAGCTCAGATCCCTGCTTTTACTGAGTGTGACTAAACTCCAAAGTCAATTGAGTGCTTCAAAATTACACCGGATCTGTGGAGTTCACTAATTACCATCTGCTTTCTGCTCATGTATTGCTTGTGCTACTACTGCAGTAGCTAAAATAATCCAGAAAGTGGAATATTGCAGAGCCAGTTTCTCCTTAGGAATGTTGATATTTCACACTTTTCTCCCTGTGACCTTCATCTGCTGTTGGTGTGAAGTGGCTGTGCAGGTTTTCATTCACGCGTTCCAGTGGAGGCTGCGCTGAAACATTAAGTTACCGAGTCCCTGGGCTTGTTGGGTATGAACAATAAATGCATTTATAAAACGTAGCAGCGTTGTTTTAAATGTATAATTATCTGGCATCACATTAGTGTTGTTAAACTACTAAAAACTTTTTACCTGTTCATTTGACTAAAATCTAAACTTTTTTTCTCTTTGCAGGAACGTCAGAATCGAAACAAACAATAAGAATAAACATATACAGTTTGATATATATACTAGAACTGATATTAAATTCGACTATGAGAAACAAAATTAAGTATAGCTGGTGCTGTATCCTGGCATCAGGAGAAACTAAAGCTTTCAGCTCCAGTATATCTTTTCGTGCAGGGGAAATTAAGTTGTCGCATCTTTAAGTACATTGTAGTTTATTTTTGCCCAAGTGGATCTGCATTAATTTGTATCTTTTTTCTATGTAAAATTCTGTAGAAATCATTAATAAAGGTGTGTCTGTTTTTATTTTTTTAAGTTGATAAACAGTTATATTAACCTAATGTGGACCTATACATGAGCATACTAAAGTGTCAGTGCTTCCCAAAGACTTTATTTTGGCACGAATTATGTTCCTAGCCAGATATAGAGATTATGGAGAATACATGACAAATCTTCCTTTATCCTTCTCCCAAATCCTTTTTCTTCATGGCAGAAGTAAGAAACCATTCATTGATTTTTTTTTTTTTTGTCATTTAAAAGACCTCTCTAAGATACTGCACTTCAGAATTTTGAAATGGAAAAAAACCCCAACCCTAAATTTCTGATCACTTTGTGCAGCTGCTCTGCCTCTTTATTTATCTGTACAATTACACTTTTGAAACTGCTGATGCGCCATGTTGGTTTTTTCTGTCTAGTAGAAAATCAAATTGTCAGTGAAATTGTTTCTCTGGAAAAATATTTCCCTTTCACATTCTGTTAACCAGTGCTTCAGTGTGCATCTGTTATTCCATATCCTGCCGAGGGTGAGCGAGATGCTTTCTCTCAGCCATAATTCTGCTTTACGGTTTTTGTAGCTTAATTAAATAATAATGTGATGCTATCGACATTGCAGAGGTTTTAAACAACGTGTTTAAACCTTTTTCAAGCTTTCAGGTGTTATTAGTTAATTGCAGATCATTTTTAATCTTTCCCTTCATTACTCCCTCCCACCCCCCTAAATCCTAATGCCATTTAAAGTTTTTATACCAATAATGCTGAGCTTTAACGTAGGAACTAATAGTACGGATAATATGATGGATTATGCCTCAGATGTTTAAAATTGACAGTGTGTATGTCTAATTTTTTTTTTTTCTGTTGGATGAGTAAAAAAACCTGTTTTAAGAAACTGAATTTGCTGTCATGTTTTTGTGGAGTGAGGGGACCGCCGGAGAACCTGTCACCAACTGGAGTTCCAATTAAGCATGGAAATGGTGCTCATGTCCGCTGCTCTAGCACACTGAATCTGCACGTGTTTATTGTAGAGGATCTTTTACTATATTAGAAAGCAAGTATCTTCTGAATACTATTTACTCCAAAAGGACCTCCAATTTAAATAAAGTTTAATCTGTATCATTTAGACTTGTATTTAGAACGTATAACTCTGTCTCTGGACTGTTACTGCCTGTAAGGAGTAATGGACAGCATCAGATTAACTTTTTCCTTTAGGAGAATACAAGCCTTAATAAACAATACATATTTAGCAAGCCTGATGTCATTTTCATTTTTTCCCCTGATTTCAGTTTTCCTCTGTTACAATCACCCTTTATGCTGACTGATGAATTAAGTCTAACTTGAGGAATGGTTTGATTGAATAACTCAGCCGTTTGCTCTCAGCACACTCAGTGGTTGCAGGAGGGTTTCTCAGGAGGACATTTATGCTGCTTTGACGGTCTCCGTTCCTCCAAGGAACTGTACGTTATGTCCAGTGGCTGTCACTTGTGCTTCCCTTTCTCCTTGTATGGTAGAGAAGCTGAAGAAAGGATTGGAAGTTGTCCTGCAGCTTTCAAGAGGCAGCAGCACAGCTGTGGGTCACTGGGGTGAGAAAAGAACTTCCCAATTCCAAGTAAAGCTCTGACCGGTTTCTTTTCCAGCAGTTGGCTGTATTTCCCAGCTCTAACTTTAGTCATTTGACTTGGTATCTTTTTGAACTCACTTTTTGAAGCAATACTACATTTTATAGTCATGTTGCCATCTAATAAAAGCACCTGCTGTTAATTTCAGTTGTTTATTATCAGAACATTTAAACTGGTGATTCCAGAGCCAAAAAGAACTCTGCTCCATCTGGACCCTGAAGAACAAAGTTATTTGCACAACTTTATTACTTTTTTTTTTTTTCAGATCTAAAGACTCTTTGCTGTGATATACCTATAGACTTCAGGTAAATATTTTCTTGAAAAAAACCCCAAGACTCAACCAAACAGGGAGCTGAAACTAGTGTGACTGTTAAGTAAAGCTGTGATGCATTTCAGCTGTCTGGCTTTGGGGAGAACAGAAAATGTAACAGCTTCAGCATGCAGAGATTTCTTACTGATGCTACAGTGTTGTGCAGCACTATCTGAGTTAAGTGGGAGAAGATTCAAGAGTGGATAAAATAATCCCTTATGACCACATTGGGTGCTCAGATAACTGAACTGGCTGCTGCTCAGTCTGATTTTCAATCCCCTGTCGTTGCAGTTTCAAGAGATGACTCACTTTTTTTGTTTCACAGTGTTCAAATTGCACTGTGAGGGGGAAGAAGCATTCTTCCAGTGTCTCTTGTGGAATAATTTCATGTCAGGTCCTGCCTATTCTTCATTTAGTCCGAAGTAACAGCTCTAAAGGAACTTGCCTTCGTGCTTTTGGATTCGGTGCTTAAACTTATTCTGTAAATAAATTACTTTTGCTTGACGATTTTAGAGTTTGCCTGTGACAGTAGCCCTGTTGCCTTCCACTTTTAAACCAAATGGAGCTGGTAGCACCAAATGCTGATCACAGAGTTAAATAAAATTTCTCTACGTCAGTTGCTGGTTGGTGATGGCAGCACATTGCACTGCTTTGTTTTTTTCCCTCAGTGATTCTTGGGAGGTGGAAATAGATGTAAAATTTAAAGTTCTGCTTTTTTCTTTCCCCTTTTACAATACTGTCCATATTAAAACATATGAGTGTTTCTTCACAGAATACTTGATTTTTCTTCGGAGAACTGAAAAGTATTAATTTACTCAAAGATATTAGCAAGATCTCAGTGAGAAAGAGAGCAGTGTTTATTTCTAAGCATTAGACTGACCACAGTGCACTAGAGAGCATGGGCAAGCTGTGACAACATGTCTTTGCTTTTCATCTTTAATAATGAGGCATTGTGCTTGGCCAGAGAAGATGGAAATTTCAGTAAATGTGGCCATTAAAAAAACTTCGAGGCAGAGAGTGCAAAACCATCAAAAGAAAAACAACTGTGCTAATGTCACTGCCCTTTTCTTGTGCATCTACTGAGAAAAGTAGCTGTGAGGAGCAAGGGAAGCTTAGTTAAAATGGCAGATAAATGCAAAAAAAAGCACAAACAATATCTAATAGGGGGGGAATATGTTTTGATCTAATGCTCCTTTTCCTGGGCTCTGAGCTACTTTGAATTCTTTATGTTGAGCAATCTGTTTCCCTTGGAAGAAGCTCTGGCTTTTTCTGACAACAGTGCTCAGCATCTGCTCATTTCGGGAGAAAGCTGTTCTCTATTTTTGGGAAAGTGCAGGTTTTTAATTGGAATTTGTGATCCTGCCCAAGTGCAAGTGTAGCTGTGGCTGTTTCTGTGATCACTGCCTCGACTGTAGCCTGCCTTGTCCACAACTCCTTTGAGAAGGAACAGCTCTTGTTTAGCCTATTTTTAGAATTAAGAGAGTTGAGTCAGAATGTTAAAATGACTTAATCGGGGTATGACTTGGCAGAGGGAGATTTTTGGATTTCATGAGGAACATGGTTCAGTCGGTGGGCTGTTTCATCGGTGACATCATCCTCGCAGGACGACGTCCAGTTCACATCTGTTGGTGCTTTGACCTAAAATAAGGGTCTTGAGTATGGGTGTTACTGATTCCTCAGCTTTCCTGTCTTCAGAAAGCTTTTGCTGGGAAAAGAAATGCTTTAAAATTGCACATTGCAGATGCAGTGATGTACTGCACGTGCAGTGTAATGTCAGTCTGTGATGTTTCTCCTTTCCTTGCCAGAGGACAAGCAGGGCAGGGCTTCAGCAATTCCAAGAACAGCTTTTGTTCCCTGCTACAATACAGAACTAATTTCCATGTTTTATGTGGGATCGTGGTTTCAGGCCACCTTTGTAATCCTTTGGGAAATCCTACACAAAACAGTGCTGACTTGACTTGTCTCTCATCATTTTGCTTCCTGTAACGTCCCTGATCTCCCTTTTGTTCACACTCTGAGGTAAGTTACTGCCAGCACGGGCAAGACCTTGGAGATGTGCCTTCTTCAACATGCAGGACTTTCTAGAACTGACATCAACACTGTCTTTTACTGATTCTCCTTCAATTTGGAGAGCGTAGGAGGTTTTATGCCATCTGTCTGTTTATAAGTTATTCAAGAAATTATTTTTACCTGGGATGTTACCATGACAACAGACAGACAGTAAAGTCTTCACCAAATGCAATTCTAATGTCCAACTGCTGCTAAATCAGTAGGATCTGGTGTTTTGCTGTGGTTTCAATAATGAAGACAGTGGGAAAGAGGTGTAAATAGTTGTTTTACCCAATATACATTCTCCAGGTATTTTTAGATTATTAATGCAGTACCTTGGGCAGTAACACATATTGCAAACAACCCCCTTGATTATTTTTCCCACTCACCATCTGTGGGGCGAGAATAGGAAGACAGTAAATTTTATCAGTTAATGATACATCAATTTACATAGGTATTATTAGGGAGGGTTTTTCATTATTTTTATCTGCTTTGATTCCTGTGCTCTGCTCTGTTGGTCTGCAAACTGTAACTTGAGCAAGTTGGTTATTGAGAACACCTAACTCCACAGGAGAGCTCTGCATGTCCCTGGAAATTAGTGATCTGCAAACCCTCCCAAGAAGTTAGAAACCAGTGATACAGTAGGAACTGTTCCTGCTGCTGTGGGCTCTCCTGTAAAAACACAATTCAGCTGAAAGCACTTGATGGCAGAGGAGCTGATCTTTCAGATTCCTCCGGCTGAAGGCACTTTGCTGAAATAGTGTTAAGTTGGATTCTGATGAAACGTTGGGTGGGAGTCATCAGGCTAAAGAAACCCCCAAATTAGATCATTGTCTACACCTGGATGGAGGGTCACTTTCCAATTAATGACTTGCACATGTGCACTGGGCCCATATTTACCAGGTCTGAAGTTAAAGTGACTGGCAGAGGGGTTTCTTCTTCACCTCTTTTGCCATGAAGCCTCTGGATAATTGGAATATTCAGGATAGAATGGATTTTGACAAGTCTGGGAATTTATGGAGACTCTTTGGATTTCTTACGCCTTTGGTGTGTATGAATTTTTTTTTTCTAATATAAGTCTGTTTTGTATGAACTTTGTAAAATATTGATAGTACGCAATTACATGACTGCAAATAGTCTGATTTTGAGGGAAAAAAAGTCTTTAGAGATCTTCAGCAAGCTAGTGCTTGTAACATCAAAGCAGAGGCTTTTGACCACTTTTTAAAAAGCTGATTATCCAGAGAGCCTGAAAACATGTTGGTGAAAGGACAAGATGTTTTGATGGTTTTGGCCTGTAATAACTTTATTTCCTAAATAAATCAGTGGCATTTGTTATCTGGCATGAAAAACCATAGATATGTTAAGTGTAACTATCTGGTAAACATCAGAAGATAGGTCTAGAAAGTTTTACTGATGCAAAGCGTCTCTGATGCTCCGGAATACCCGAGAGCTGTGATCCTCCCCAGCTCTGCTCCTCAGACTTGAGGTGGGACTGACAACAAGACCGTGCCATTGTGGAGGGCTTTTGAATGGTTCTGCTTAAAGACTGTGTGGTTTAATCCCTGAAGGAGTTATTTTGTGCTTCCCCATAGGCTCTCTGGGGTAGGAGCCAAAAAGGTTGCTCAGTGTTGGGGAGGTATTGGGAAGAAAGCAGTTACCAGGAGAGATCCCATTTCTGGGACAGTATTAGATTCTGAGCTACTAAAGCAGGTTTTCTACCTTAAACCAGTGGCAAGTTTGGGGGATTTTTCTCATATTTTACCCTTTTCAGTCCTTGTGCTGCATAACTTTGAGGTCTCCCTTTAAATCCAAACTGAACTGGCTGCTGAAACTGAGCTGTTGGCAGCCGTTGGATGGTCAAACATTTAATCACGTCATATTCAATGTTGTTATGGATTGGCTTTTATAGGTAGTACCCGCTTAACTAAGCTGCCTTATTTCACAGTGTTCAGGGATTTAGGCTTTTTTTTTATTAATGCCAGATCAGCCAACAGAAATTTGGGACAAAAGAACCAATTAAGGAGGTGTAACCGTGTGTGCATCACTCTGGAGTGCAGCATTTTAAACGTGAAGGTGAGGGAGACTGTGTCCTCTAGCTTTATATATTTGACCTCTGTAAAACGGAAATTACAACTGAAACATTATAACTGCAATAATTCCATGTTAGCTCTGACACGGAACAAGAACTCCTGGTTTTAACCTGTTAGGCTGGCAAGGAGCAATCTTTCACTGTGCCTTGGCTGCGTGGTTGCTTCTCAGAACCTGACAGCTCATTCATCCAGCAGCAAGGTTAGAAGCATGGTGGGGTTTTTTGGTCCGAAAGCTTTGTCTTTCTAAAAATGCCGCTTCAGAACTAGGGAGTGGTGGGCAGTTAAGTCAGGAGAAAACACAAAAAGCAATTTTTATCAGCTGGGAGTAAAGGCAACTCCAAAAGATTTCCTGATGCTGAGCAAAGAGCAGCACTAATGAGCTCCCAAGGGAAATGTAATTGGGCCATAGTGAGTAAAATAGTAGGTGGGGGAAAAGTGTAATTTTATGAGCCAGGTATCATTCCTGAACTTACTGACCTTGCTGAGGATGGGAAAACACTGTATGTTGCTAATTCAGTTATTTCAAAGAACATGATAGCACAAGATGAAAAGGAGAGTATTCATAAAATACCAGCAGACAGGGTGGTCTTTAGCCAGACTTTAAAAGAGATTATCATTAATCCATTTGGGTTTACTTTAAATAATAAACACAAGCAAGGATGTGAACCTACAGATCACAAATTGAAGAGAGATTCCTCCTGTTAAATTGCAAAAGTCTCCTGGTGAAATGAGAGTGGATTGTGAGGCATAACCATCCTCAGAAACAAAATTAGCGTGTGATCTGGGAGGTCTGGCCTGTGCTATGGAGAGAGAACACACAGCCCCTTCTCACCCCTTGGTGGGCTGATGCTCTCCAGGGTGAGTGGCCCATCGAGGTGAGAAAGAGGGTCAGTAAAAGCACACAAGGCATTTGTGAAGCTGCGCTTTTGTGCTTTTCGGTCAGTGAGCAGATGCAGTTTTTCACTCGGGCACAGTCTGAGCATGGGCGTCATTAATACTCAAACACTTGTTCTGCATGTGAGACCCCCTCCTGGTTCTGCAGCCAGACACAGTGGGGGCCAGGGAAGAGAAACCTGAGCAAAGTGAGGTGGGGAAAGGTGGCAAATGTGAGAGTAATCCAGTGATCTTTGTTCGTATTTGTTTTTTCAAGTATGAGGGTTAGCAATAAGTGGAAAGACAGCAGGAGAGGAGTGAAAAGAGCCGTGTCTTCTAGTTTTATATATTTGACCTTTGTAAAACAGAAATTACAATTTAAACATTAGAACTGTAGGAATTCTTGTTTCTTGTCAGAGCAAACAAGGAATTATTAATTTTAACCTGATAGTCTGGTAAGGAACAATCTTTCACTGTGCCTTGGCCTTGGTTGTCAGCTTTGCCAGCACACAGAATCACGGAATATTCTGAGCTGGAAGGGACCCACAAGGATCATCGAGTCCAACTCTTAAACAGCACCACTGTCCCCCTGGCAGGAATAGTGAGAAGCCCACATGGGCTTTCCTAAGAGGCTTGTGCTGCTGCATCCCTCAGTTGTTGCTCATGGAGCAATGAGGAAGGTGTTTGAATTATTCCTGGGAACCCAGCTGTGACATTAGTCAGTCTGGTAAGGTTTGTCCAGAGGCAGAAAGCATCTCTAGCGTGGTGACTGCACGTTCAGTCTGTTTGAAAGATTAGTTGCAAGAGCCATCACTTCAACAAGCAAAGGAGATTTACAGGCAGTACCTCTCTGACACCTCTGCCCACAGGAAATGTTGTACAAACAGGAACCTCAGAGTCATGGAGAGTTAAAATGGATTTTCTTTGTGATCTAATGTCATCATTTCCCATTCAGTTCTCAGACTTCATTCTCAAGGGCACTTTTCATCCTCGGTAGAATAAGAACATTGTGCACATAATAAGCCATTAATTTTTCAAAGAAATCACACTCTGGAGTAAACACTGGGTTTTTTCCTGCTGTACAGTAGCTTTATGCATATGAGTGTGTATATTATGTATAGATATGTATACACACACACATGTATTTGCTTCCAAGAGGGGTACATGGAGAAATAGTGATGGCTTTTTCTTCACACAAATGGAAAGATGGTAACTACTGCTCTGAGTTGGAGCTGAAGGGAATTGGCACAGCCCCAGGTGCTGCTGATTTCCACTAGCTGGCAATCTCGCTGTGCTTTTTATAAGAGTGCATTAAAGGTATTAATGATGCTAACAAAGAGAAAAGAGGGATGATTAACAATGAAATAAAATAGCAGAGGAGGGAGGAGGTCTGGAAGGCTCATACACATCAGAGGCTGATCTCAGAGATGATGCAAACCAGGGAAAGCAACCCCTTTTTCACAATTTCTGTCAGACAGGTGGTCTGGTGTGGTGCCTGCCCAGTTGCCCCTGTAGTAACAGCACATTCCTCAATGTTCCAGCCCAGCCATGAGAAGGGGTTTCTGCAAGGATGGGGTTTCCTTCATGCGAGAACTTTGAGATAAATAAAAAAGCAATGGGTTTGGGAAGCTCTGCAGTTCTTTTACAGTGTAAAAATGCTGATGAGATAAGGAATTCATTCAGCGTTATCTTTTCTCTAATAGTAACACTGATTTACCACACGAAACTCTCAATCATGGAGCTCTGCTCCCCTCCCCATTACAATTCTGCCCGTACCTTGTTTTGATAATTAAAGCCTAACTATAAACCCCAAATCCCTTATTTCATTGATTGGATTTACACCCCAGGCTGCACAGTTAGCACAGCTAGTGGAGGGTAAAGGATCAGAATTAGCAAAGCTGGAGGAAATGTAATGCAAACTACTTGCCAAGAAGCCCATTGCAGAGATCCTGATCATCTCTGTGATGCTAATTTGGTCATTGCTGATGTAGTTGAGAGCATTGCCATTTCAGTGGCCATCAGAGCTCTGTTAGATTGAGTCAAAGGGAGCCAGTCAGGGCTTTGACTCTTTGCATAGGTCTAACTGTCCAAGTGCATATTTAGGATGCCTTTGCAGAGATGTTTGTGACAGGGCATGGCCTTCTCGTTAGTTTAAATATCTAGACACATATGGATCGCCCTGAGGGGACGCGGTATGATGTAACCGGTAAATTGTTCTCAGAGTTCTTAACACCTGTTGAATCAAGAGGTAAATTCATGTGAAAATAAGCTGGTTTGTGGTAAATGGTGTGAGCCTGGTGACCTCCTGCAGTGCTTTGCCTCCTTCCCTGGTAAACAGATTCATTAAGTGTGTCCTCTGCTGCCCTGGGGTCAGAATGTGTTTCTGTTCCCCTTCGGCTGAATGATCCAGGAGCCAAGTATCTTTTTTATTATTATTATTACTATTATTATTTATTTATTTTTCCTGGTCCTGTGCCGTGCTTGGCTCTGACTTCCAGACGTGACTCACGGAAGGTGGGGAACCCCTTGGACTGGGGTCTTTGCATTGATGTAAGAGGTGAGAATTGGTCTGTCTTGTGAGTATAACAACCAGCATGACTAAAACTGGAGCTTTCTCTTACAATCCTTGCTCCCAGGTTACTAAGCCCTGGGAAATGAGATGAGTTTTTAGGTGCCGTTTTCTTCAAATTTGCTCTCGTGTGTCAGACTATTGCATTGCGAGAGCTCAGGGGTACAAACGAGGCCTTTTTGTTTTTCATCAGCCATTCCCATTTGTCTGCAGATTTGCAGAATGCAGGGAAGGACATGGGGAGCCTGTATTATTATTACTATTATCTGGCACAGCATAGGTCTTCCAAGCACAGGATGTGATCACAGCCATGCAACTCTTCCATCCTCCTGTACATGGGGCCTGTGCATGCTGCTGGCATGGTTTGTTCTAGAAGAAATTCTTGACTTAAAAAAATAAAACCCACAAAACAAACATGCAAAAAACACCCAAAAAATCCAAAACCATTTGAGCAGGGATAAAAAAAAAGATGGAGAAAATACAAAAAGGAAAATTCCAGCAGCTATGTTTGAAAGAAAGAGGGAATTATTTATTTGGGGTGTAGGGGGTCATGGAATATGATGTTCAGGACTGAGATGTAGCCCCCTGCTCTGGGAAGCTCTCTGTCTTGCTTCACTGCCTTTTGTTCTGCTCCAGATGAGCTGGCTGTATTGCACCATCCTGGGAATCATTTCCTTTTGACATAGAAGGTTTCCATTAATACCTTCCTGCCTGCATCTTTGTTTCTGAGCAATTTCCAGAGCATTAAGCCACAGCACATCCACTTAATCTGGGACTCCCCATCTCAGTCATTAGCTACTTTTGCAAACCCTGTCCACTGCACGCTGCAAACCTAATTGTGCTCTGCCTGTTGCCTCCCCTTTGGCTGCTGTAGCAGTTACAGCCTCAGAGAGCTCCATCGGATTAACCACAACTGTTCCTTGCTGAAATCACCTTGGTCCCTATTACTCAAGCTGCGCTTTTGCATTTGATCTTTTAAATGCTTTGTAATGCTTTACCCCGCCGTTGATGTGAAGCTAATAGGGATGTAACTCCTACAGCACTTGCAGATCCTTTCCTGTAATGATGCCAAAAGCTTTTCTGTCTCTGGGGTCTGCACCTGAATTTAGCTGTGAAATTACAGGCTGCCAGTTGGTAAGGTTTTGCATCAGGATTTGGTAGTGTGTCTGACTTTGTCGAGCTGTTCCTTGCACTGGGAAAAGGGGGAGTCTTGAGTGGGAAAGGTTTGTGCTGCCAGCAGAGTCTGGAGCAGAACGCTGCCAGGCAGTCCCTGTGTCCTCCTGCTTCCACTGGCAAGTTTCCAATGCTGCTTTGCTGCATCCCAGTGCCACGTCTCACCTTCCTCCCTCCCTCCCTTCCTCCATCACTTAATTTATTCTCAGGAATTTAAGTGTCAGCTCCTCAGGCCTTGCACTCTAACCCTACAACTTGGTTGCCCTGGGATTTGCCAGCCTTGTGCCTTGGCAGTGACACTGCACCACCTCTCTTGCTGCGGGACCCTGGGGAGTCTTTTATGAGGGTACCAAGCTGCAAGTAACCCCACTAAAATGGAAATTGCCCTTTTATAAGCATGTGATAAAAGTCCTCTCTCCCCTGAGCTGATGTATAAGCTCTTGACAAGTTATCTCATGTGCACATACCCCTTCCTCCATTCCCTTGCTTCTACCTCTTCTTTTCCTTTCTTTCCCCATCTGAATGCAAGAGATTTGACACATCATTTTAGGTGATCTCTGTAGGTTTCATTTAAATCTCATTCCTCATTCGGCGATGCTGTTGGGGGGGAGGTGAACTACGAGCCAGCTTTTTGTGTTGTGTGATTGCTAAAATCAAGCTGAGCAGATGAAAGCAAGCCTTTGATCACTGCTTTGCACAAAACATGAACCTCTCTAAATCAATTGGCATTTCCACGTGGGGAGGAATACAAGCTTTCCCGAGATGAGGCTGTGGGAGAAGGCTGAAGCACCGCTGTGTAGTGAAGTGCTAAGGAACATCCATTCTGAAGACTGGTTTAATTTGAGAGAGACAAGGCTGGGGGAGAAAAGATTTGTGCTGCCTCTGAGAATGGAGGAGCACGTTCATGTGTGTCTCCATTGGGAAGCCTGTGGAAATTAGTTAGGTGAAGGCTATAACCTTGCATCCTTATGAGGAGAAAGGGCTGCAGATGGTCTATTTTATCGCGGTGCTAGTTTGCAGGCCAGCAGCGAAGGGGTCGCTCCTTGCCCACTTCCAGCCTTGTCATTTTAGATATGAGCTCTCAGCCAACATCCAGCGTGTCTCTGGCAGCGGCCGCCCTGGCACCCAGAATTGCTGTCTGTGAGAGAAACGGCATGAGAAGATCGGCTGATGTTTTGAGGATCCGGAGAGGGGTCGTGTTATGCAGGGAAGGAACGGTGCACGCATCTTCTGACACGGGAGTAATCCAGTGCCTGTTTAGCATCTTGGACATCGGCTGCTGGTTCCCGCAGATTCCCGCAGCCTCTGCTGGGATGGAGAGCGAGTGCCACCGTGTGCCCAGCACCAGCCATGGCTCCCGCCCGGAGGAGAGCGCTGCCAGAGATTCCTGCATTTTCCCCAGCAGCCTCCTGCATTTTGCAGGGGGGCCATTAGGCTCCAGGAGACTGGAGGGATGGGTGCCAGGCTGCAGGTGCCTGGTTTTCCTCTGCAAGGAGAGAGGGTTTCAGAGCTGAGACAGAATGGCAAAGCCAGTGGGAGATGGGGACGATGGACTAAAAGGCTGAGGGTGAAAGAATCTGATAGAACATCTCTTTGGGTTGTTTCTGTGAATGCCAGAGCAGAGAGGTGACTCTGGCTGCAGAGGAAGCTGGGCTGGACTGGCAGGAGGAGGCAGAATTGCCTCCCCAGTTCAGAATGAAATTTAAGTCAAGCCACAGTCTCGAAACCGAATTCGTAGCTCAGGGCCTGTGTAGGTCCAGGGTACTGAATCATTCATCGGCGGTTCATTGACAGATACACAACGTGGGAGGCCCAAAGGCCGCACAGTCTGTCAGCAGCTCCTGGCACAGCCCCCGTCCCTAGAGGAGAAGCGACAGTGACATCCTGCGGTCACCTGGCCCTTTGCAACAGGCACGGTGGCTTTGTCCCGCTTTTGTCTCCTCTCTTCTGCAGGAACTGGTTTTACCCCGGTTCTCCCTTTGTGCTAAAAGTGATAAAAGTTTTAACAGGCAGTGCCTGCTTAAGATGGGCAGCCGCTGGCGGTGGGGTTACTTAGAGGGTTATGAGAGCAGCCTGTGAAAGTTATCCCGGTGCTCTCATAGTCCTGGAGCCGCTACACAAACAGCACCAGGAAGCTACTCTAAAATACAGGCAAGCTCTGCAGTAGGGAGGATGCTGTGCTACGAGTATCTCAGTTTCTGGTGTCAAAACTCGGGCAGCCCAGCATGGGAATGCTGTGCTGCTGGTGAAGCCCTAACAGCCAAAAAGTCTTCTCTCCCTTCCCTAGAGAGTAGAACAGACTGCAGGGTCCTTGGGTGAATTCTTTGAATCCTTCCCTGTCCCATTTTGCAACTCTCCTGGGCAGGGGAACAGCTGTATAATATATTAATATTATGTATATGAATATATGTATTATGAATATGTATCTCCAGATACAGTTGTATTTTATATATATACACACATATATATGTGTATAATCCTACACACATCCTATTATAGGTGTTTTCCTCTGTTTCTGCAAACATACCCAGAAGGGTGTGCAGTCCGTCAAGAGGGAGCTATTAGGAGGTGCAAGAAAATAGCAATCCCTCTGGGATGTCACATGAGGGTATTATACCTTGATAATGCTCTCAATTGGTTTTGAGCGGGCTTGGGAAAAACTATGTGAGGAAGTAAACCCTGATAGGATTATTTCCATAGGACTGATGGAGATACATGCCATTTCTATCTTTCTGGAGGGAAAAAAAATGATGCTTGGATTTGTTTCCTGCTGTTGTGATGCCTCACCCCTGTTCTTGTATGAGAAGGACAAGACACTGTGCTCTGTCACTGCCACTTGAGCATTGAACTTTTCCGGTCTCTGTGGAGACACAGATGAACCCTTTGGGCGTAGGAGGAGACATGAAGGTGGTTGGGGCCTTTGCCATACTTCCAGGAGAAATAGATGAGTGATACATCCTGCCTGAGGCTGGAGGGACCAATGCTGTCTTGGGATTCCTGCTAAGTGCTTCCCCTGGGCAGGAATTTCTCCTCCTTCCCAAATTTTTCCAGTGCTTTGCTATCCTTTCCACCAGAAGGCTCTTTTCCTACTGCCTGTATCATTCCTGCTGCAGGTTGGGCCTGTTACTACCTACACAGGCATGGAAATTGGCTGGTTCCCTCCTCTTTAAAGCAGATTTTTATGTACTTGACTGGTATCCTCTTTCCCCAGTCTGCTTCTTTCTTAGGTTTATCCACCTATGTCATCATACCTTCCCTCGAATTTGGGCCTCTGCCTTGGCTGGTTTCTCCTTATTCTATTTGCAAGTGGTCACTGTATTTCTTGAGGCAGCTCAAACCCTGGCACGGACAGTGGAGTGACAAGTCAGCTCCATCTGCCCTGTGCTGATTTGAGAGCACAGACATCTATTTTTTTAAGCTGTTCTTAGTGACTGACGTCGGGACTTGTATAGCATGAACCAGTCATGTGCAAAGCCATTCCCTGAGCAGCTGTCATGCGGATATAGAGTGGAGATTGGTGCTTTGTGTACATATACAAGGAAGAGGTGCCCAGAGGGTAGAAGGTAATTCTTCCTTCTCTCCTCAATTTGGATCCAGATGTGCTTTTTCATATCAAGAATCAACAGTATTGCTCTCCTAAGTGTGGAGGAACTGTACAGGGGAAATAAGATGGTAATTTCTCCACTGCTGTGACTCTATCATAAAATGGCCTGATGCAGGCCCATTGTTGTAAAGACCAGCTTGTATTTCCCAAGGCATTCCCATCAGGAAACTGGACTACAGCTGTGACCATAACAAAGGTATGTCTGCTCTTGGGTAAATCCTCCTTCTGAATGTCAAGGAGGTGGTGCCTGTGACCGGAGGTAACTTGGTGGCAGTGCTGCCCTTGCTGTGTGACCACTGGTGTTGCTCTGGGGGCTTTTTTCACCTGAGCGGCCTGGATGAAGCCGCTGAGCCAGCCAGGAATCACTGTAGGATCACCAGCAACCACAGATAAGGAGCTGACTTTGGCACAGAAGTGGAACCATATCCCTGTGAATCCATCACTGAGTAGAAAAGATGATGACGGAGGCAGGGAAGGGCAGCTTTATGGACACACAGAGGTCTCTGTGCAATAACCTTCTGCTCCTGGGTGATTGAGCCTTGACTTGCATAAACTAACAGGGTCAGTGTATGAGCAGAGAACATGAAACCACAGCCAGCTCCATCACCAACCTTCCCGGCTTTTCCATCTGCAACCAGAGCTGATCGGACTCTTGCTGTCTCACTTGATGTCATATTGGAGTGAAGGGCTTGTTGCAGTGCTGCAGCCCCAGAGCTTGGTTGGGGTGTGTGTGAACTGCCCCCCCTTGGACATGCACCTGGGGACAGTTCCCCTGCAGACCCCCAGCTGTGGCCTGAGGGCAGGGACTGCTATTGCCAGGCAATGAAGCAATAAATGTGGTTGTGTTGAAGGGGTCTTAGTGTGTGAGACGATTACATCCAAGTAATCCGACCTCTTGGCTAGGAGGGAAACACATAGGGAGCCCTCCCCTACAAAGCTGAAGAGGGATGTGGTCCAGGATGAGCATCTGGCTTGTGCCATCTTGGCACAACCAGTCTTGATTCTCAATCCCTGTTGTGCTCCAATCTGGAGACCGGGCCCAGTCTAATCCATTGGGCCCCATGTGGCTCCCCCCAGTTACCTGCATTCCTTCAGAGCTGTCCTTGGCCTCTTGGTGGCCCCTGGAGGAAGCCAGCAGCTTTCCTGCTGCACTGCAGATTACCTTGGATTGACTCACTCCTTTCTGTCAATGCCAGCTTTAGGTTTACCAGGATCTGTCTCCCTGCACTTGGCTTCTTATTCCTATCTGCTCTGCAAAGAACCAAGAGCAGAACTGCCTCATAGCTGAAGATCTGCCCAACCCACATGAAGCTCCATGGAAAAGATCAGGGGTGTTCCCTTCCCCCACAGTGAATCCATTCACCACATTGCCCATGACTTATGGTGGGCACAAATGAGGTAAAAATGTGTCCTGTGACCTTGCGGCACTTGATGGACGTGGGAGCAAGCGCGTCTCCAACACCCCAGGACTTGTGCTGATGTCAGGAAAGAGGGAGCAGAAAATTCCAGCTTCTCTTAAGGATCTCTATGCCTCTATAACCCTCCTGATGAAGCTGAGTCCTCCTGCACCGCACAGCCTCTAGCCCTGGGAGCTGCTGCAGTTACAGGGTACCTGGCCTTGCTGGAGCAATGCTCAGGATCAGGTCTGCAGGAGAGGAATGGTTTGCTGCACTGCTCCCTGTAACCATATGAGCATTGTGTACTTCCTCACTCCTGCCTCTTCCCAGGCTTGGAGGCATGAATTGTTCACAACTGTTTGGTTTCGTGACACCTCTGCTGCAGAACAGCCTCACGAGGGGGGAGAAGCTCACCCCCTCAAACGCCACTCTGCTGCCTGTCCTCCATGACCCACGTCCTCCACTTCTTCCCTTTCCTTGCCCTGTTTCCCCCAAGAGCTCTGCCTGAAAGTATCCGCTTTTCCCAGGCGAGTGTGAAATCAAGTAATCCCACAAAGTGCGGCAAGGTTTTCCTTTCCCTCACTCCTAAACAAGGCAAGAGCTCTGCTACTGACGTCTCCGTTGCAGACAAGGTCGTTTGTCCCATATTAAGCACTGCAGGGATGGAGAATGGAGATGTCTGTGGCCTCGGTTCTTTGGACAGATGCAATGCTGATAAAAGTGGAGCAGAGATGAAGAGGGGAGGAGGTGCAGAGAGCTCTGTGTATGCGGCTCAGTCCAAATCTAGGGCTTTGTGCTGACAAATAATTAAATCTTCCCCTGCCCAAGAACAGCTCTCAGGAGGTTCAAACTTGGGGCTTGGCATGTTTTTAGGAAGTTGAATACACGAGTCTTACAATAGAGATTTATTGAGGTCTAAAGCCTAACCTAAGAACTGATGTGGACTACTGCAGTCTCACTGGAGACTGCAAAAGGGGATGTGTTCCACCTTGCAGGCTGCAGTGATGGGGCCTGAGGTGGCACCGGGGAGTCTGCAGTGCTGCAGCCCCTCCGCCTGCCAGCCCTGCTTTTGGCAAAAAAACAGCTTCATAATTCAGTTCTGTGAATAGTCAAGTTGCAAAGGGGCTATGAGGGAGGTCAGCCGGGCAGGACAGGACCCTGGACCTGCATTTCCGCTCTGCAGAGCAGCGGGAACTGCTCGGCCGAGTCCCCACATGAGGGAGGAGCACTGCAGGGGCAGCAGCAGAATCAAAACCAAAAAATAGCAAGTGAAAAAATAAAGCAAAAAGCATCTCTTCCCCCCCCCCCCCAAAAAAAAAAAAAAACCAAAAACCCCAACGCAACATCCAAAGAGGGTTTTTTTGTTTTTCCAAGGAGTTTTGAAAGGCATTGTGGAGACTGGGAAGGAGAGGGTCCCTCGTTCTGCAGCGAGGGGCCACTTGTCACCCCTCGCCCACGCCCCGCTCCTCAGAGCGCTCCCTGCCTGTCCCCCTCCCTCGCCGCCCCCAGCTCTGCCCGCATTGTCCTGCCGCTCCTCCTGCCCTTTGTACGCCGGGAGCCCCCGCAAGCCCCGGCGGGGCCGGAGAGGGGGCCTCCCCCCGTCTCCCCCCCGTGCCCCCGTTAATGCGAGGAGACAGCTGCCCCGCCGGGCGCTGGCGCATTGTTACTCCTATTTGTCAAAAGGCCGAGGATGCTCCATAGATCGCTCCGTGGCTGTTGTTAAGTGTAATTAGAGGGTTTATGTCCCCAATTTCCATGAAAATGAAGCTGTGAGGCTCCTCTCTTGGCATTCACCGCGTGCCTTAATTGTATGACATTAAATCAAGGTCCGCTGTGAACACGCAGAGAGGGGCTCGGGCTGTCCCCGCTCGGAGCAGGGCAGGCGGCGAGCGGGGCTTGCGGGAGAGAGCGGGGGGAGAGAAAGAGAGAGAGGCTGTCAGTGCAGGGTCCGCCCCGCCGGGACCGCCGGCCGCCCTCCCCTCCGCCNAGAGGGGCGGACAGACGGACACGTCCCGAGCTCCGGCGCTACCAGCGAGAAAAATGCGGATGGTGGTGGTAATAATAATAATAATAATTAATAATGGTGCCGGTAACGCCGAGGACACCTCGCAACAAACCTCCGGCTGCCGGTGCCGTGCGGCGTGTCCCGGCACGAAGGCAGGAGCGGCGGCAAAGCGCCCGGAGATGCTTCACAGCCCCCCCGGTCCCGGGGCTGCGGGAGCGGGTCTCGATCCCCCGCCGGGCCGCTGCCGTCCGAGCCCCGGGCACCCGGCGGGGGGATGCGGGGGACCCCCGCTCCCTCCCCGGAGCGAAATTAAAATCCCGCTCGTGTGTTTCTCTCTGCTGGCCAGGCAAAGGAGCCGATTTCTTTCCTCTCGTAGGGAAACCGGCGGAGGTTAAACAAGCGTTTCCCAGCTTCCCGCTCCGCCGCGGTTCGACACAATAATCGCTCCATTTAAAAAAAAAAAATTAATAGCAGTGCAAAAGAAAAAATATTGAGAGGGATTCAAAACGGGTAAAGCAATTAAACCGGTTTCGTTGATCGCCGTCGGACTTAGAGTCGCCTCATGAAATCAGGATGATTTCTCTCTCTAGATATCTCATCTGAAAAATCCTCACCCCCTCCCCTTCCTCCCTTTCTTTTTGTCCAAAAAACAGGAAAAAAATATTAAAAAAAAAAAATCACAAGCCCGTTAAGGTGGCTTGCACAAGGGGAGGAAAAAATCCTGCTGCTGTTCCAAGTAAGCGATAGAGCCGGTCGCTCCCCGCCACTGTCGCCCGCACCCCGCGCTCAGAGCCGGAGCCCCGCTCGTAGCGGATTTACCCACTCGTGGACGCGGCGCCCGGCGGCTCCGGCGGCACAAACTCCGCTCCTCGCTCACATCCAGTGCAAACGCCCTCCCGTGGCTCAGGACGCTTGTTTTTGTGTAGGCAAGCTGGAGATGAATAAGAAAGGCGCCTAGTCTCTCATTATCTTTGAATTTCAGACTTTTTTTTTTCCTCTCTCTCCCTTTTTTTTTTTTCCTTTTTTTTTCTCTCTCTCTCTCTCTTTTTTTTCCTCTTTTCTCCTCCTGCCCTGGAACAATGCAGAAGGACCTCATCAGAGTGAAAACCAGGCTCCCGCTAGGCTTTAAAAGCAAGATGAACTTGGTGCACCACCCATCTTTCTCTTCTCTTCTCCAAAGCTCTTTAAAGGGGTTATGAGGCGTCTCTCTCAATTTATCCCTTTTCTCTTGATCTTCCTAGCAGAGGGGTTTGGGGTCTAGTCCTGGCTGTTTCAGCTGATCTCATCCAGTCTAAGGGATTAGAGCTTCTTCTCCGCATCCCGGCTCTCAGCACATCTGCTGATTGGGTTCAGCACAAGAGGATTACATTGGGACCCAATGACGTCACCGCTAGGACATAAGTTCTCCTCCATTAACCAAATCCTCATCAGCAAGATGTCCTTGAAACTGGAGGAGTAACATTCAGGACTCCATCGCCAGCCCGTCCCCACCTTCCTCCCGGGCGGGCTGCTGGGGCTTTCGGAAAAAATATTGTTTAGGCTTTGAGCACTTGCAGCTGCATCAATAATGCACCGCTATGGGCTGGAGGATCGAGGCAGCACAGGCGAACGTGTACCCTATAAATAGGGTTCTGCACCTAAACTGTTAATCAGAGGAGCTTTATATATTCTGTTGCCTTTTTTTTTTTTTTTTTTTTTTTTTTTGGGGGGAAGGGAGGGGGTGGAGGGGCAGAGGGGGAGGGGAAAGCTGCATCCTACAGTTATATTTCCAACCTCAAAAAGACATCAGCGATAATTTTCTTTAAAGCTGACATGGATGTAATTTTAAAACGTGTTTTCTTTTTTTCTTTCTTTTATTTTTTTTTTAAAGTAATGTGTAGGATTTCACCCCCGTTCTCTGAGAAGAGACAATGTGTCCTGAGTTATATAAAGTAAGAGGTTCCCTTTAAATATACAATACGAATTTTATATTTTGGGGTTTAATGGTAGATTTTTCTTAATGCTACATGAGCTCAGACTCACAGGAGCAAGGACCTGGAAGGAAATGTCTTTGACTTTGAAGTAACAAACTGAGAGAGTATTTTTTGCATCAAGCTAGGACTTCTACCCTGGAAAACACCAAAAGCACGTATAGTTTTGCTGCCCTCAGCCTGCTCTAACCTATGCCGTGGCATCCAGGCATCTCTCCCTGCTGCACCATCCCTCTCAGGCATCCTGCACTGGCAGTTTAGCTGCTGTCTCACTATATCCTTCCACCACATCCATTTTATGAGCTGGGAAGCAGAAATGGGTTCGCTGCGGCTCTTGTTGGTTAAACTTACAGACATCACAGTGCAGCTGCTACAATGGAAACAGGCACTGAGATTTATTTATTTATTTATTTTTCTGGGGTCACCCAATTTAATCTCTGAGAAGAGAAAACGTGTTTAAGAGCAAGCAGGCTATATCCACTTAGGAGGGGTCTTGTCTAGAAGCTTTACATGTTTTTAATTTTATTTCGAGCAAGTTGCTTTTTCGCTGCTAATGATCCATCCCTCCCCCTCCAAACACACACACCCTCCCAAAAACCTGTGTATACATATATATGCACACTCACACTCATTTTTGTGATGGGAGGTCTATGCATTTCTACACACCCTTATTCCCTACCTAGAGCAACTTCTATGACCACCAGTGCTATGTGAATTCTTCAGAAGAGCCTTCAGGGGAGGATTTATTTGCCTGTGTGTATTTCTATGCACTGTGGTATTTTCCTTCGTGTTAGGAAGGGGTAAGGTGGTCGAAGGCAGGATACAATTGTTTTGATGAAAGGCTTTTTGCTCTAGCTCTGCAAGTCTTTCCCTGCCTCAGCAGTATGAGCATTTCCAGGACAGCTGGGCAATAACCGCTGGAAGAGGGATCTATTCCCTTCCCCGCTGTAGCAAAACAATTGTTTTGAGGCTGTTGTCTCCCCCTCTGATCGCTGGGCCAGGCCAGGCCAGGCTCTGAGAGGGAAACGGCCTCCAAATAGCAGCTTGTAAAAAACTGGTGGGCCGTGTTTGGCTACTGAAATACTCTGCAGCAAGGTGAAATATCACCTCCCAAGCTCAAAATCCGTATTTACAAGGCAGCCACAGCACTGGGAGCCCCCATCTCGGTTTGTGTGCCTTTTTCCTCTTACTCTTTTATAACGCTGCGGTTCACGGCAAGCACAAACCAGGGGCGATCAACGTTTGACATTACGCAGTGAAGGGAATTTTCCCTTTGCTTGTCATCTTCTGAAACTTTAAAAAAAAAAAAATCTGCTTATTTAGAGCCTGTTCCATATTGACCTATTTACTCCCGCAGACCGAGGCTCTCAATCTTTTATCGATTTAAAAGAAAACAACCTAAACAAATTAACACGGAGGAAACCACTCAGGTTTACCGTTTGCACGGGGCCTGCCCCCGGGGGAGCCTCGAACGCAGCATCCTCACCCAGCCCCGAGGGTGCTGCTCCGAGTTGGGGACAAGCTCCAGGGATGCTCGGGATGCGGGAAGCGGCGGGACGGCTTCCCCCCGGCCCCTGGCCTCCCAGTCGGCCCGGCCCCGGCCTCTTCGAGCCCCCCCGGTCCCTCTGTCCCCGGCCCCCTGCCCCAGGTCCCCCTCCTTCCCCCCCCCCACCCGGGCCCGGCCCCGCTTCGCTGTCCATGGTATTGAAGGCGAGGAGAGGCAGCAGCGGGGAGCGGGGGTCGCACGGGTCCGTGCGGGGGATGGGGGGAGGAAACCACACGGGACACCTTCGTGTTGTTTCTCCCCTAAAATGAGGCGGTGTCTCCCTTCGTGCCCTTCCCTACACGTCCGCGCTCAGCCGAAGGGCCCTGCGGGGACCTCGGTCTGTCGGTCTGTCTGTCACTGCGCGCCCATTCACCTGCCCCTTTTCCCCCTGCGAATCCTCCCCGAAAACCTGAGGGGCTCATTTTCCTCTCCCCCCCGCTCCGGTGGAGCGGGTTTGGGGTATTTTGAATCTCCTGTCAGTGCGAAGCCCCATGATGGTGACTGAGCAATGTCATATGGCGAGGGGTGGGGGGCAGGCTGGGAGCGGGTTTATTTCCCTTAAAATAAACCCTCCAGCGGTTCAGCCGCTCTAAAGTTTACCATTAAATCCCCTCACGGGCTCATCGTCCCTTGCTCCCGCGGCCCTGCAGCCTTTTCCTCAGTTCCAGACTTTAAAAGCAGGATGGGTTTGGCTGCTATTTTGCTAACACTTTCAGTGAGACATTTTGTTTTAAGCACAGCCCTTCCTTAATCTCTAATGCAGCATTTCTACATGCCAGAAGAAAATAGTCAGATGATTCGCAAAGGATCTTTTTTTCCCCCCTTTTTTCGTTTCTTTCTTCTTCTCCTCCTCTATCGCTCTCTGCCTTTTTAAACCTACCACCTACTGTTCCCCGAACAAAGAAATCCCAGAGACAAGCAACATGCCTCCACTTTCCTTCCATTTCCAAACCCCGACTCCACTATGCATAGATGACCACATCAGAAAAATATACGAGATTGAATCCAAAATCAACTACGGCACAACAAACCGTAGAAAACCAACACTCAGCCCTGTCCTGGACAACGTGACATACACATACACACACACATTGCAAAGCGCTCACAAACACGCCAAAATTTCACACACCCCCCTCCTCATTTCTGCTGAATAAGTCAATAATAAACAGCCTTTGTCTGTCTGTTTGCCACTGGGATGTGGCCCAGGTACCAGGGCAGTGCTCAGCGGCCGGTGCCCCATCGCCATCCTGAGCATCGCCTTGGAGCTGACCCACAGCCTGGAGGAGAAAAAAAAATCTCTTTAAAATGAAGCCCAGATCCCTTTCAAATCTCAGAGAAAGGTTTCGCGGATTCTAGGCCTCTGGTTTCTGCCCCAGAAATCTTGCTGTGTAGGAAAGACATAAACAGAGTTTGGTCCCCGATACAATTTCAGACATTCTTCTACATTTTTTTAATCCTTCTTAGAAAGAAATTCATTTTCTTAGAAAGTAATTACACTTACAAGAGGTTTGGGAATCAGATTTTTCTATCAAGTCTCCTCTCCCTCTTTTCTCTCTGTCTCCTTTTGGTCTTCTTGGCTGCTGCAGGGCTTTTTTTTTTTTTTCCTTTCCAGATCTGTAATAAAAAAAATAAATAACCCCCCTCCCTTCCCTCTTCCCCTAGAAATATACAATTTGCTGATTTGCAAAGCCTCTTCCTATGTGGAGGAAAGCTGCCTGCTCTCCCCACGACTCGCTTTCCTGGCCTCCCAGCTCCTTGAGAAAGGAGGAGGGCCTTGTGCATTACAATTCCATTCAATCTCATTCATTCTTGCCTCTTTCTAACGGTCTTTGGACAGCAAATCCACACCAACGGGGGGTCCGAGCCCCCTCCTCGCACCCCCCCCCAGCCTTAAACACACACAATAGCCGTCAGCTAACAGCACAGCAGCAACTTTGAAACATTCAAGCTTCTGAAGTGAAGAATGCCCGCAGCTCCCCAACCCCCACCCCGCCACTTCTTCCTGGGCTTGACATTTAAAAAACATATAATGATCTTAATTTTAAAAAGAGGAAGGGGAAAAAAAAAACCCACCCTCACTTGGGTCACACTTGGTTTCTCAGAGCAGAATTCTGGTGTCAAGAATTTCCTCGGCAGGAGAGGATTGCTCCATCACATAGCTAATTACCTGCTTCCCCTCTCAGGCTCCGTGCTGCAGAAAGGCTTTTTTTTTTCCCTCCCCCCTCTTTCCCTAGAGATGGTTATTTGGTTGTATCAACCACCACGACAGTTTCCAGCCTAATTTTTTCCTGGTCATCTTGAGAACGCCCAGCCGAGTACCAGGAGGTGCTGGGGGCAGGGGAGGTCCTGGTTATTGGGAGCCTGTGATGCAGTGTGGGTGCTGCATTTGTGTGGGGCTGGGAGTGGGGTGTGAAATCCCCTGGTACCCAGGGAGTGGGGGAGCTCTCCTATCCTGGTGGAAGGGGGGTGCACAGCTCCTCCTTGGTGGATGTGGTGCAATTGAGGTGAGAGGTTCACCCTGGGGGGGATGGAGGACCCTCTCCTGTCCCACCATGGGGTGAGGTGTCTACATCTCAGATGGGATGTGAACAAGGAGCCACCATGTCCTCCCTAGAAATGCTGCCCCTGGCCAGGTTTGCTGCCTTCCCACTGACTGCTCAGGCTGGAAAGTTCAGGACAGACCACCTTAGGCCCATCTCCAGCCTCCACCTACTGCTGCACAGAGCCAGGGCCAGCCTTGGACAGGCTTTGCACAGTTTCCCCACACCATCACTACCTTTTGCTTTGCGGCTTATGTACTTTCTCCTGTCACCATTCTCTAAGAGGGTCACTTTCGTCGTCTCTAACCTGCTGCTTGCCCCCTCCTTCCCTAAAGATCACCCCTCATTCCAGCAATGCTCCCCTAAGCTCCAGAAGATCATCCCAACGTGTGTTTTGCATGGGACTGGGGAGAAGAGAGTTCCATGCATGAAACTCCATTGCTGTTCTCGGTGAATTCCTGATGGGGTTTTTTTTAAGGGCTTGACTGAAGGCTTCAGTCATGGTGGCAGGGAGTCATGCACTCAGCAGTGGCTCCCCTGGGTTTCCAGGCACTGCTGGCTCTACTGACCAAGGCTGGAGCCACTATCCCCTCCCTGGTGGAGGGGAGGCCAAGTGGTACTCGCATCCCTCAGGGATTAGCCTGGCTCTGCTGGGACTTCCTGACAATGGAAGGTCCTCAGTCAGGAGGAACGGGGAGCAGAGCCACACAGGCACCTCCTGCTTTGGTTTGGCTCCTGGAAGGGGAAGGGAAGGGGAAAGGGATGAAGAAAGGGAAAGGGAAGATGAGGGGGAAGGGATGTGCAGTGGGTCAGGACTCTGCTGTCACCGTTTGTTCCCGCAGTGGGATTTTGTGGGGGTACAAGCATTAGCAGGAGGGGGAGGCTGCAGATTTGAGGGATAAGTCCAGTCCTAGAGGCAGCCTGTGGCTACTGCAATTCTTCTAGTACAATTAAAAATCAATGACACTTTGTGCACGCACACAAATAAACATCACCCCTCTGCAGCCCTGCTTCCCTGCCCACCCCTCCTTGAAGACGATAGGGAAGGCATCTTCTCCAGAGCCTGTTCATTACTGCTCTACTTAGGTGGGGAATTGCTTAACTGGTCTTTCTCCAGTAAATCATATTAACTCCAAGCACAGCTATTTATAAAATGTTCCACAGCCCAAGAGTATGGCATCCAGATCACTTGAAGAAAATTAGGCGATTAGGCGTGCATAATCCAAGCCCAGTGTGTCTATGTACAAAGCCTCACCAGCCGGCCTGCCTTCAGCTATTCACTGACATTAAAGAAATCACCAGGTTTATTGGAAGCCCAGCCTGGGCCTGAGTCTCAGCCAGGGACAGAGAAATAACCTTTTGCATAGCACTCCTGGATGGCTTCTGGTGGCTGGTAAATGAAGCCCAACTTAGGAAAGTCTCCTCTCCTCAGCTCTGCTTCTTCCTTTCCTGCAGAACGGCCCCTCCAGACATACAAAATGCGGCACTCCAGGCTGAATTTCTTTCCCCTCCTCCTTTTGCGACCCATTAAATGTCTTCTATACATTTCCTCTTCATCTTGTCAAGGCCAGTTGCTCTATGACTGCTGGTTTCCCAGGCAAATCACACCAATTTCTGAGTTGATGTTGAAGGTCCACATTGGCTCAGCAGGGGTCCCAGTGAAGCACTCATCCATGGAGCCGGAGGTCAGGCTCTGCCCTGCTTTGCCAGCTGAATTATTATGATTTTTTTTTTTTTAGTCGTGTTGCTCTTTGAACATTTACAGATCTGTTGGAGACGGCGATAACAACAATAACCAGAGGAAGGGCGTCCTCACTGCAGACATGCTTCTGAGCCTTCCTGATAGAGTGAGGATGCTGAATGGGATGCAGCAACTCCACCTTTATTTCAGCCTAAACTCTTAAAGCACGAGATTTTTAGGAGTAGACTGGCAGGGTGCACATGTGCAACCCACCCCACCTACCCCAGGCGACTGCTTTGCCCTGAGCATCAGGCAGCTGCAGGCGCCCGCTGCACAGCCGTGCCCCTCGGGGTCTGTCCACACATGTCCAAGCTTGCATTCACATTTTAAAAACATTATTTGCTTTAGGGTATCTGGATGCCTCATCTGTACTGGGCCTGGGAGCGTGAGCACACAGACAGCCGTGGGCAGGCTCACACACACACTGGGTGTGCACAGGCAGAAATGTGAGCACTTCCCCACACACGCAACCCCCGGTGTTCAGGGACTGTGGAGGTTATAAAGAAAATAAACCTTGTACCTTCTTTTGCACTCTTATGCTCTTTTCCCTTTCTCCCTTCCCTTTTGCCAGCTTTAGCATTTTTAATTAAATTACAAGCCTCAATAATGTTTTCCTAACTACAGTTCCCCGCTTCCTCGTGGAGTAGTGTGCGGAAAGGTATAATTTTGCAAACAGTTTCTTTAAGAGCTGGGCCTGAAGTACCATCAGCAATGTGTGTGAATAGAAAAAGAAACACCTCCACAAAAGAAGGGATTGTTAATGGAGGACAATCCAAAGGGGGCCCACTAGGGCCTGTCCTTTACAATAAGGATGGAGGGCGATGATTTGAATGCAGGGGGCCCTACTTGCAAATCTGGACAAAAACAAAATGGTAATAAGGGTTGAATCCCTCACTGGTCAAAGCAGTGGGCAGCAACTGGTCTCTTTAACTCCCTCCACCCCCTCCTTCTCCCAAATCAGACCCCAAACAAGAGGAACTCTCCTCCTCTTTAACTTTATTTCATTGATTAGCTCTAGAAAAATAATCAGCCAAATGGACTTCAGGGAAATATTTTAGGACTGTTTGAAAGGAGAGATGTCTTCTTCTGCATGTGGTGTGGGGACGTGTCTTGCTGTGGACAGGTAAGCACCAAGGGGCTTCTCTTTCTTACCACGGGATTTCCGAGGCAGAAGCCGGGATGCGGCTCCGTACGGCCCTTCCCATCGGCTCAGGCTGCACGTACGGCTGCTCCGCAGAGATGCTCTTGCCTCCCTGCCTGCCCTGCCTCCAGATGTTGCATCATTTCGCGGGGTCAGTTCATTTTATAACACTGCTTCTATCTTCCTCATCTTGGAGCCAATTAAGCCTTCACATTTGAGGGGGGGAGGGATGTGAGGGAATTAATAATTACAGTGGTATGTTTAAATACTGCTTGCCACGTAGTTAATGGGATTTCTGCAAAATACTGGTACATGGTTCTGGAAAACCGGGTGCTGGCTTTGCCTGTACCGGGGGCTGTGTGAGCGGGTTCTGACTGTGAACAGGCCTTGAATGCTGGGAAAGAGGGTGTGAGGTCTGGAGGCATCTCTGGCTGATGCTGTCCCCCCACCAAGGACCCCCACAATTCCCTCCTCATCCCCATCCCTTTGGCTTTTCTTTCCCCTGCAAACCCCCAGCTCAGTCCAGCCGTGGATGTTCAATGTGGGTGCGGGGGGTGCAAGTAAGGGGATGCTCCCCCCATGTCTCAACACAGTCTTTAACTCCCCAGGCCTGACACCTCTGCCCTGCTCCCCACTGCCTGTTTGAGGCACCCCGTGGCCAGACATGGATCTGCCTCACAGTGGGGAAAACAGGAGCAAATAGCCCCACGGTGTGCAGCCCCTCTCCCAGGTGTGTGGCACTGCCCATGTATTGGAGCAGCTTTATAGCTCCATCTGTGTGGCTGCACTGAATGCACCAGGGTTTATTTATGTATATATATATATGTAATGTATATAACGGGAGCAGCACATATATCTGCATGGCCAGGCTGCCATTGAGTTCATGCGCCGAGTGTGAGCCCTGCGTGCTCGACATCCTCCCAGCTGTGTTTGCACAACTCGCACTGCTCCTTCAGAGCTACCAGTGCAAATCTACTGTATGGAGATATTTTGCAGAATGTATCTTTAAATTCCTACAGCTCCCGTGGGTTCTGAGCTGGGCTGGCTGCGCTGCTGTCCATCTGCCCAGACACACGAGGACACATCTTGCCCTCGGAGGTGTTTGCAGCCGCATTTCCCTGTTTTATGCATGAGTTCTGGTGCTGTACCCTCAGCTTCCCCTGCAGAAGTTGAGCAGCGGTTTTAGCTCAGTCATTCCTCCACTTGGGAGTGGTGAAGAGGATGAGCCAGGGCTGAGCCAGAGGCCCCCATTCCATGGGCTAGAGCATCCCTTCACCCCCTTTCTCCAAACCAAGGAAATTCCTGTGCCCCCTCTCTCCAAACCCATACCCCTTCCTGCAGACATCTTAAATACCCTGTTTGGGAGAGCAGTCTGATATTAGGGAGTGCTCCCAGGTAGGCTATGAGAACGCTTTTTTCTAGGAAAAAAGAGAAAACACACTGAATTTAGGATTTGTTGTTGTTGTTGCTGTTTTTAGGAAATGTATTTATCCTGAGCCATCCCTAGGAATGTGCTTGTGGCTGTGAGGGCTCTGGAGAGACTGTCTTACTTTAAGGAATGGGAGTAAAACAGTATTGGCATTGTGAGTGTCCCCCCCTTGCTTATTGAATCAGCCCATTTCACTAACAAAGGTCTCTACAGGGGACAGACACCTTCCTGTGCCTGATACCAGGCTCCAAGCAACTGCTGAAGGGACAAATACCTGTTTGTGCTTTACTGGGAATCACTGTCATTCCCCATTCCCCTTCCTTTATTTACCAGAAGTGCTTCGAGAAGGAAAAAAGTTCTCCCACCCACCTCAAATTTCACCTCTCCTTTAATATTTGCCCTAAAATTCCTAGTCTCCAATGGAGGCAGGAACCTGTTTGGTCCAAGAGAACTTCCCAAACACATTCAGCTCGTGGCAGCCCGTGCTGGCTCCCGGCGCTGCTCCGAGCCACTGCAGCAGCCCCTGAGCCGCAGCATCCTGTGCTGGGGCCACCACGGGGAAAAGCCACTGTAGATACCTGCAGATACCACCCTGGCAGATACCTCTGCCTTGGATTCCTCTGTGACAAGCATGACAATCCCGGAAATGAAGGCACCTCGGAGCTGATTACCACGGAGTAAAACCTCCTGTATTTTTGCTGCTGCAGCATCACCTCTGTATTTTCTCCAGTGGGGTTTTAGGGGGCAAAACACACACATTTAGTGTGCGTTGAACTGGTGTTTTGTGGCTATCTCGAACTGTCAACAATGTCTATTTGGGATTCTGAGTAGAGGTTTCTATCTCGGGGGTTGGTTGTGCTAAGTTGGATGCTGTTGTTTCTAGTGAGAAAACTGTGTGTGTAAACACAGGCTCTGATGCCGCAGAAGGGGTGATGGGATGCTGGGTGATACATGGGTTTGGGGGTTTGTCTCTGCTCCCCCCCCCGTGAAATGCGTTGCTAATCTCACTTTAATGCTGATATTTAATGCGGAGGAATAATGCAAAATAATTCTTTGCAAGGGGAGAATTTGTATAATGGGAAATGCAAACTCCAATATTCCTCATTCAGACAAAACAAGACCATATTTAACAATGCCTTGTTAAAAATAAAGAGGAAATCTATTAATGTAATAACTAAATTGCTATTATAGGCATCAAAGCACCCTGATGCTTTGAGGTAACTTTATTTCCATCCGTCTTTTTAAAGAGCGCAACATAAAAAAAAAAAAAAAATCCCCCACCATCCCGCCTCACCCAAACGCTGCCATTTTACTCATTAATTTTGTAATTAATCAGTTAAGAAGTTCTGACTTATTGGATTAAAGGGACATGGAAATGCAATTCCGCCCAGCCTCATTTTAATAGGCGATTGTGAAATTGCTCTTTTGAGCCTCCTGCCTCAGCTCCTCGCCGGGGTGAGGGGTGGCGGATGCGGGAGCCCTGGAGCCAGGGGGGACCCTCGGGGGGACGAGCGGAGGGAAGGTGCTTTCTCCCCTTTGCAGCTGGGGAACAGCAGCGCTGGGGAGGCACCGAGAGGTCTCCTGTGCCCGCGGTTCCCCTCGCCACACCCCAGCGCCGGGGCTGAGGGCATCCCTCCCTGCTCTCTGCGACCACCTCTGGAGCCCCGCTCGCACACGGACACGGTCCTTGTCCCAAAATACAGGCACAGAGACGCTGCTGACAGCCCCTGCCCGGCCTGTCTGTGCCCTTCCCGCCCTCTCTGTCCCTGCCCTGCCTATTCCTGCCTGTCCTTCTCTGCCCTTGCTCTGCACCCTTCTGCCCTGCCTATTCTTGCCCTGCCTACCCCTGCCTGTCCCTGCCCTGTCCTTGCTCTGCCTGTCCCTGTCCCGCCTGTTTCTGTCCTTGTCCTGCCTGGTGTGCTGCTGCCTTGGCTGTCCCTTCCTGCCCGTCCCCTCCCCAGCTCACAGAGCTCCCCTCCAGCCAGCGGTCCCCAGGGCAGCGGGGACAGCAGGAGGTAGGCTGGGAAGGAGATCGGGTGCAGGTTGGGGTGGATAAACAGCGGAGTCCATCCAGCCATCGAGCATTTAGGGGAAGGAGGTGCCCTTCAAGGGGATCTGGCCTCTCCCCATCACTCAACCAAGGGCACTTGGGCGTTCGCATCCCAGAGGCGTTTTCCTCTGAGCGAGCCCGGAGCGGAACTAGCTGATGTGTCCCCCAGAGACACAGCCCTGGGTGTCACAGCCAGTGGCCCGGTGACCTGCTCCGAGCCCTCTCCTCCGAAGACACTCCAGGGCTGTCCCTTGTCACAGGGAACGCTGCGGCCGCTCCCGGTGAGTCCCTGCACAGCCCTGCGGACCGAGCGCCAGGCAGGGGCAGGAGACAAGGCAAACACAGCGTTTTCTTCTTCTTCTTCTTTTTTTTTT